>JXTB01000030.1:997031-1125433 GCA_002914805.1 Parasponia andersonii
CCTTCAACAACTCTGCATCTTTTGTTGAAGCGAGCTTAGCAAGTGCATCCGCCCGGGTATTTTCAATGCGAGGAAGAAGTTGAATGTCATAAGCAGTGAATGTCGAGAACAATCGTTGTACCTCCTGTAAATAGGCCATCATTCTCTCCCCTCTTTCTTGGTAATCGCCCTTAACCTGACAGACGACCAGTTGGGAGTCACTATACACTTCAATCATCTCGACCTTTATTTCCTGTGCAAGCTTTAGCCCAGCTATCAGTGCTTCATATTCAGCCTCATTATTCAATGCTGGGAATTTGAAGCGAAGCGCACAATGAATGTTATGCCCTTCAGGACTGATTAAAACTAGGCCCGCACCTGCTCTATTCTCGTTTGATGACCCATCAACATAAAGTTTCCACAACCTTAATGAGTCTAAAGCAGGTTTTTTGAGTACTCCTATGGGAAGATCGACATCATATGTAAATTCTGCAATAAAATCTGCGAGAGCTTGACCTTTTATGGCCGTTCGAGGTTGAAAATTGATGTCAAATTGACTCAATTCAACGGCCCACTTAAGTAGCCGTCCTGAAGCCTCAGGTTTCTGTAGAACCTGTTTCAACAGAAAATTCATGAAAACTTTGATGGAGTGAGCATGAAAGTAAGGTCGAAGCTTCCTTAATGCAATGACGAGTGCTAGTGCCAATTTTTCCATCTTTAGATATCTAGTTTCGGCATCAAGTAATCTTTTACTTACATAATAAATAGGTCACTGTATATTTTCCTCCTCGCGAATTAATGCAACACTCGTCGCATATTTTGAAATAGCGAGATATAAGCATAATTCTTCTCCTGGGTTTGGCTTCGACAAAAGTGGAGGAGAACCCAAGTGTGTTTTTAACTCTTGGAACGCCTGCTCGCATTCTCTCGTCCATTTGAACCTCTTTGATCCTTTCAATACTTCAAAGAATGGTTGGCATTTATCAGTTGACCTTGATACTAACCGACTCAGTGCAGCCACTCTTCCTGCCAGGCTCTGTACATCCTTGGGTTTACGAGGAGATTGTATATCAATCAGAACTTGTATCTTCTGAGGGTTAGTTTCAATGCCTCGCTGATTGACCATGAAATCCAGAAATTTTCCAGATCCTACCCCGAATGCACACTTTTGGGGATTCAGCTTCATTTGATATTTCTAGAGAATTTTGAACATCTCATCAAGATGCTTGATGTGATCTTTAGCTTTTTCCGATTTCACCAACATGTCGTCAACATATACCTCCATTGTCTTGCTAATTTGTTTTGCAAACATCATATTGGCAAGACGCTGGTAGGTTGCTCCTGTGTTGATGAGTCCGAAGGGCATCTTCTTGTAGTAGTATAATCTTCGATCAGTGATGAACGAGGTATGCTCTTCATCTAGCTCGTACATGGGGATTTGA
Source organism: Parasponia andersonii (assembly GCA_002914805.1). NCBI lineage: Eukaryota > Viridiplantae > Streptophyta > Magnoliopsida > Rosales > Cannabaceae > Trema > Trema andersonii. The sequence goes on from JXTB01000030.1 coordinate 998,453, forward strand.
TTGTATCCAGAATACGTGTCCATGAAACTTTAAGAGTTCATGCCCCGATGTCGCATCTACAAGCTGGTCGATTCTCGGAAGGGGGAAGCTATCCTTTGGGCATGCTTTGTTGAGATCGGTGAAATCGATACATGTTCTTCACTTCCCATTGGGTTTCTTTACCAAAACCGGGTTAGCAAGCTAGCTGGGGTAAAAAGATTCCCTTATAAATCCAATTTGGAGCAGCTTTTCCACCTCTTCTTTTAACATGACGTAACGCTCTGGATTCATAGCTCTTCTTTTCTGCTGTACAGGCTTCTTTGTCGGGTTTATGTTAAGACGGTAGCATATGATATTCGAATCGATCCCTACCATGTCCGAATGTTGCCATGCGAAGACGTCCAAGTTAGATTTCAAAAAAACAACCAATGAAGCTCGCACAGGTTCTTGAATCTTCGTTCCAATCTTTAAAGTCTTGGACATGTCAAATGGTAAATCCTCTCAATCTTTAATGGGTCCAGTTCTGACTTCTCCGTCTATTTCTCGAGGATCAAAGTCTTTGCTGGTCATTTCGATTGACGCTTTATCTGACGTTTCGACTGACGCTTTGACTGACGTTCCAACTGATGCTTCGACTGACATTCCAACTGATGCTTCGACTGACGTTTTGCTTGATGTTTCTACTGACGCTTCTTTTGGTAGCTGGACCATCATTGTGCAAGGTGTCGCATCCTTTGCTGCGAGTTTTAACGAGTTGTTATAACAAATCCGCGCATCATATTGGTTTCCTTGCACCTCGCCTACCCCGTGTTGGGTCGGGAATTTCATAGTGAGATGATAGATTGAAGTGATAGCTCGAAGTTCCCTCAGTGTCGGTCTTCCTAGCACAGCATTGAAAGCGGAGGGGTAATTTACCACCAAAAATTGGGCCATTATCGTTGAAACCCTAGGATAGGTTCCAATGTTGACAATTAATTCAATCATGCCCATAGGCATTAGGCTGTCACCAGTGAAACCATAGAGCGGAGTGACGGTAGGCTTCAAGTCGCTTTCATTCAACCCCATCTTCTTAATGGTGTCGTAGTATAGGATGTCAACAGTACTCCCGTTATCGACCAATACTAGCCACAATTGCGTGCTTCCACAATTAATTTTTATGACCAATGCATTATTATACGGATAATGGACCTTCCTCGCATCATGTTCTGTGAAGGTAATGTCCATATCCGATACTCGTTGAAGCTTTCATGATCGCTGCTCAAGGTGCATGACGTTAGTCAATGGCTGTTGTCGAGCTTCTCGTGCATACCTGTCTTGAGCCCTTTTTGAATTTCCACCAACATGCGGTCCTCCAAATATAGTTCGTATTTCACGTTGAATTTCTGGAGGTCGCTGTTGGTTTTCTTCTCGCCTTTCATTGTTCTGCCTGGTGTATTGCCGCAGTCGCCCTTCTTTAATCAATCTTTCAATTTCATCCTTCAAGGCGTAGCAATTATTGGTGTCATGTCCAATGTCATCGTGATACCGGCAAAACTTGTTGGGGTCGCGCTTTGCTCTGTCCCATTTCATTGGTTCCGGTTGATGGTATCACTCCTGCTGGTTTGTGACCGCATAGATATGATCTATGGGCATGTTTAATCGGTATGATTGTTGAACCTCATGGGAGCTCTCAAAATCTCCTGCTTTTTAGTCCTGGGCTGATTCTCCGCCAACTGTTCATTACTCTTTTTGTTTTTCTTATTACCATTATTATTGGTCATGATCGCATCTTTAGTAGCATCTTTCCTTCCTTCTTTCTTTGTCTTTTGAAGATTCTCACACGAAGATTCTACCCTCAGATGTCGACCAACTCTTCAGTAGAAGTCTTCGAGAGTTCTACATTCTCGCTCAAGTAATTCCTCCCAGAGTTTAGTTTCTGGTCGCACTCCAGCCATCATAAGAGCTAAAACTCTCCCTTCAGGTGGGTTGCTTACCTTTGCTAACTCTAAGGTGAATCGGTTGAGATAAGATCTTAGAGTTTCCTCTGGACCTTGTCGAATTACAGACAAGCTAATAAGTAGAACAGTGAAATTCTTTGCAGCTTGGAACTGTCTCAAGAACGCCGTCTGAAGTTATTGCCAGGATGAGATTGAGCCGGACTTGAGTCCTTGAAACCACTTCTTTGCTGCTCCTGAAAGAGTTACAGCAAAACATCTGTAACATTCATGATCATTGACACGATGGAGTTCCATCAGGTTACTGAAGTGGTCTATATGGTCCTGTGGATCAATTTTTCCATCAAAAGTGTTTACGGTGGGAAGTCTGAATCCAATAGGTAGGGCAGCAGCTCGAACTTCCTCGCTGAATGGCGATTGATGATATCCATCAGCGAGCTCATCGTCCCAACCAGCAAGTGCATCTAATGCGATCCTTAAATTATGAACATCGACGTTCGGAGGGAGAGCATTTTCTCTTGCTGGTGGCAAGGGTGGCCTTGGATCATTATCTCGATGTATGGCAGGTTGATCAGGTAGAATCTTCTGCGATCTGTGAGAGGAATCTAATGAAATAGTGCGACGAGATCGGCTTTGGTTATTATAATGTGATACGGATCGTTCATGACTATGTCACCGCTCTAAGTGTTGTCTTAGGTCTGTAGGATTTTGTCTCGACTCTCTGCTAATTCTTTTGAAGACGCTTCTTGATTGACGTTTTTGTTCACTGTTTAAGCAATCTTGATTACCAGTTGATTTGCGAGAAGGTTGTCCACGATTACGGTTAGTGCTTGAACTCTCTGTACCAGATTCTAGAGGTAAGTTTGCGACCTTGCCTTTTCCTTTGGAGATGCGATCTTCATGACGCTCTTGCTGGGTTCTTGGCTAGTCGAGTTTCCTTGTCTCTAGGATCTGTATTCCTTCCTCAGGTAGTTGAGCAGGACATTCGTGCTATGGTGGGGTCACCATCTGTCCTTCAGTAAGTCATCGTAGGGAGTCATTGATCTGGTTAGTGATTTGCTGAAGGTTCACCAGTGTCTCCTCCATGCGATCCTGTCTCTGAGCAAGGTTTTCTGATGCAGTCACGGTAGGCTGATCCTGAGCAGGGTTTGCCTGTGCAGCAGTAGTGCTTTGGGGTTGGTTTTGGCTAGTTCCGGTGACTCTGGTAGTGTTTCTGGTATTCGCCATTGTTGAAAGAAACGGAATAGATAAAAATTTTTGCTGGAATAGCCCTCCTTCTAGCGTCAATTGTTGATGGAGGTTTTGTCAACAATAAATTTAGAAAAAATTATAAGATGTGGCTTGTGTGAAAAGGGGTAATTAACTAAAACAAATAAAGAGACAAGAATTTTATAGTGGTTCAGCCCCAAAAAAGATGAGCCTACGTCCACTGTTTTTCACTATTTTCTGGAGAATTACAAGAACTCAATTACAATGTGTTGTCCGAAAAGAAGAAGAAAGAGTTAAAAAAGTTCTCTCAAAAATTCTTCAGCCTCCCAAGATCAGAAAAAGTCCAAGATCTCCCCTTATTGAAACATTGAACTCCCTCTATATAGATGAGGATAGCTCAATGTTTCCCAATTGTGAGAATGGGTAACTGTATAATCGAGTAATACAATTTGAGTAACAATATAACTGGGTAATTACTTAAATGAGATAACTGGTCGATCTTTAAAGAGAAACTTTCGTTTCCCATTCTTTGTAGGTTACCCGTTTGACGAAGCGTAGACTAGTCTCCTTTTCATTCTGATCGCACTTAACTTGTTCGGAAGAGGTCGCACGTAACTCTTTCGGAAGAAGTCGCACTAACTTATGCGGTGGAGGTCGCATGTAACTTTTTCAGAAGAGCTCGCACTTAATCTTACTCATGTGACCTAACATAGGATTTTAGACCGCACAACCCACTCTATCTACTCTCTCGCTCTTCCAGATATAAGCAAATGGTTTTTGTGACTCCGTTAATTACTGATCCCAAATTAACTAGTTGACTAGCTAGAGTACTTGTAACTATAGGAATATATACAATTAGCTAGCTTTCAATGTGGATGCATATATGTAGATTACTATAGGAGGAACGTAGAATAATTAATCATATATATCTAATTTTTTTAAAACCATTTAAAATAATAGATATAGCACAACGGCAAGGTCATTTTTCTTAAAACGGACTGACTGATCATTTCTCATGCTTGTAGATTCAAGACAGTAATTATTGTGTATCCTATATTTGCAGCACCCAACTTGCGGAATAATCATTAGTTTGGGCATTGATACGCATCAACATTCACGTTTACATACGTATATATATATATATATATATATATAGACGTTCCTACAAAAAGAGCCTTCCATCGAGCTTTATATGACTATCATATATATCCAAAACTTTAAAAAAAAAATGTACGGTCGCATTATTAATTTGCAATATACTTCGATCAGATAAATGTTATGTATATATATGTATATTATGCTTTAGCCGTTCTTTGTGGACAAGTATAGTTGTAATCGGGGGTTCCTACATATTATGCATATTCAAACTCTAGATATATAGGCAAATTTACGTAAGGTCAGGTTGGTAAAGGAAAGTGCTAAAAATAAATAAAATAAGTGGTGCTTAATGAATTGAAGTTCGGCGCGGACCAGGGATTGCTTGCTTTTGTAAATTTTCCCTTTTATATTTAATTAATATGTTCAAGGAGCATCCTATCCTATCCAATCACAAATACATCATTAATCCCCCATAGCCATAAATTAATGTTGCTGTACCTCCTTCAAGTCTATAAATACAGCCTCAAACCGTTCCAACTTCTCACCAACACTCCATTAATAACTCTCTTCTATACATATTCAACCACGAGAATATTATCTCTCGTTCTCCAAAGCTTTAGCTACAATATTAAATCTCTCTCTCTCTCTCTCTCTCTCTCTCTCTCTCTCTCTCTCTCTCTCTCTCTGTCCAAATGGAAATGCCAATGATGAGAAGATCAATCCTTGTTGTTCTGGGTGTACTCGTGACAACCTTATTATTAGGCAGCAGTGCAGCAGCAGTAGCAGTGTCGACATACAACGTGGTGAGTTTAGGAGCCAAAGGAGACGGTAAGACGGACTCCACCGAAGCCTTCTTGTCCGCATGGGCCAAAGCTTGTGAGTCAGTCAACCCAGCAGTCATTTACGTGCCGGCGGGAAGGTTCTTCCTAAAAAATATGGTGTTCAGCGGGCAATGCAAGAACAACGCTATCACCTTTCGCATTGCCGGTACCCTCGTCGCTCCATCGGATTATCAAGTCATAGGAAACGCTGGTAATTGGATCTCCTTTCAATACGTTAATGGAGTCACTATATCTGGCGGAATTCTTGACGGCCAAGGCACTGCTCTCTGGGATTGCAAGAACTCGGGCAAGAGTTGCCCCAGCGGAGCAACGGTGAGTAATAATATTATTATATTAAAAATGTTAATTTAAAAAATTTAAAACATAGTACTTCTATCCTTGCACACGTTGATTTTGGAGTTTATCCTACGGAGTCACTTTTTTTGAGATTAAAGATACAGATTTGACTAGTCTAGAGGTCATGTATAAATATATAAAAGTATAAACTAGTAATTACCTTTATTAATTCATGCAGAGTACTACTTACTGTTCAACTGAGAATTCGGTTTCAGTTTGTTTTTCTGGGGAAGATATTATTGGGTAGTGTAGTGATTTATTGAAGAATTGTAACTGACATAAATATTAATTGGCTCAGCATGATCAAGAATCATTATTAATTTTCCCTAGTCGAACGTTTTCTTTTTATTGTCAGCAAAACAAAATGTGAATGAATCAATATATATATAGTTCTTATTAGATATTAGCGTGAACGTCCGTCGTCAAAAGTAATTCATCTGCTTAATTAGGATTTGATTTGGTTAATGAACCACTACGTTTCAATATAATTAACAGTTGGATTTGGATTTTGGTTTATAATAATTAGAAATTAAGGCGCACATGACGATCACAATACAAGCCATAATTGATCATGTACTTTGTCTTATATAATTACGTATAATTTCTCCAAAATAAAATATAATAATAATAATAAGGGAGGTTTTGGTTGTGTGTATGTGCAGACACTGGCATTTTCCAACTCAAACAACATCAAGATCGTAGGAGTAACATCCCTAAACAGCCAGATGTTCCACATCGTCATCAATGGCTGCAACAACGTCAAATTGCAAGGTGTCAAGGTCATCGCCTCCGGCAACAGCCCCAACACCGACGGCATCCACGTCCAGCTCTCCACCGGCGTCACCATCCTCAACTCCAAGATCGGAACAGGTGACGACTGCGTCTCCATTGGCCCAGGCACCAACAATCTCTGGATCGAGAACGTCGCATGTGGACCCGGCCACGGCATCAGCATTGGGAGCCTTGGCAAGGACCTCAACGAGGCTGGTGTACAGAACGTGACCGTCAAAACGGCCACGTTTAGGGGCACCCAAAACGGCCTGAGGATAAAGTCTTGGGGGAGGCCGAGCAGCGGGTTCGCCAGGAACATCCTGTTCCAGCACGCGGTAATGGTGAACGTGCAGAACCCGATCGTGATCGATCAGAACTACTGCCCGAACAACAAGGGGTGCCCCGGCCAGGTGTCCGGTGTGAAAGTGAGCGACGTGACATACAAGGACATACACGGGACGTCCGCGACGGAAGTGGCGGTGAAGTTCGATTGCAGCTTGCAAAACCCGTGCAGCAGGATCAGCCTTCAGGACGTGAAGCTTACTTACAAGAATGAGCCTGCCTTGGCTTCTTGTAGCCACGCTGCCGGAACCGCTTTAGGAATGGTTCAACCCTCTAGCTGTTTGTAGATCATGATGCATAACAATGATATATGTTATAGATAGGTAGATCAATTAGCAGAATTTGTTGCTTGAGCCCGTGGCGTCCTGCTTCAAGCCTGGCCTGGCCTTGCATTCATCCATATATCAAAACCCTACTAATTGGGAGAGTTTTCTTTAAAAAATTCAATATGTTACAATTAATACATATATGTTATATATGCTGGCGCTTGCTTGCTTCTTTTTTCTTTCCTTTCCTTTCCTTTTCTTCTTAATTTATTGGAAATGTTACAAGTACTTTTTGATCAAATATAAGAAAGGGTGACAAGACACAAAACAACTTATAAAGCTCTAGCTAGATTTGCGAATTGAAATGGAGATACCCCTTAATTAGTTTTTCAACGCTTCAAAAAAGAAATAATATTTTCAATGGCTTTTCTTCAACTAATGATGTGGATATATGAAAAGTAATGGTAGATGGTTGAATTCCTAATAAAAATGAAATTGCAGCAAAATAATAATAAAAAAATACAGGAGAATTAACATGATTTATTCCCAAAGGGATGGCCTCATCCACAGTTGTATTTCTATTATATGAGAGGATTACATAGAAGACATGGAAAATAATTTAGCTCTAAATTATAGAATAGTTGCGGAATGAATGATACATGAGTCTATGGCTAAGAACCTTGGAAGAGTCCTAATCTTGGTCAAAGACTAATTAATAAAATAGTAGCAAATATATAAATGTAATAGTCATTATAAATTGGTGGGATAATTCAATCATTCCTTAAATAACACAATATATAAAATCGGGATAGTTCTTATTTGATAGTGCATTTATCCATGTCAGCAATATCAATCCAAATATCAATCTTCTAGAAAAATCCATCAAGTCCCCTCTTCTGTAATGAGGCTACAATAAAATACCCTGCTAAATGCAGTAATTAATCAATCTAGCTACCTGTCGACTTGTTGAGGTGGTTAAAAACCATACACAGCAATAGCTCCCAATTTTTAAGGCGTTCCAGATGTATTGAAAACTTTCTTCATTGAGGTTGTTGACCACATGTCATAGTGGTGCTTGTTCATGTCCTTAGGTCGCTTGTTCATGTGAAACTATCAACTGGTTGGACTTGCTATATGTTCTCCGAATTCTATTGCGATACGGATATGCAAGTTGGTAGGTCCTAAATATCTACGCGAGCTATCGAACACCGTTTCTTTTCATGCATGTTGCTGATAAGCAGCAGTATGCTGCGGTTGACTGATTTGGCAAGAATCTGTTGGTGAGCTGAGCGTCAATGACAATGAGCAACGTTGCTTTTTGAACAATCGGAATGAGGGATAATAAGGAATGTCACTTCCCAAATTGCAAAGTGACGAGCGAGGTGAACAACTAGAGGGAAATCTTGTCAATCCTCGTAAGAAACTTAAGAAAAGTATGGCACTTAAGATCCATGGCGTTGCTTATGAGGTCACAATTTTAGGATATTTTACTATGTATGGTTACCCAATTGTTGAGATAGAAAATTAGATTTCTCAAGAGAGAGCAAAGCAATAAAACTGCACGCATAGATTTTATCACGGTTCAGCAGTAAACCACTGACTAGCTATATACAAGAGACCTAGTCCAAATGACAAAAGCTTCAGTCAGACAAATGGAATAATACAAATTAAGACACATGTACACTACGTACTACAATAATAAGAATTCCCGTCACTAGATCCACGCCAGCTATATATTCTGTATGGCTGACGTTGTATGTGGTTGCACCCTATCTCATCGCTTTTTAAGTGACGAGATTTAAAAAACAAAAAATAAAATAAAATCTTACCGGTTCCAGGCTGACAAGATACAATATATTATCTCATCGATTCAAAATTGACGAGATAACGATTCTCATAAGATTATGAATCCCCTTACAAACTTGTTCGTGTTCGAGTTCGTCAATGACTCTTCTTTGGAAGAACCACAAGAAGCTTGGAGATTTAACATCTAAAATTTCAAATCTTCCGTTGCCATAAAATATTTCCTCCTATTGGGCTATTTTCCATATATAATTCAGCTCCTTAATATGACTTACTTAGACCATTACTGAGATAATCAATAGCACGAGTCAGTTCACATTTTCAAACATGGAATGTGGTAATTCTTCTAAAACAAAATTCCACAAATTCCTGTCAACCCTGATGAAACCAAATTCTATTGCTACCTTGCTCCAATCCCACTTGCCAAGAGCAGCCATTCAGAACAAAGAGCTTATCTACTGATGACAGTTCCTTACCAAATTTTCTTGCAATCTTCTTTGGGGATTTTCTGCAGGTGCCATGCTAAAGAAAAAACAGTATGACTTTCTGGTTTAAAAAACTACATACTATCAGATACAAAACATTGTCTGGTTTTTAAACTAGTGGTTCTTATGGTTCACGAGGAGATCTACATAGAGAGCCAGGGGTCAAACTTTTTCAAATATACAACAAAAATTCTGACAATCCAATGTAGTTGGAGTCAGCATGTCAATCCCGAGGATAGCAAGTTACAAAACCTCAGATTGACATGTATTTCTATTTGTTCTTTTCTCAAGTAGTAATTTTTCAGTTTAATGAAGACTTTATCGTAAAGAGTTGATACTTGAGCTTTAAATTTGAATGTTCGATGCAATTAAAATAGTAAAAGAAAAAAAAATTCAAATCCAATTGCAATATCAATAAGGTTCACCTACCTAATTCCACTTCCTTCCTTTTTATTATTATTATTATTATTTTGTCTTTTTTCCGCTGAATCTTCATTCTATAGTCAAAGATATTCTCAGTATTGATTGCGTGTATATCGATAGGAATGATAAATATATAGGCGTCGGATATTGAATATATATATATATATATATATAAATATTTTTTTTATCCAGACGCTGCTATCATTTTGGCCTATAAAAGTCTTTCTTATATATTTTTTTATATTAAAAAATTAAAAAAATAGCATTAATATATACGTATTCCACGTCATTACAGCCGTCATCTATATATATATTTAAGAGTACGTAACATTGGCTTTTACTTCCCTCGTTTACTTTTCCTTCTACATAATTATTCCATCTGTAAAAGCTATCTATGATATTTTATAGTATTATTACTATCGTTTGTTTGAAATCACGAGGCAACAAAATGAGATAAATGAACAATTAAGAAAAATAAAAAACATTGAACATCAGGAGGGGAAAAAAAAAAACTTAGTAATGAGAGTTGTCCCAAAACCTTAGTACTGAGAGTTGTCCCAAAACAATCTTACAAAAGCAATATTGGAACCCGTCAAGCATTGAAATGACTGATACATGGGAAAGATAGCATGATAGTTTCAGCAAGAGAGGGATGAGGAGGGGTAGGGTACAAGAGTGACTAGAACACTGGAAAACTAACATAAAGACTGAAAGTGTAATCTTTTAAACTCTCATTCGCGAATAAATAGTATCCTCTGTACAGCACCTAAATTGAAATCCAGAGAAATTTATGAATAAGGGAGATTTTCTATAGCAGCTTCATCCTACTATACACATATTGATCTCCCAAAGTTAAAATGAACAACCAACCAGCTTAGTACCTCTGATTGAGGAGAAACAAAACTTAAACAGATTAAAATTTGTCATCTCCTCAGCTCCCCTTAAAATTAAATTTTCAAGGTTACAAAGCTACAAAGATTCTGCATTCCAAATATCAGAATCTAAACGCTCTATTCTCTCTCCAGCACCAAAAGCATGCACTTGATTGCGAATCTGAACCCAACTACAACCAGGGCTCTTCTTCACTCCCCTTGACTTCATCAATTCCCTCACCAAGTTCGCCTCATTCCATCTCCCAGCTTCTGCATACATGTTTGAAAGAAGTACATAATACCCAGAATGCTGAGGCTTTAATCTGAACAGATTCTCAGCTGCCCAAGTCCCTAGCTCGACATTTCCATGGATTCTACATGCCCCAAGCAAAGCACCCCAGACATTGGCATCTGGGACAAAGGGCAGTCCTCTAATGAGCTCTGATGCTTCTTCCATAAGGCCAGCTCGGCCGAGTAGATCAACCATACATGCATAGTGCGTTTGTGTTCGCTCAATGTTTTGATCCTGCATTTCTTTGAAATATTTCTTCCCTTCTTCAACCAGCCCTCTATGACTACAAGCTGACAAAACCGCAATAAATGATACTGAATCAGGTTCCACGCCATCTTTCCTCATCGCTTCAAAGAGACTGAATGCAATGTCTAGCTCCCCTAGCATTCCGTATCCCAAAATCATGGTGTTCCATGAGGTTACATCCTTGTCTGGAATCTGTTCAAAGACCTTTCTAGCAAGATCGATTCGTCCACAATTGGTGTAGAAGTCCAGGAGTGAGTTTGAAACAAAAAGATGAGTGTGGACAAGATTTCTTACTAAGGATCCATGGACTTCTTTGCCGTGTCTGATTGCACCAAGTTTTTCACAAGCTGATATCACACCCACGAAGGAAACAGTGTCATGTGCCATTCCTGCTAGCTTCATTTCTGAAAACAACCTAAGAGATTCTGAGCAATCAGTAGTTTTAGAATAGCCCACCATCAGTGTGTTATAAGATACTTCATCTCGTAAAGAGATATAAAAGACATTTCGAGCAAGAGATAGGCGACCGCATTTTGTATACATATCTGTCAGAGCGTTGGACACAAACAAATCAAATGTTGATCCCATGCGAATTGACCTCGCGTGAATTTCTTTTCCAGGACGAAGAAAACCCAACCGGGAACAAGCTGGAAGAACGTTTGTTAAGGTTACAGAGTTGGGAGTTTCACCATGAGCTTGCATTTGTCTAACAAGTTCTATGGCTGCAAACTCAAGCTTGTTTTGAGCAAAGTTAGCGATCATGGCATTCCAAGAAACAATGTTCTTTTCCACCATATGATGGAACACATTGGAAGCCGCCGTTGAACAGCCTGATTTTGCGTACATATCAATTAACGAGTTGGAAATGAAGACTTCAGATTCAATGCTCATTCTTACACTGAATCCATGAATTTCCTTTGCTGCTTTGAAGAATCCTAGTTCAACTAAAACTGGAAGCACGCTGGAAATTGTGATAGAGTTTGGGTTAACCCCTGTGTCAAGCATTGACCTAAATACATCTAAGGCTTCAGAGTCACGCCCAATATAAGTGAGACTAGTAATAGCTGAATTCCAAGAGACCTCATTTCTGTCAATTATTTCGTCAAAAACCTGCTTGGAGGCCTTCACATTACGACATTTCCCATAGACATCAACTAAGGCATTGCCAATAGTCACATGAAGATCCAAACCAACCTTCACAACATAGCAATGAATCTGACTCGCCATCTGCTCATCTTCAAGATCAACACAAACAGGCAGCACAGAGATAACACTCACAGAATTCGGCTTAAACCCAGAAGTCGAATTCATTTCCCGATAAGATTCAAGCGCTTCTATATTCCACCGGTTAACCGAAAACACTCCTATCACCGAATTCCACGTCACAACATCTCTCTCAGGCATTTCGTCGAACACCTTCCGTGCAGCACTCAAGTGCCCGCAGCTTCCATAAAACGACAACAGAGTGTTCCCAACAAAGACATCATAATCAAATCCCAACTTAACAACACTCCCATGAACCTCCACACCCTTCCTAAACTCCGAAAAGTCCGAACACAACTTAAGGACCATTGGGAAACTATGATCATCCAAAACGACACCGTTTCGAACCATCCGATTGTAAGTCCAAAACCCATCACGAACCCCAGCAGTGGCACAAGCCCGAATGAGGGTGTTCCAGAGGAATGCCGTGCGGCAGTGCCCGACGGTTGCTTCGAAGAGAAAGCGACACGTCGTATGGGCTCCAAAGGCGGCGTAGCGGAGAATGAGGGCGGCGCAGAGGGAGACGCTTCGAGGGAGGAAGCCATTGAGGAGGGCCAAGGCGTGGGCTTGCTTGGCTTGGCGAAGGGATCGGGCGGTGGAGGCGAGCGGGAGGAGGTCCGAGTGAGGCTGAGCCGGTGAGAATGTGGGGAGCGAGAGGCTTCGGACGTGGGTTTTGGGTTGAATTAGTTTGAAGCTGCGTGAGAGTAGAGAGAGAGGAGAGAGTGTGTGGTGGGCATGGTGGCATAACATAGAGAGATGCAGAAGTTAGGAAGTGTTCGTTATCAGAATGGTTCTTCTCCTTGCTTCCTAGTTGGACTGCAGCCAACTGGTCCTATAAACCTACAAGTGTGCGTTCCGCTTTTCTTGTTGCCCCACACTTCCACTTCCAAGATATGTCTTTTAGCAACTTCTATATAAAAATAAATTTATTTAATAAAAAAAAAAGGCGGGGGCCATATTTGCACCAGGACACTTTTTTTTTTGTGCGGGTTAATTATTATTTTTTAAAGATCAAAAATAAATTTGTATAAAATGACATAAATTGAAACAAATAATATTAAATAACTAAAATATTCGTTCTTAATTAGATTTTTTTTCTCCACACACCTCCTTTAATACAATTAATAAAACATATCATCTAAAATAATCTTCAATAATCAAGATACTTTTAGTTAAATTAAATTTTTATAGCAATGGATTAGCATATATAAACTCAAAATTCTAATGATACTTCTCTGAAAACCGTAAAAGATAATTCAAAACTTATAATTATCTTTTCCTAATTCTCAATAACTTTTAAAATAATTCTAGAATCTTCCTTCTCAAAAACTCTAAAAAAAAAAAAAAAGATTCCACGTCTCTAGATAATGATTCAACACCTTTAATTATTTCTAGATTTCAAGAATCTTAAAAAATATTCAAAAACTCTAATTCTCTCTCTAATACTCAAGAACTCTAAAAACAATTATCAAAATATGGTGATCATCGGGAAGATCAAAGCAAAAAGTTGAAGAAAAAGAAAACAAATAATGTGGGATTTTCAAAAGGGATAGACAAAGAAGTATCATTTAATTTTTTTATTGATGACTAATTTTGGAATAAAAAATTTTTGAAAGGGGTGTGCTAAAAAAATGTCTAAATTTTAAATTTTAAAGTCCTTAAAAAAGGGTCGGGGAAAAAATTTAAAAAAAAAAGTGGCATACAATTAAATAGAGAGATCTAGTCTCTATTGCCACTTTTTTTTTTCAAAATTTTTTACCACTTATTTATCCTTAAGTAAAAAACTACGACATACAATTAAATACCTTTTTGATTAACTTTTGAAATTCACTCATAATAATCACACCCCATCATATTACAATTAGAAACCCAAAACTTTCTCCTTAAGAATTCTATCTCATTTTCTCTTTTTGTTCATCAGTGGAACATATAATAATAGATCTTAATTCTTGGAAAGAAAACTTGCAAGATCAAATTTAAGCTTTACACTTTAAGATAGAGTAAGGCAAGGTGTTTAGACTAAAGCATGAATTAAAGGGTCTAGAAGGTTAGAGATATATAAGCAAATGTGATAAAAAATCAGATCTTGATGAACTAACATAGTATGTAGATTGCAATATATATCCCGGAGAAGCTGCATCCATATTAGTTTCTAAAGGATTGTTCACGGTTGTGGTTTTATGACACGGTAAGGATTTTAGTTCCTTTTTTTTCCTTATTATTCAATTAAAGTACTTTAAGAGCATCATTAGTACGGACCCGATTGGCTCAACAACTAGAATCATACGTTGTCTCCTTTTTGGTGGCCTTATCCTTTTCTAGAGCTCAATATACATGGATGTTCTTATGCTTTGTTGCTTTGTGCCAATTTCATCAACAATTTGCATACATGAATATAAAACTAACTTTTTCATGCCCCCATGTATTTTTGAGTATCGGCCTTATTTGGTGTTCCTTATTATTGGATCTATATAATACTCATCAGAACATAAAATAAATTACCCCTTAATGACCTCTTGGTCCCTCTTGGTCTATAACTAAATAAATGCGTAAAAATGTCCACAATAGAATTCTTTTTGTTAAAAAATTATTAACGCCATAAAAAATTAGATGTGAGAGAAAAGGCATGCGATATGCAATTAAAAAAGGTAAAAAAAAAAAAAAGTCATCTTCTTTCCGATTTTTAACAAATTTCTAGGGTTTGAAAAGGCATCTTTTTTTATAATAAAAATAATTACTAAAAAAACGACTTTATTGGCAGTGATTGATAAATTTAGAGATATTTTTACTGTTTTTAGGTAATGGTAGAATTTTGGATTATAACTTGTAAAATAATCATTTTTTAAATATGGTTAAAAAATGATTGAATTTTGAAAATTATATAAAAAAAAAATTATTGCTTTTTATATCTAGTATAACAAAATATATTAATTTACGTTATAAAAAAATTAATTTATTTTTAAAAACATTAATGTATCAAAATAAAATTATAAAATGATCATTTATTAAATAAGTGTATAAAATGAGCATGTTTTAAAATTGATCTTGAAAAAAAAAAAAACAAAACACATATTGTTTTTTTTTTTTTTTTTTGGTTTTAACATTTGTTTAGTTTGAACAAAGGGTCACCACACGACAAATTCAAGACCCACTATTGCAACAAACCCTAATCGCTCACACAGACACTGTATGAACGTCTAAAACAGACGCACGCAGGCTCCCTCCATTCCTATTTCCCTCCCTCCCTAACTCACTCTTTGTTCTCCCGCACAGAAAAGCAAAATCCCTCAACTGCGAGCGAGCGTGCGTTTTCGGAGATGGTGAAAAGAAGAATCGACATACAGAAGATAGAGAACAAGGAACACCGCCTGGTGTCCTTCTCAAAGCGGTGGAATGGTCTCTTCAAGAAGGCGCATGAGCTCTCTTCTCTCACCGGTGCTCAAATCGCCATTCTTGTCTTGTCCGAGTTCAGCCGCCCTTACTTTCACGCCTCTCCTCCCTCTTTCATCACTCAACTCCTCAACCCCGAATTCTCAGTCGGCGCCAGCACCTCCTCCTCTTCTTCTCCGGAGTTGGCGGTGGAGAGTTCGAGTTGGCTGAGGTATCTGCTGGATTTTGAAGTTGAGGGTTGCGAGGAGGTGGATGAGCTGGTGGCTGCGAAGGAGAAATTGGAGGAGATGAGAGAGAAGGCCGCCATGGCCTTGGACTTGAACTTCGCTAACTCTCTACTCTCTACTTCTGGCGATCTTGATGATGATGATTCACTGCCTTCTAACGTTGATGATTCTATGTTACATGATTGGATTGGTCTTTTCGAGGGCTGTATTTCTTCACTTTGACCCTCTTTTCTTTTGGGTTACAACTTACAATTCGATTAGCTAGGGTTTCGAGGGCTCTGTTTATTGACTTTGACTTTGACCTTTCTTGGGCTACAATTCATTCCATCGGGGTTTCCACTTCCAGGTTTTCTAAGGAGCTTTAATTTTGTACACTTACTGATTTTGAGTTCTGAGGATGACCTGTAGAAATTTTTTAATTTTGTCTAGGTAATTGATTGAAATTTTTTCCAGGAAAAAAAAAATACGTTCTATGTAACAATTTTGATTACGAAATTGAAATTTAATTACTTTTATTTTAATTTTTCCGGTATGTTGTTTTACTCTTTTTTTCCAATGACTGTTGAGGATTTGAATGTATTTTGCTATTCTCGTCTCATAAAATATTGGTCCATATAATGAGGTGAGTCCTGTAAAGTGTAAACAGCTATAATATGTGTTATGCGCCATTCATTCGTTACTATATTTGTTATAGGACATAGTCTGTCACTTATTAAATTGAAAAGTAGTTCCATCCCAAAGTACTAATCCTAGATATCTCAAAAGAAAATGGAGAACAAATAATTGCCTATTGATCACACAGGTTACAATCCCAACTTTAAAGAAAAATAAATTCCCCCACACCCCCCCCCCCCAAAAAAAAATAAGAAATTGCAACTTGCTGTATGTCTATTTGCATTGTCAAGTGATATAAAGTTAGTGGTTCTACTGACAAGGTTTAGGTTCAATCGGACTTGGATGTTCCAGGTACAACTGAACACACACAGGTTCACTGCTCATTGACTTAATTGGAGTTATCAATGGAGGTTGCTCCCACTGCTTTGTGTCTATTGGGATCCATAACTCTGCATCTTTACATGTGCTCGCCTCAGGAAGGGATCGAAAATAAGCGGTTATCTCCCACCTGCAATCTACGCACACACCCCATTTCAACTCACTTATCCACAAAAGACCCAACATCTGAATAATGCTCGACCAAGTAAAAGACAAGATGATCGAAAAGTAAAAAGTTTGACAGAAAGCAGAAGCAAGGTAAATACAGAGTCTGGTGCTGAAGCATAAAAATGAATAAAAAATGCCAAATTGTAGTTGGGGTTACCACAAGAATGAACTTTAGTTAGTGGTTCTGAGACCGAAAGCTTGATCAGAAATGACTTGAGAGAGAACTCCAAGTCAGCTTCTTCTACCTTTGAGCCATAAGACTGGTTCACCATTAGCTTGAACATAAATCTTTCCACAGGGTTGTTGTCAGTGTTGAAGAAGATTACTGCTACTCTTTCTACCAAACCCTGGTTTGTAAAAAAGGATTCTGTTTTAGTGAAATTGCTTAGCAGGTTAACAGGACAACAATACCTGAGAAGTAAAAATAAGAAAAATAATTTAACATGAAGGCATCACTTCACTAAGCAAAATATGTACTTGTTCTTATAGAAACAGTAAGATCTAAAGCTAATAACCTGTGAAAATAGCAATGGCATCCCTTTTTATTCTTGCGCCATCTTTTCTAGTAAGTAAAACCATTAACAAGAAAATGTCGAGTCAATAACCCATTACACGAAGCATATGAAACAGAACCTTCAACAAAAATACAGAGAAGATAATGAAAAAAGCACATGAAACCTAAGGTGCCAGCTACACAAAGTAATCAACTATCCAACAAAGAAGAATATATCAAATTTATAGGACCTGATTGACCAATAGTATTTTATTAGCGAGGCCCATTTGGTTTTTCAAAGTAATCAACTATCCAACAAAAAGGTGAGTGATCTTTTCATACACAAGAGAAACACAAATGGCCCTTATATATGGTTTTTCAGTGAGCGTAGTTTATAAACGGGATAATGATGGTTATATTTCATTGACAAAGGCAGATTCACTCAAAGGTTACCATTGACTGAAAAGGCTAAATTTGCTATTCCTCCAAACCCAACTTCACATAATTTGTTTTTCTCTTTCATAATAAATTTACATCTTCAAAACAGGGCGCACTACATGTTACCAGCATTCTGCACTCCCTGGAGGTTTAGTATTTTATTTGTAGCAAGGCTTCTTCAATGAGCTATTGAACACTTGAAATTGATCATCTAGTCGAATTTGATAGGAAAAATCTTATCTTAGCCAAGAGAGCCAATTGGCAAATTGTAACTAACGTGTTATAATATTTTCTTGAGCATGCTGTAATCTTTAGTTTGATTTTCCCATTCCCGACATTCAGGTATATAGGGCCGATGCCACTGAAAGAATACTTCAAATTTTGCTTCCATTAAATAAAATCATTGCCTCTAGCAATACAAACAAATTACCGATTTACTCATCTTTTGGTGATCCTCTATAACTTTAAGCACAATTGCTAAGATATTGTACATTCAGAGCAAGAAAACCTTAACATGAGCAACCTGATAGACTTGTATATGGTGTGAAAAGGTATGGCACGGTACAAACGAAATGCTTTTATCTACCATCTGTTGAAAGAAGTGATTCAAGTGTATGTACATGCAGATGAGAAACACACTCATCATAGGAAATCCAATCGTGGCGAGATGTAGGTTAAGAGTGAAAAAATGAGTTATCTAGGAATTGGGTTTATTGAAGAGACGTAAAGTGCCAAATGACCGAGAATACAAGGCAACAGAAGCACTCGTGGCTGCTTTATGGTCTACAATTGATTTGACTATAGCTTGTTTTCCTAGTGTGCCAAATTAGTGGTATACTGGTTAAGGTTCAAATAACAATAAACTTCATAATTTAAGTTCAACTTCATAGCATCTATAACCATGGATGGTAAGGGCAGAAAATAATAATTAAATAAAGCAAAATAAAAAACAACAGACCGACCTTTTCGATAAAAGGAAGAAGTCCCCTAACAGCAGTGTGGATATAATCTCTAAGCTGAGGGTGGCGAGCCCCGTGAACTACCAAATTCATATACCTCCTCCTTTCAAAAGCACCTTCAACCAAAACCCAATAACACTTTTCCAATTAAAAAAAGCAATATAATCTCAAACTTAACCCATTTCGACCCAACATTCAGTTTTGTCCATAGTACTCGGTTAAAGAAAAGAGGATGAAATATTTTCTTGGTAACCAAACATACAAAAAGGGTGTATGTGAATATAATTCAAACCTGAAGGATAAACTCCTTTGAGGAAAACAATTGAAGTGATTGCTACCTCTAAAAATTCCACCAGAATCCGAGCTGTCCCACCTGCGCTTTCAAATTAAGACTGAATTAAATTAGATTCTGTTAGGCAAGAAAATGGAACTACCCAATTCAAAAAAATGGAAGTAGAAAATGGGTTAAGAAAACGAACCTTGGGGAGATTGGTTATGTTTGGCGCGGTCCATACCCTTTAGCCACTACGCTCGAGAATAGAGCTTCAGTTTTGCCGAGCGCGGCATTTTAGATTGTGCTTGCTGAGCATACATAGAGAGGAGTACTCCGGAAGAAACCCCAAATTATACGCAGGGAAAATTGATTTTACGTTATTAAAAGTCA
Source organism: Parasponia andersonii (assembly GCA_002914805.1). Classification (NCBI taxonomy): domain Eukaryota; kingdom Viridiplantae; phylum Streptophyta; class Magnoliopsida; order Rosales; family Cannabaceae; genus Trema; species Trema andersonii. The sequence goes on from JXTB01000030.1 coordinate 1,017,946, forward strand.
TTTAAAAATTATTATATAAAAATACAAAAATGAAATTAGAGTAAGAAGTCCGTTAAAAATAGAGGGTAAAAAGGTTAAAATACCCAGAAATTCATTGTCTCATATCTTGTCTTTTTTTTGTTCCGACTAGTTTTTGTCCATAATCTACCATTGACGATTATAAATTGCTAAAATCTTGACAAATTCTCGCGGAGAAGTTTGAGCATCAAAATAAACTTGGTAAGTATTTTTCTATTGATTATAGGGTTCTTATTACACTTTTTTCTAATTTTTTTTTTGTACGTAAATCGATTGGGTGAGTGTTATTCGAATTTGGGGCTTTTGCATTTTGAGGGTTGTAACTGATATTGTGAAGGATTTTCTATTTTTATAGTTGACGAAAGATATTATGTTTTTGGGTTTGGAATCTATGTGCGTGGAGTCTGTTTTGTTGTCTTTTTGAGGGACTATTATTTCTTTTTTTACTGTTATGAGGGTCAACATTTACTTTGATGAGGGTGGGTTCATGGCAATCTGGTTTACTATTAGCCAGTGAGTTTATTTTATTACTTAATTTATTATTTAGTGGGTGTTTAGTAGTTAACAATAATTACTTTTAAATTTGACAGACAAGTCTTCTACATTATTCATAATCAAACTACATTATGGTGGAGATTTCTTCGTATCTTATAGGAACAAAAGGTACGAGGGAGGAAGTGTTGCACTATTTGATAATTGTGACATGGCTTACTTTAGAAAATTCAGTTCAGAAAATATGGCTTTGCATTTGAATTACACGATATCATTTGGGTTTTTGTGGAAGCCAAAGGATAAGACATTAAAATATAGAAAAATGTTAGTAAGTGATAAGGAAGTTTATGGGAATGATGGAAGAATTAGTGAGGCGTAAGTATAGGGAGGTAGAAGTATTCTTGGTGATGCCTAAGAAGGTAATGAGATTGGAATAGAGGGAAGACAATAATGAACATCATCCAGGACTTGAACTCTTAAAGAGATGCATTATTGAAGAACTAGCTGAGGATGTAGACATTCAAGGGTTGAAAGTGGTTACATCACAATCCCAAAGTCGGCACTCATATACTGACCTTGGACCTGAAATAGAAATTGATACACAGGAAGATAATACTACACGAACAGATGAGCATAGACAAGAACCCCATAGATCTTCCCCATAACCACCAACTAAGACAAGACAACAATCCACCCCATAACTAGCAAAATGAAACGAAACATATTCCACCATAACTACCAAATTACTCAAGACCACAATCCTTCCCATAACCAGCAACTGAACCAAATAATATTCCACCATAACCACCAAATGCTCCTACCAATTCTGATCTATACACACTAAGCCTACCTCATTTCCCAGACACCACACAACAATGCCAATATGAGGGAGTATTCGAGGATGTATATGACTATGATCCTATTGTTGAGGATTTATTAGCAGGTGGAAGAAAAAACTACACTCAGAATGACCCTGTAGAGTATGAAGCTCCAATGAATGAACTGTAGAGAATGAAGATCTAGTGAATGAACCTGTAGAAAATGAAGACAATCAAAACCAAAAGGCTGAAAATGTAACTAGAGAATAAGAGTTTGATTTTATTCAGAAGGAATATACTCAGTATGATGAGGGGGAAAGGAGTTTGGATCATCAGCCTAATCCAATTAGTTAGTAGGGATTAGTTACTCAGTTATATGAAGAAAATAATGTTGGTAGTAAAGGTAGGATTGAAGCTAACCATGATCTATAAAGCTTGAGTGAAAGTGATGGTCGTAATGATACAATCAGGAAGAGTAAGCAGTTCAACGCCAATACTAGATATGAGAATTTTAAATTCACTTTGAGAATGGAGTTTGCATCAATAGACCTCATTAGAATAGCTACCAAGGAGTACTTTATTTTTGTAGACAAAGAGTACATATATGAACAGAACACCTCAGAAAAGATAAAGTTAAATGCAAAGCAAAACAATGTTATTGGGTTTTGTATACGCATATCAATAGGGTTGACAATAAGATATTTAGAGCGAATACTTTAAAGGATGAGCATGATTGTGGGCTAGTTTTCAATAGCAAAAACATGGACAACACATGGTTGGTCAAGTACTTCCTTGAGCAGCTCAAAGTTAACCCTACTATGTCTTATAAGACTTTCCATGAGATAACTGCAGCTACCAAATTCTTAAAGGTCTCACCTTGGTAATTTTATAGGGCTAAGGGCAAAGTAATTACTATGGTATAGGGGTCTGTTATGGAGCAGGATACTGTTCTAGAGGATTACTACAAATAGATCTTGGCTATAAACCTTGTAGTACCACCCTTTTGAAGACAAAGTTGGTTAATGACAAAAGGTTATTCGAGAGGGTCCATATATATTTGAAGACATGCAAGGAAGGGTTCAAGCTCAGATGCAGGCCCTTAATTGGCTTAGATCGTTGTTTTTTTGAAAGGATATTGCAAATAGATATTGTTGACTGCAGTGAGCATTAATGGAGATAATTCTATATTCCATATTGCATATGTAATAGTGGAGAAGGAGAACACAAAGACATGGAAGTGATTTCTCTAATTATTAAGAGAAGATTTGGAGATAGATAATCTGAAAAGATATACAATAATAAGTGACAGATAGAAAGGACTAGAAACAGCTCTGGAGACCTATTTTAGAAGTGCTGAAATTAGATTTTGTATTAGGTATTTACATGCTAACTTTAAGAAAGAATATCCAGGTGGACAGCTGTCAGGGCAACAACAAATGAAGAATGGATAAGGAGAATAAATAAGTTAAAGGTAGTTGATGAGAGGACTCATGCATAGGTCATTACAAAGAAACTTAGTGAATGGACAAGGTCAGCTTTTTTTGAGGGAGTGAAATATGATATTTCGTTAAATAAGATATTTGAGAGTTTTAATTCAGCTATCTTAGATGTTAGGTATAAAGCCATTGTGGCTTTGTTAGAGAACATCAAATTCTGGTTGATGTGTAGATTTTGCTAAAAAAAAAAAGAAGAAGAAAGTGTGGAGAAATGAAATAAATTTGTTGGGAAAAGAATTCTGAAGGTTATTGAAGAAAACAAAGCAATCAGGAAGTGTTGTATAACAACTAGAGTAGCTAGGAAGTTCCAGGCTACCTATAAAAATAATAAGATTTTTGTGGTTAACTTAGATACCAAAATGTGCACCTGTAGGAGGTTCCAGCTGATAGAAATCCCTTGTGGCCATGTAATTACAAGCATTTGGAGCATGGGGCTGGACATTATGAATTACATCCATGACTACTACAAGAAATAACTTTTTATTAAGGCTTATGTATATGTGGTTGAACCAATACCTAACTTAGATAAATGGCCTCAAATAGAACTGAATCCAATATCTCCACTAACTAAACATAATTTATCAGGCTAACCAAAATAATCAAGGAGAAGATAAGCAAATGAACCACTTATTAGTGTAACCAAACTAAAGAAAACTAACTGGTCAAGTGACCCATTACACTAACTGTAGACGGAGAGGCCATTTCAGGTCCACTTGTGGGAATGCAATATTTATAGAAGTATGAATATATTAGTTTCAGTTTGGTAGATTCCTCAGTTTTTATATATATATCTTAAAGCCAATTTTGTGTTAGATTTTTTAAGGCCCCTGTTTAAAAGAAAAAAATTCGTTCACTTCAGAAAAACCCTACTGAGGAGACAATCAAGAGAAAAGAAAAAAGACAAAAGCAGAAAGCCAAAAATGATACCACTGTAAATTTTAGTGCTCCAACAGAACTAAACATGAACTGAAATAGAAGTTAATTAAAATGACCATTTATATTTGACCATTAAGGATATATTATAAAAAACTATATCAAGTTTTAGAGATGCACATTGGTAGTATAGTTGTAGCTTTTAGTGGTAGTTTTTATGGATTATTATAGCTGTTGCAGGAACTAGATATTGGAACTAGGTGTAGAAACTGTGTCTCTTATAGTATTTTATAATGTACATGAGTTATGTAATCTTTTTGAAACATAAATAGTCATTCTATGCAAAATTAATTTGCCATTTTGCTTATATTTTGTTCTGTTTTAACAATCTTTTTATTCAAAATCTAACTATAATGCTATTAACAAACACAAACAACTCAGCTTAAATTGCAAAAATAAATTGGTACATTAATATTGCAATGACAAAATTCAACCATTACAGCTACTGCTTCAGAGTTTAGTACCAAATACTGCATACATTTGTTTTACACAAATTAATAAAACTAACTATATCATTACATCAATACCTCAAGTTAACCAGATAACAATTGCAATTATAACTGTAAAAATCAGTATAATCTTCCCCAATCTTTTATGTGCTTTAACTTTCTCATTATATCTTGGCATATTTTCAGCAACACATCAAAGCCCTCCTTTTATCTCTGAACTATCACAAGATGTAGTATAACTCTGCCCAACACCAACTTTACTTTCATTAAATGACGATTTCTCGCCTCTAAATTATGAATTCTTCTCAGTAACCCTGGTCTTACTCTCGTTGATCTCTCACACATTCCTTGATCAATCCAACAGAAAAACCAATAACCACCATAAGCCTATCAAAAAAATTCACTTCATCACTTATACTTCAAAAATAATAATAATAAAAAAAATTTCTAAAATTACTCACCCGAAGCTTCTTACATGACTTGAACCTCCTTCCTGGGTTTTCGTTAGTCTATGAGGTCCTCACTACCATCGGATATGGTGGTCTACACTTGCAAAACTCTATTCACACAAAATTGCTACAATAAATTAAAATTTTCCCAACCTTCATATACAATAGTTAAGAATTCATTCTTCCAAGTGTTGTAGAGATCAATGAAGGATTTTCGACAAAGACTCAGTCGACAGAGAGAGAGAGATAGTGGAGAAAAACAAATTTAGTTTTTTTTTTTTAAACTCATTTCAGGTTTATTTTCTGGTATTGATACTTTAGTTTCATTTTAATTTCATTTTTTTTTATTTTTCTATAATTTTTAAATGACTTTTAATAGCCTAAAAACTCAGATGTCAACACGTATACAATTATGTGGTACTTAACAGAAAAATTTGACGGTTACTACAAAAATTGGACCGAAGGTATTATTGCCATAAGAAAAAAAATATTGGATATTAAAGTTTAAATTTTAACTAAGAATAGGTATTTTTGCCACAATTTTCCCTTATATGTTTGCTTGTTTGTTTCACAGAGAAACGTGTATTGTTTTTACTATCCTTTTAGTTATTCATTGACAAGAAAAAACTACTTTTTAACCCAAAAAAAAAGTTTCCTCGTGGTTGAAAAAAAAAAACTGCACGCTTATATCTGATAATTATTATTCATTTGTCTATACAACTTCAAATTTCTCATAATCTGATGTACACATTTAACCAAAATTATTACATATTTCAGTTCACTATCAATTATTATTAATTTGATTCTTTTCGGAAAAAAAATTCTTTATCATAATAAGTTATTATTTGCTATGTTATGTGAAATACATTTAGGAAAATTCTCATTACTCTTGTTACAAAATAGAGTATTACTATTGAATAACAAGTAATTCAAGTTCAAATTCTCCTACCCTAGTAAAAGTAAGCAACAATATATATTATGTATATATAAAAATAAATAAATAAATCACGACTTTTAGCCTTTTATAAAAAAAAATATGTATTTTAACTAGTATCAAATAAAATTTTCTATTTGTGTTCTTATTTCAAATTTTACTAGATCCCCATGTATAATTAAAATTGGAGTTAAAATTGTTGAAAGGGAATGTTTTTAACTTTTGAAATCATATAATCAATTTCAAAAAAAAAAAATTGTGTATTTGAAAATTGTTACTGTTAGATTTTTAGAAAATTATATATCACTTTTCGATCTACATAGTTACCTTTCTGCTATTTTCTGTGAATGTTAATAGACAATTTTAAAGAATAAAGACATTTCTACAACAATTTTAAATTTTGATTTTGGCGATTTGTATGTGTATCTAGTGAGATTTGATTAAAAAATACAGATAGAATATTCTATGTAATATTAGTAAAAAAGCTTGGAATTTTTTAATAAAAGACTAAACATTATTGGTTTTTTTTAGTAGAAATTTATATCTAGTTCTTGTTTTTGTGCATCATATTTCACAAATATATATTTTAGAATTTTATTTTAAAAATACCCATTTTTATGGTATACATTTTATACATAAAATATATGTGGTATACATTTATAATATAGATTTTTACATATGATTTATATTTATTGTGTAAATTTATGTTTGTGATATATGTTTCAAGATATGTACCAATTTTAAGATTTAATTTTTATACATGAAATACATACTATGGCATACATTTTATGTATAAAATACTTGTGGTTTACATTGATTTAAAAATATATTTATAAAAATGAGTATTTATAAAAGAAAAATAAAAATGAGTATTTATGAAAAAGTGCTTAATAAAACGGATATTTATAAACTTTTCTCTTTTTTAATATTATCCCATAAAAATATGGGCTATTTACAAAATTCTAAGCCCAAGATACCAAAAATTGAAAAATCTCGGATGGACTCATTTTTTTGAAAAATCCCGGATAGATTTAAAAATATCACTTTTTAAAAATATTATTAGAAAAATAACACTTTTAAAAAATATTTAGAAAAATACAATTTTTCTTTAAATTTGGCATTTTTCAATGGTACTCGAGGTAACTAGTTAGGTTACTTAGAGTAACCAATTCAGTTACTTGAAGTAACTGTTCAAATTATCTCAATAACTCGACTAGTTACCTTAAGTATCTCATAAATCAATAAAAAAGTGATATTTTAAATACTTTTATAAGTGGTATTTTTATAATTAAATCTGGAATTTTTCAGAACAATTTCAAATTCCGAGATTTTTCAAATTTTCTAGAAAAAATACCATAAAAAATCAAATTTCCTTTAAAAATAAAAGAATTTTGGACACGTCTACCTATTTTTCAAAAAATAATACCAAATTAATGACCTTTCAAAAATAATTAAAATTTCATACAATATTTTTAAAGCATTTTTCTAACGACTTTGGGAGCTAGAAAATGTAGCAGTGGATCAATCGAAACCGTATAACAATGCACGCTTGGCATTAAATTGCAACTAACCATAGTATTCAAAATTATCACAGCAGAGTTACATTTACCTTCTTTTCATTATTCACTAATCATAATGCCATATGTAATCACATCAGGTTGCGTTTCCTACTCTTTTATTTGTTTACTTATGACCCACCCATTATCAAACAAGCCCAACCTCACAAATTTGTGAGTCAGTGTATTGCATATGCGATTATCTGACTCATAAGTTTTCTCCAGCATTCTCATCATAAACCATATCGCCATCTTCATTTTCTTATTCTTGCAATATTTTGAAATTTAAAAAATCACATATTGTCTTATGTATTTACACACTTTGAGACTTTACTTTTGCAAATAAAAACTTAGCCTCAAAGACCTACGCTCTCTTACAAAACAATAAGCAATGACTTGTATATATGAACTGTAGGTAAATATCCAATTCGCTCATGCATTATATCTAATACTTGAAGGACTTCATCCATATACCCTCTAGTACATAACATATCAAATAACCGATTATACCAACCATCTAGAAACACTTTAGCATTACTAATCGAAAAAGGAAAAAAAAAAAGTCAAAAGCATTTAAAATCACTTCGTGATTATACAGTTCCCTAAGAAGTTTCAATGGTGGAACGCACACTGAGCCCTCAGCCCAGATCTGCAATGCGGCTTCTACCCACAAAACCACGATGCGTAGCCCTCAATCGAGATCTGCAAGATCTTCATCGGCAATTGCTCATACCTCTAGATTTCCAGATTTGCGTTCAAAGAGAAATATGTCAATTTTCTAATAAAGATTGTACAAAAATATGTGTTTCTGTCTATGTCGTATTTTGGTCAATATTTTTTAAAAAAATCGTACATGGTATCTTTTTCCCAAAATAAAACCATCGTATTCAAGCAACCTAGTTTCAAGCATAGAAAAAAGAAACAAGCAATCTACTACAACTGTTAGTTCTCCAAAAAAAAAAAATTAAAAACAATAAAAAGAAAAGAGCATATTTGATTTATATGATATTTACAAAAAAAACGAAAAAAATCCCAGAATTGGAAATTGTTTGAAAATTTTAGATTTATTCAAAAAAATATCATTTTTAAGAATATTTTAAAAAATATCATATTTTATTAATTGATGAGATATTTAAGATAATTGGTTAAGTTACTTTAGGTAACCAAACTAGTGACCTCAAGTAACTCAATTAGTTATCTCATATAACCCTAATTGATTACTTCGAGTACTATCAAAAAATACATTTTTTAAAAGAAAAGTGATATTTTTATAGTTATTTTTCTAATTATTTTAATTATATTTTTCTAAAATCTAGGACTTTTCAAAAAAATTCAGTCCATTAGAGAATTTTTTAATCTTTTGGACTTTAAGCCTCAATTTTTGTAAGAAGCTCAAACGAGAATGGTAATTACACCCTTTTGCATTATGGACATAGGCCATGCTTTTTGTTGATAAAAATTGAATACAAAAATAATTTTTTTTATTTTATGTTTTTAAATTTTAAAAATAAAAAACTTGCTTGATAACACAGTAAATCACTCTTAATTTTAAAAAACAAAAACATCAACATGCTCTTGTAACTATAAAATTAATTAGAAAATATCATTTTTACAACTTGATTTAGAAAAATATTATTTTTAAAATTTTATTAGAAATGTATGACTTTTTGAAAGGTTACAAGCACACTACTTAAAAACAATTGTTAAGAAAAGTACACACTTTTGGGTCTACCTTTTGTTTTAAAAAATTTTGGAAGCGAAAAATTTTCACATCCATTATTTAAAAAAAAAAAAAAAGGAAACAATTTTTTTTTTTTTAAAATAGAAAACAAAAGCAATGTTACTAAGCATGTTTTCCAAAGAAAAATATGTAATTTTTGCATATTTGAATAGAAAACAAAAAATAAAAATGTATCCGAACACACCCAATCTCCATTCAACAACAATAATAATAATAATAATAATAATAATAAAATCCTTGTTCAAATAATTTCTATTCAAAGCTTGAGAACTCACATATCAATTTCAGGAAAATATGCTATTGAATTACCATTAAAGGGATTATTTATTTTGTGCCTTTTTTACCGTTAAATTTTCATTTGAGTTTATCATATTTCTATTTGGTATTTCCTGAGAAAAGGTGTAGATACTTGTATATTGTTAATTTGACTTAGATATAATTCTTGCAATGGTGCAGTATTATACTAGTGTTCTCTGCTAAACTCTACTCGTATTTTTAAGGCTTATGTGAAGAAACTAAAGGATTTTTCCTTTTTTTTTCAACAAATATAAGATAAAATAAAATATTACTCGAATAATTTTTGTTGAATCCTTAGGATCACACCATTTCAAAAAAATATATATTATGAAAATTACACGTAAACTTGACTAATTAGAATTCGAATCATTCTCTAGTACACACTCGTACACAATACCTTATTTCATAATATTTACATGAGATTTTTTTTTCTCCCAAGAGAAAAAAAAAAGGAAATTTTTTAATGAATATAAGATCAAGTCAAATATTCTATGAATTTATTATAAATAAATAATTAAGCTATCGAAAATTCATCACTCCTAAAGATCTTCTCCTACCATAGAATTTTTTGAATCTAGTCTCACCACTTATTTATTACAAGCATTATCGACTTATCTACTACAAGGAAGAGATGAACATTGATACTTACATTGACATTTTCCCAATGCCATCCGCTAATATCGGGCACTAGTCTTCACACAAACATAAAAATAAAAATAAAAAAACAAAACCAAAAATAAAACAAAGTGAAAGTTATATAATCCTTCCATTTGTATCACTAGAATAATCATTTGCAGGAAGAAAAATTCTAGCCGGTAATCTCTTCATATTTTGTTTTGTATTCTTCCAGCACTTGTTAACTCTACATTATATTAAATTGAATAGTAAAAATCGCTTATTGAACAATGTGTAAAAGAGGTTGAGAAATAGTGTATTTAGCACTCTTAGTTATAGGAATATTGGTCCTTTACGGGGAAAGTTTTATTTTATTGTTGAGTTATAAAAATCTGTCTCATTTTGGCTTTTTAGCTATTAGAAATGTTTTCCCGTTAGTGATATCTAAACTCAATTCTATGTATCTTAACGTAATGATTACGTTAAATGACATGCCAATATGCTTTATTTATTTTGACCATATGTACTCTGTTTAGTTTAGAGTTTAAAAATAGTAATAACTTAAAAATTGTACATAAAAATTTAATAGTATTAAAAATTGGAGATAAATATACGTTACAATAGACTAATGGCAACTCAAGAATTAAAGACTTGAGATAGCAAAAAACCTCGGTAATAAAATAGAAGAAAGCATGTGCATTTCAAAATTTTATCTTAAAAGATTGAATAAGGGACTCAGGAAGAACACTTTCAATACTTCAATGTCTAAAATGACAAAATTTAAAGTTTATGGATCAAAATAAGATTTTAAAATAATTTTAGGACTAATAGAGTAAATTGTATTAGTTTTCCTTTTAAGAAAAAAATTTCAATTCGCTATATTGGTATTTTATTGATAAAGATCCTAAAGAATAACAAGAAGTATCAACAATATTAAAGCAGTGCTAAAAAGATAGTTCTTTGCAAATCAATATGAATGGACAATATTGGTAATGGTAAATAGAATAAGAATAAAACTGAAAAGAAAAATCAGTTCATTTGTTTGGTTATAATTTTTGAAAGAACAAGTTAAAGTTTATTTGATAACAATAAAAATTCACGTTAATAATAATTAAGAAAACTAGTTCATTCATATATAAAAACAATTTTTTTTTATTAAGAATGTATTTTGAGAGAAAATGTAAATATTGATGATTTAAAGATTTATAAACTAAGATATGTGACCCACTAATGATGGGATATGGTGAATATTTGGAGGGTTTAGCTAGCTATATAAGTTGCAAATGATGGTATTTAGGTGAATTGTCCGGGTATGAAAATATTGGCTTGGAAGGGAATAAGCTTTTCCACCCATTTAATTTTGAAAACCCTATTCCATTACTTAGTGGAATAACTATAATGGGCATTGATACATTAAAAGGTAAAGCAAACCAATGAATGAGGATTCATTGAAAATGGCCTTTAAATTTATATGCCCGTTGCCCTAAACCAAACACTACTAACGGTTAAAAAAGTTATTTGACCTGTGATTGGGAACAAAATCAACTTCACTTGGTTAGGAAACTAGCATGCAATGATTAATTTTTTTGACGTGAGTTTTGAACTTCTTATAATTTCTTTTCTTTTTTTTTTTTGATGAAAACTTCCTATAATTAGTAAAACCAAAACAAAAACAAAAAACTATTTCCTCACTATTAGTTTATAATAGCTTTATTTGATAAATGTCAATATGAAAAATTAAAGGCGCATTTGGTATTTTTCTCAAAAAGAAGGGTGTGCTCTTAGATTGAATCTTATACTAAACACATGCTAAGCTTTCTCATTGTTACGACCATCTTCGGACTTTATTGCTAGTGGTCAAAAATGTAAAAAAGTGTTTGAAGTAACTTTTTCAATATTTGTTACCCCGACCCAATAATATAAAGACCATTTAACATAGTTTCTAAATATCTTTTAGATCCAAAAAGAAATATTTAGATGAATTCTTAGAAGATTTTTTTTTATTAAATTTTTTTTTTAAAGAAGCATAAAATTTGTTTAGGATAACTTCTATTTCTTGAAGTAAAAGTTTAAGAAAATCTTCCTAAAGAATTTAATGGGTCAATACTTCATTTAAAAAAAATCTTTTATTTAAAAGAAGATCTTTTGAGAAATCATTCAAACACTCTCAAAAGTAACTTTTGAGCTTCAAAAGATCTTTAGAAATCATGTCAAACAGGCTATAGACTCACTATATTTTTTAGGAAGATCTTTTGCTATTTTTACTTCAAGAAGAAAAAACTATGCCAAATGTGATTCAAACTTTAGACTTCTTAATGCAATCTAATAATTAGGATTCTTATGAATATATGAGAGTAGATAGATTCGAATACTAATTAAGCCAGTTTATATATAAATTTTATANTTTCTTTTTATTATTTTTATTTAAAGTCCTCAAAAAGAAGGTATATTTAATAATTATTCCTATCTAAAGTTTTTAAAAACATAAATTAATTAATATACAAAATTTAAGCTAATTCATGTATAAAGTTTTTTTTATACAAATTTTCTTTCAATATAGTTCTTTATGTATATTTTTTTTGGTTCATTTCGTTTAATTAACTATGAAGAAAAATAAAATTAATGCTTTTTTTAATTAAAATTGGTTATTTCCATTTAAAGTTTAAAAAATAGTAAATTAATTAAAATGTGTATAAATGTTAAGTTTTTCACAATTTATATATACTAAATGAAGAGCCAACTTTACCTATAAAGCTTTTTTTAACAGATTTTCGGTATCATAATATTTTTTTTAATAGAAGAAAAGAAAACCAAAACAATGTATTCTTAATATAAAATTTATGCATACCTTAGAATTTATTTTTTATCAGTGAAAAAAGAAATTTAATGAAATATTGAATTTATAATAGTACGTATAATTTCAAATTAAAGGTAATTAAAAATAATTATACATTAAAGTCTAAATTCTAAAAGAAAGGAAATAAAAATACATTGGTAATTAATAAATTGAATCACATGACTTGTTATTGTAAGTTATTTCTGAATTGATCAAAATTATCCAATGTATAAAGCAAATATAAAAATACCCATTAAATACTCACCCTATATATATAATATAAATACTTGTAGTCTATTATTATTGAATTTATTTCAAATATGGCATTTTCTTTTACTCAGTCTGGCAAAGAATGCTGCAGGTATGTCCGTGAATCTTGTCGAGTTAGCAGGATCCATCGGGCTCGAGGGCCTCAAGAGTCGAGGACTAATCCTCTCCCCTTTTTTTAAAGGGAAAATTCGTTCCTCATTTCACTCATAATTTAGTTTTTTTTTTAAATTTATTTTCTCACATAAAAAGTAGATAAATAAATAAATAAAAATACGCTGAAATAAAATAAAGTTTCATATAGATTTATCAGTATTGCTATTATATGTCCGGACAGTAGGTTTATCATTATTCATATTATTATTAGTTTCATATTCTTTTTAACCCTTATGTTTTAAATTTACAAGAACTTCCATGAAATCCCTTAGAAAAGCATTTTTTTTTCAAAAAAATAAAAATAAAAAACTCCGCGAAAGGCCTTCAAAATTTGCGTGTTCTTTGTTACATAAGATGTTGACATTTTTTTAAACATATATAGAGAACTCAAATGTTGAGAAAGATATCAATTTGGACAAGTCACGTCTAAGACCAAATCATTCATAAGCTAACCACTTTTGTTAACAGATTAAATATTAAACATCACCACCTAACTACGAACAATTAGACCGAACTTTACTCGTATAATCAACAATTAATTACAGGGATATAAATGACCCTTTAATTAGACTGAAGTCACACCAGCGTGACATACTTTATTTTTCTAATTAATAATTAATTATTAAAGCATATAAATAACCCTTTAATCTTGCCAGTGAACATAGAATCTTGACTCATTCATCTTCTGAGTAAGTAAGTATCGAAGGTTGTTATTTGATATTTGATAAGACTAACTTAACCTTTTGGTTTGGGAGGTATAAACTACCATTATTTGATTCTTAGTTCTTAATTTTCAACCAAATTATATAATGTGAGCCATTAAAAAGTTCTATTGTATCTTTTATAGAGTTTTTCTATATGATTAGGGATTATTTTTGTTCCGATATTTCTAATTTTTTTTAATTTTATGAATCAATTTTTTAATTCTCGATTTTTTATTGTAAATATTGATAATAACTATTTTATTATTTTATAATCATTAAATTTGCACACTATATAATTCACATACAAAAGATTGAACTTTTCCCAAAATAGGAACTCCCAAATCTTTTTTTATTTTGGTTTACGAAAAATGTGGAAATTCTGTCATTAATGTAAATCGTTTACAACGAATCTACATAAAGGCAATACAATAAGGAATATTATATAGACACTATGAAAGTCATAATAATATTCTAAATAAAATCTACCACTTTTAGCCTTCTTTCCTTAAAAAAGAAAAAAGAAAAACCCCACACCTTTTTATTAATACAATTTAAAATATTAGTTTGTATTTTTTTTAAATCAAACTTTGCTATCTTTGTGATGGTTAAAATTAGAGTTTAAAATTATATAAAATTACATATTTAATTTTTAAAATTAGATAACATAAAAAAATAATTTATGTGTATTTAAATAAAAATTGCTATAATTTGATTCATATATACCATTTATTTTTCCAAATGGTTGCTATTTTAGTGGGCCATTTGAGGGGAATCCCCCTTGTGACTTTGTTTATGAGTGTCAATTGAATTTTAGGAAGTAAAATGTCTTCTTTTGAACTCTAATTTTGATCACATACATAAGATTTATTAAAAAGTTACATAATAGTTTTTTTAGATAGTATTACTATTATATTTTGTATTTTGAAACTTTATTCAAATTATATATTATATTTTAGTTACTATAATTATTACCGTTAAATTTAAAATTTGTTACAAATTTATATCATAATATTAATTTAAGGCAGTTAACTTACTAAGATTCCATTTAAAAAATTAAAAATTTAAAACTAATTCGAGAGTATATTTATTAAATCGGTAAATTAATTATTCTAAATTGATATCAAATATAAATTTATAATAATTTTAAATCTATGAATATCGATAATAACAAAAACATAACAAATAAAATGCCAACGTACAAGAATTAAAAATGATAATATTTTTTGTTTTGACAGCCCTGAGAAAACAAGAGTTATTAACGGAAATGCGTAACTTTTTTTCACCCCAAGTTGCGTGTTTTTTTTTTTTTATTTCTAGAATATATATTTTCCCATATTTTGTTTGTTGTGCTTAATAATCACGCATGAACTTTGATGTTTGAGAGCGGGAAAGAATTAGAATGAGCTCTTATTTTTATTTTTATTTATATTTCCACTAACTTGAGAAAGTGATTGGATAAATTATAAGTCAACTACCACCACTACACAAAGGGCAATTCCGTCATACTGAAGGATGGTCCTTTTCAATTCGGTAAACGGTCGGTCGAGTCTCTAACAGTCTTTCACCACAAAAAGTAAAAACTAAAGACCAATTATAACTATATATATATTTCTCAAATTTAAGTTACATCTTTGGTCTGTCCTTTGTGCTGACTAATCCATCACAAAATCAATTCTTTAATCTTATAATAAATCAATGTCGTATATAATTTATTTCACTACGTAAAGAAAGAAAAATGAATTAAAATAATTTAATTCAATTGTGTTGGATTAGAAAATTATAAAAAGAAATTAGAAATATGCCCGGGGGGGGCCTGCGTGGGACCCGCCAAAAGGAGTTCGAAGTTTAAAGCATAAGCATGACATCCCATGCCTCAACATCCAATCCCAACCGTCCTCTTCATCTGGTAAACGATCTTCATATTTTATATTATTTCTTATTTATTAATTATAAAATTAAAAGAAATTAAATAATAAGAAAAAAAAAGAATAGACCACAGCTAACAACAGTGGGCGGCCTTCTTTTCTCTCTCTCTACCTTTCAAAAAGCGAACCAAAACTCATCTTTTTGCAAATTGTTGTCTCAGAAAACTTCCCCCTCTCTCTCTCTCTCTCTCTCTCTCTCTCTCTAAAATTTTATAGCAAGAAATTCGATCAATTTTTGGATAAAAAAAAAAAAACGAGCAAAAATTGCGGAGTGCTGAATCTGATCCAAGAATCTCCAAAACTCCATTATCCATTTTGAGCATTCCTTTTCCATGATCTGTAAGTTCCAAGTTTTCCATTTTTGTCTCCATTGTTCACTTTAAAAGAGAGGATTGTATTTTGAGCTAGGGTTTTAGTTTTCTCATTGCGTTTTTTTTTTTTGGGGGGGGGGGGGGTAACTACTTCTACTTTGAGTTGGTTGCTCTGTGTGTGAGTTGAATTCAGTCTCTGTTATGGGTCATGGTATTTTTGAATCTTTTAAATATTGCTTTAATTTTTTTTTCTTGTTTTGGGGGTTGGTTTGTGAAGAACTTTCATTCTGGGTTGTTTTAAATTGTGTTTTTTTAATCAGAATTTATGTCATTGTGGACTGAAGTTGAGTTTTTGGCAACACTTGGGGGAAAAAAAAGATTTATAATTTCAAGTACTATTGATTAAGGTGACTTAATTAAGCTGTAATTAGTAGTTCTACAAGAATATTTCTGATTTTATTTTTCTACCGATTCCAGGGATCAAACTGATCTAGCACTGTCTTGTGATGACTTTTTTATTTTTGATTTATTTTTTTACTATGTTTAGTTTGTGGTGATTGACAGAGTAATTGGTTGAGAAAAATGACGAGGGTTGGCAGGGATTTTGGTGATACGATGCAAAAAGAGGCTGTTCCAGCAGTTTCAGTCGATGTGATATTTGCTTCTAGTCGGTTTCCGAATTATAAGATTGGAGCTAACAATCAGATTGTAGAGGGAAAGGAGGATCCCAGAGTACTATCAATGAAAGAGGTTGTTGCACGTGAGACTGCACAATTGTTGGAGCAGCAGAAACGCCTTTCAGTTCGTGACCTTGCCAGTAAATTTGAGAAGGGGTTGGCTGCTGCTGCTAAATTATCTGAAGAGGTTAAATGGCTTCAAAATTTCGTTTTGTTTTCGCTAATTTTATATAGGTTTGTGATCAGATAAGAATTTTACAATACATGTTATCATTACTCATTAGTTATTTTCAAGGTTACACATATACATACCCATTTTGTAGGCTGATAAAAAATTGAGGGTTATTGTCAGAACAGTCTTGGAAACCAGTGTTGTTTGTTATGATTTGAAAGTAGAAGCTAAAACAGACTTGGACTAATTTTTGTTTCCCCTACATTCATGTTCTATTTCATTCTCATTACCATTATTATTCCACCACTGCAACCAAACGGTACCTATGTGATTAGCTCAGTTAAAAGATTGTTTTGTTTTGTAATGAGGTTTTCTAACATGTGAAAGTTTCTGTCGTATTGTTTCACACTCCAAATGCCCTGAAAGGATTTCAGCTATATGGAGACCTTAGCTTGTTTCTTTAATTGTTTCTGTCCCCTTGGAGGAAAATAGAGAACCTTAATATCCTAAGGGCCTTCAGTATGCTGGACATAAGAATTTAAACCTGTTTTTTTTTGTTTTTTGTTTTTGATGATGTATAGGCAAGACTTAGGGAGGCTGCTTCCTTGGAAAAGCATGTTCTCTTAAAGAAGCTTAGGGATGCACTGGAATCCTTAAAAGGTCGTGTGGCTGGCAGAAACAAGGATGATGTAGAGGAAGCAATAGCGATGGTTAGTCTGTGTATTCTGGATTCTTCCTTTGACCGGACTTATTATTATTCTCACATTTTGACTTTTAAGTGGTCAGGAGCTTATTTTTTATTGCATGAAAACATAGGAGCATGGACTGTTCCCGTTTGGAATACTATAATAAATTTGTGAAGGAATTAGTACAACCTAAAGAAGTATCAATCCAAAAGATCCATTGTACATCATAGGAGCTGGGAATTTTGAAAAAGAAAAGGAAAACATAAAAGTTCCATGAAATATTTAATTCTCGCTCGTTTGCCTCCTTTATTTCCTTTGTCAAAAATGTGTGAGTCATAATGTTCTAATCAAAAACATAAAAATGCATATACACCTCTTAATGCTCATATCAGTGTTATTTATCAGTAGAAGTCTAGAAGAGAGTCTCGAATCCTGGAGTAGATATATATTTGTTTAACTCCAAGGTGCCCACTGTCCAGTGTAACTTGATTTCCTATTTGTTTTCGAAATAATTTCTGACGGGAAACATGACTAAAAGATTTACTTGTAGATTACACGCACAAATCATTTTCGCTAGCTCCTGTCATTACTTGTAATAATATATTTTAGTATCTTATGCTCAGTCTTAGAGCCAAATTATTACTTTGTTGTAGTTCTACTAAGTTAATTAAACAATTTTAGTAGCTTTTGGGGTTATCTTCTTACATACTTGACTGTCCTTAATTTGTTTACACTAAGTATTGTCATTTGCACTTCTAATATATTCCTTTCTCCTCTCTATTGGCAAAAATTTATGTACATCCCCTATCCTTCAGAATGTTTGAGTTCGCACTGTATGTCCGAATTTCATTTTATCATTTGTTATTGTTTACTATTTTGAAATGGAATCATCTGATATCTCCAGGTGGAGGCCTTAGCAGTTCAGTTGACTCAAAGAGAAGGAGAATTAATGCAAGAAAAGGCAGAAGTGAAGAAGCTAGCAAATTTTCTTAAACAGGTAATGTTAGTTTGTTGACTAACTTCGGGTGATGTATCTCTGGTGTTAAGGATATGTAAATTTCAAGTACAAAGTATATTCGATCCAATATTTCTTAAGGATTCTAAGATGATAGTTTACTGGTTTCAAGATTCAAAGTATGTGGTTGTTGTCCTGTGTTAAATAAATTGAGATTTGGAAGTATAACTTGCATAACATTAGCTTACTTGTTCCAACATAAAGTTGACGTTTTCTGGTTTGGAAATACATTTTCATGTTATTCTGTTTAGTTATCATCCAACTTGTTGCAACATTAACACATCAGAAACATTAATCTTACCAATTTTTTTACTGGAAGCCAAGTGCAAGCTTGGATTTTAGTGGGAACATGAGCCTTACAAGCTCCAAATTAAACTAAAGGTAACAAAAGATGAATACTTAAGAATCTCTGAAAAATAAGATGCAAGAAATGAACCATATTTTTTTTTTCCATACCGTCAGAATTTAAATGGAAGTATCAGTAAATTTCTTGATTTGATAATTTATGTTGGCAAATAAATCCTCATGGTACATTGTCTAGGAACTCCTGTTTACTTATTGGTTAAAATATTTGTAATATTGAATTTTTAGTGTTAATTTGTAGGCTTCAGAAGATGCTAGAAAACTAGTTGATGAGGAAAGAGCATTTGCTCGTGCTGAAATTGATGCTGCTAGAGCAGCAGTACAGAGAGTAGAAGAGGCTATTCAAGAACAAGAGCGGATATCTCGGGCTTCAGGGAAGCAGGTTTGTAGTTTGTGTCCATTTTAGTTTTGAAGTGGCAATTCCATAAATGCCACACCCTTGCTGTGGGAGGCTTTGTAAAGTTATATGATTAATGCGTCAATAGGTATTTCGTATACTCATCTGTTGATATTTTGTACAATTTTGTATGAAACTACAGTATTTGGGGATCGTGTTACTGTTTATATTGTCTTTGAATTTAGTTTGGTAGTCTTTTCTTGCGGGATTCTTGCAGTTAAATCATTTGCTTTTATGGGGTGTTACATCTTCAAGATTTCTGGATGCTTTATGTGTTTCTTGATGAACATGCGTCTCTTTATGTTATCATTTGTCATGTGTTCTGACAAGTACATTTGTTTGAGGATTGTAGGACTTGGATGAGTTGATGAAGGAGGTTCAAGAGGCTAGAAGGATTAAAATGCTGCATCAGCCAAGCAAGGTGTTTACAAGATTGTGGGTTTTGATTTTGTTTGTTATTTTAGGTTTGCAAAAGTTGTTTCCACGGGCATTTGAAATTGTGTTTGAGGATATTGTGTTTATACTAATTGAACTATCCTCATGTATATAATTTACTTAAGTTTTCAGAAAACAGCCATCCTCACACTTGATTTCTTGGCAACATCAACTTGTGACCAACCCAATACATAATGAAAAGCATAGCTGTACTGTTTGAGCTACTGCCCTTCTAGCATGTTATAAACCAGCAATCCCAATGGCTTTAGTTGTTAGGATGTGGGCTCACTTGGTTTTCATTTGCCAACGTACAACTACAGCATGTGTGGTTTGATCTTTTTCATTAACTACCACTTACTGTTTAATTCAGTGTTTTATTTCGATTTGAAATTTGGTTTTATATTTATCCTTGGGGTAGTACGACTTTTAAAGAACTGGGTTTTTTGTTTCCCTCCTAAAATACAACTATGCCCTTAAGATGCTTCCAAACAGAGCTCAAACAAGACTTAAAACATCTAGTTCATCCATCCAAGCAGTCCAAAATCTCTCTAGTTTCCTGGTTGCAATAGGTTTAGGGCGTAGTTGTCTTTTAGAAAAAAATTTCCTAATTTTTTTCAACGGTTGACTTCCACAGGGGTGTGTAGTGAAACAGATTTTTACTCGAAAGATGTCATACTGTAATTTCCTGCTACATTATGGTATTTGTGAGAAAATTTCGAGCGTAGTTTTAATTTGTAATTTCAGTGTTGTTTCTCATGGATTGAACTTCAATTTGTAGGTCATGGACATGGAACATGAGCTTCAAGCTTTGAGGAAACAGCTCGCAGAGAAGTCTAAGCATTATCTTCGGCTTCAGAAGGAGGTATATCTAATTTTCTGCAAGAGCTTTGGTGTCAGTAATGGCTGAGGTAGTGATGGCAAGTTGTGTCAATTGTGAGTGACAAGAAGAGTGAGAGCGTTTGTTAAATAGGCTTAAGAGGAATGGCATACAAAATTATGTACTTTGAATAAAATGTTTTTATATTGATCCACAAACCCTTTTCTGCTTTCTGTTACATTTTACAGCTGAAAGACTGGTAAATGAGGAAAACTCTAAAATTTGAACCTTGAGAGATGTCAGTCATTGATGGAGAGTCCATGATTTATTTATCCAATATAGATATCATTCCTTTTAAAAGCATGTCTTGAATAGACATTATAGAAGTTTCTGGTCTACATGCACTTCTTAGTTTTTCTAATTCTTTAGATTTACCTATGTGACGAGGGGATTGTAGGTACCAAGTAAAAGAATGTACACTGCGACTTTCTAAAGAAGAAAATAATTTGTTACACTGATAATAGTGCTAGAAACATGTGATGCACTGTGCTCTGGCATGGCAGAATATAGTACTAGAGTTTTCTCTTGAGAATAACATGATGTATTTTCTTGGAAACTTTTTTTAGAAGTGTGTATCAATTACCATGTCTGTTGCTGGAGCTAGTAAATTAATTCGTAGCACTTTCTTCTCCCTCCCCAACAATCTTTTCAGCTGGCAATGAGCAAGAGAGGCATGGAGAACAATAATCAGTTATATGAATTAGATGGTACCGAAGCTTTAGGTTCATATTTAGAAATTCATCCTTGCTCTGATAATGCTCCAGATCTTTCTAGATGTTCACTTCAATGGTATCGTGTATCATGTGAAGGAGGCAAAAAGGAGCTCATATCAGGTATTTTATTTTACTTAAATACATAATTCTCTGGACTTGCAAAAGGGAAAAATAATTTATGGTGTTGACTGAAATCTGTTCTAGTCATAACTTCCTTGTACACTGTCACTCGTTTTTGGGCACTTGTTTTGCATTACTTCTAAATCAACTAAGATACTGTATGAAATGTGTGCAAATCATGTTCATGGGTTACTATGTTTGGATAATTTTTCTGTAGCCTTTTCAGTGTTCCTGTTTCCTTGCATCTGAGCCTGAGGAATTAGAAATGTAGCATGACAAGCCCTCACTTAATATAAGAGTTGGAAACTTGAACCGTTTGTTTCACTTTCCTTGAGATGTTGAATGATATACTTGACCTGTGTACTTTTGAATTGTGTTTCGATTTTCTAACCAATCAAGCAATTAACTACCTATTCTGCTGTTAAGTGGAAACAATATCAGTAGCAGACAACATTGTGATATTTCCAGTGGAACAATAGTCAGTACTATTAAGTTGTATTTCTCTCAAAGGCTTAATCTAGTCTTACCTAATGCTAGCAGTATGTAAAAACAGCAAAAAACATAACATAATCTCTAATACTCCATTTCATTATTTGCTTGTTAACCGAAAAGAAAATACAGGCCTTACATGGGCAGAATTGAAGAAGTTGAACATGATTCATATATGAAAGAAAGCGAAATTGGTACCATTTTAAGTTGACATTATCTCAAGAAGCAATCAAATTAACCCAACCATTTGCTATGGTTCTTCCTTTCTCACTGAGTGACTGACCACCCTCAACAATGGCCCAAATCTAGTGAGACAGGTCCTTGTCTAAATAAACTAGCCTGCAATAAGTAACAATTGGGGGTTTTATTCTTATGTAATCAAATATGCCATTCCTTAATTATTTCTTGTTTATTGTCCACTTTTAATTGTTCGTCTGGGGACCTAGAGTGTAGGACTAGATCTGTGCACCTACTTTCTATTTAGTATATTCAGAGGGAGGGAAACTGGTTGTTCATTTCTGGTTCTGTCATACGAAGTTGACAATGGTCAAAGTCATATTTAGTCTTCTGTGAAGTCTGTTCTCTTTTTTACCTCTCTTATTTCAGGAGCGACCAAATTAGTCTATGCCCCGGAGCCCTTTGATGTTGGAAGAGTCTTGCAAGCTGATATTATTGCGGAAGGCCAGACAATAACACTGACAACCACTGGTCCAATTGATCCTGGTCTGATATTCATCTTCATTCTCTGATGCAAATCTTAGATTTCCAGCATCTGTGCCATTTATTCAGAATTTTAAAAAACGTTCATATGGTTTATAGATAGTTTAAACCAAATATGTGGTTGTTATGTTGAAACATGGAAAAAGCACTAATTTAATTTTCCGTGAGCAGCTGCTGGTTTGGGTAGCTATGTGGAGGCACTAGTTCGGAAACATGATGTTGAGTTCAATGTATGTTATCAAATCTTACTAAATTGTTGGTGTCAGTATCAATATTTTGCTGCCTTTATACCTTATAAACTTCAGACTCTCGTTTAACCTCTTTTTTTTTTTGAGGGGGTTTAACCTCAGTTCTTATCGGCACATTTTCTGAGATAATAAATTATGTATCTTGGTACAATTTGAAGTTTGAACTGTTTTTTCTTGAATATAAGTAGAATGAGTAGGTATGTGCACCATTGGATGTGTCTATTTATTACTGACTGTTTATAATTATTAGACTGGGTGCCACATGAGTTCTCAACATGTTGTGTAATTATAATCAGCCAGTAACAGATAGACACGTCGTGTGGTATTAGACACCATGCCCTACGACATTACTCTAAGCAGAATAGCTGTGTGGTCATTATCTTTATTTAGTCCAGTTTGTTTTATTGTCCAAAATTAGCAGAATAATGAAATTGTAACACTGCAGTCTTTAACTTTCCTTACTTTGCAGGTGGTAATTACCCAGATGAATGGGGCTAATCATCAGTCAGAATCTATTCATGTATTTCACATTGGGAAGATGAGGATAAAGCTTTGCAAAGCAAAGACAACAATAGCTAAAGAATACTATTCCAGTTCAATGCAGGTATTTTCACATTACCTGTTCTTTTTATTTGTCCTTCTCAAAATGTTCTTTTTTCATAGCCTGTTACTCTAAATGCATCTTAGATGGATCTAAGTATCTGTTTCATGTTTTCAACCTTTCATATTGAAGCAAGGCATGCAGAACATGAGTGTAACCAATCCATTTAGAAATAAATGTTCAGTTGATCCTTTTAAATTGAATATTTACTGGATGTCCTTCCATTGAGCGTGGGTTTCTGCATCAAAGTGTCGACATTCTTTGTGTTCCACTTTCAATTATTAAACTAATTTCCTTGGTCAATTACATGACTTATATCGTTTATGCTTTAGCTCTGTGGAGTTAGAGGCGGTGGGAATGCTGCCGCTCAGGCATTGTTTTGGCAAGCAAAGAAAGGGCTCTCTTTCGTGTTAGCATTTGAATCAGAAAGAGAGCGAAACGCTGCAATCATGCTTGCCAGGAGGTTTGCTTTTGATTGTAATGTAAGGGCATCTCAAAACTCTTTCTATTGCTGTTTTACTACTGGCACGTTGTTGTCGCTTAGGAAAATGTTCGACTTTCAATCTTACTCCAATGTTTGCTTGAAAATTTCTTAATAGAAAATTCTATTACATGCCAGATTATGTTAGCTGGGCCGGATGACAGAGCACCTTTGGGAACCTAATGGACCTTGATGGATCTCAGCTTTACTAATGTAATTAGCCAGAGTTTCTCCTTGTATTATAAGTTTGTAATAGTAGAGCATGTGGCATTGTGTAATTGAGACAAGGCCTCTTACAGTTTTCTTTTTTCTTAATTGTATTTCCTTTTTCAACATGAAGGCAATTTTTTTGTTTGCCTTTGTTACCAATTATGTTTGGAGGGTTGAGTTGCATATTTGTATGTTACACTAAAATATTATTGGAAGTGTGTGATTGGTTGTATTAGGAAAAATTCTGTTGCAGAGTACGTCAGGAATGTTGTTTTCGAATGCTTACTTGTAGTAGTAAATTTGGAGTTTTAACATTTTAGGGTCTACTAAGCTTATGCGGTGATAAAAAGGATTTATCCATAAATGTGATCAAAATTAACTCTCTTATCATATCACTCATCTAAAATTACTTTGATAGTTTTTTTTAAGATAAATCCTGAGACATATTCTTCTCAACAGATTTCAAATTATTTCTGCCATCACCTCCACCTGTAGGCCAGCGCTCCGTCTTTTACCACGGCCGAACATGTGTGATCATCGACCCCATTCAGTCACTGATCTCTACTCTTTTTGGACTTGGATAAGATGCATGAGCAATTTTAGAATTCTGAAAATTTTTATTAAATTAAAGTGCTAAATTTTAATTGATTTCTGTGTCTTCTTTTTAGGTCAACAAATGCTTCCAAAATTACTAATAGCCCAGTAAATTTTCATGAAAAGGTCTTTTCCTAAATTTATGCAATTGCAATAGTGAAATGAAATAACCAATCGTGAATACATTTGCTTATTCTTACGAATTTTGCACAGCCAAACTGTAAGGTATCCACCTTTTATTAACTGAAAAATGCAATCGGAAATTTTAACAATTGGGTGAAAATTATTGTGGATTTTTAGATATTCAAAATAAAAGAAGTTTTATTTTATGTATTTTTTTATTTTTTCCCTTTTCTTTTCTTTTGATGAAATACGTGGCAAATGATATTTTTTTAATAGGAGAGTTTAGAAGCTTTGCATACTTAGCATAATATGGTAATAGTATTAGGACAATGTAGAAACAAATCGGGGAGTTTATAACAAAGGATAATGAATCATACTTCCTTTTTAGCGCATGGGTTATTTAAGAGTTTAAATTTGTATCGAAATTGGATTACACACATGAGGATGTTTTTTTTTAAATCCATTTCATTTAATGGACTCTGATTGGCTTCTTTCCTAATTGTGTCTATCTCTTGTTAAGGGTCTTAAGACACGTAGAATAACTGATTTTCTAATATGGTGTCTGGAAATGACAGTTCGATAATCTGATAATCTATATGTAACATTAACTAAATTCTAAAAGGATGATTCTGATATATTAAAATGTGTACCAAATTTTTAATGCTAATACATATGGCATATGAGTTGTTATTCAATTATATACAGTTTGGTTAGGTAGAATGAAATTGAATACAGTAGTAATCGTAATGGGAATAAGAATGGAAAAGAAAAAAAATGTGATTATTTCGTTTGGTTAAAATTTTAGAATCAACTATGTAATGTAATAGAATTGACAATACTTTGACTAATATACCTCTGATTTTGAATTAATTTTTTTTTTAAAAGTAAATGCTATCACTATTAGAAAAAGATAATAGTTGTACTTATGGTAATGATTAAATAGATTAAATTACTAAATATAAAAATAGATTAAATTTCATGTGGTAGTAAAATTAATATTTTAAATTGCTTGTTATTATTTATCATATAAATATAACATATAAAATGTATATAAGAAAACAAAAATATATTAATTGAATGATACGAGGAAGAAAATTTGTAGGTGATTTAGCTATAAATATAGATGCAAGTTTTACAGTTAGTTTAGTTATATATATAAGGAATAAGATGATGATGAGAGGGCAAAACATGTTAAATGAGGGGCGAAAAGGGAAAAAAAAATATTAACTTAGGAAAGGAATGGCTTTTACATCTATTTTCAAGTATAATTCTTTTTTTTTTTTGAAAGGATTGTCAAGTGTAATTCTAATTCTTTTATTTAATGGAATAGTTATTACATTATAAAGATAATTCATAAATAAAAAGTGAAACTAAACAATGAAAGGCTATTACATTACATTCCATTATTACCAACCAAATGACACTGTATAACTTATTATAAATAACATAATCATATTTATCAATTGAATATTGTCAACTCACACTCACATGCCACATGTGTTGATATTAAAAATTTGATAAAAGTCCTGGGATGCTAGTATTATTCATTCTAGAAATGAGTTTTATCACTGATGGTGTTGGCTCTTTTATCACTAAATTTAATGATTAAATTGAAAAAATAGTTCTATCCTAATGTACCATCCTATAAATCACAAAAGAAAATAGGAAACGATTGTTGGTAATAGATGATTACTCTATTACTTTTTTTTTGTTTCTAAAAAGTTTAATTTTTTTAGTTGTTGATACTGAAAAACAGTAAAAACTCCGTGAAAACATGACTTTTTCAATATATATATATATATATATATATATAGGTTGCCAATCTAATAGGTATTTTTTTTTAAACTTATGGGTAGGTATTTTTTTTTAGCCGTTGGATTACCATCTAATGGCTATAATGAAGTGCATGAAAAGACGTGCATCATTAATGCTCTTTCTCTCATTTTTTATAATAAAAAAATGTGCATGCTAAATTTTTATTAGCCAAATTGATACCTATGCATAGGCTAAAAAAAAAATACCTACTGGATTGGTGCCATATATATATATATATATATATATATATATATATATATATATATTTTGGGTGCCAGCGTAACCTTTATCTACCTTGTAAAATGTTACTTTTTCAGGTGAAATAATTTATATACTTAAAAGACTAAAATATGATGCAATATTGTAGATGTAGAAAATAAATACGAAAGTTTTTTTTTTTTGGATAAAAAACGAATCTGTTATTGTAAATTAGAATATGTTATTATAAATTAGAGGAGATTCTTCCAACCAAATAAGATCATCTTTTACTCCTAAGACGAACCTAGCTAAACCATGTACAGCTTTGTTAGCTTTACGAACACATGTTTAACTGTGACACCAGGAAAAAAAGTGTGAAATTTCATAAAAAATTGTAAGGGCAAATTGGTCTTTTGACCCAAAAAAAAAAAAAGAATTTGGACGGATTTGGATCTAGATTCATTTGGGCAAAAATATAAGAAAAATTTAAAAATTGGGGTCAAAATGTAATTATTCAAGGATATTTTTTAGAAGATTTTCAGAAAACTGAGTCCAAGTACAAATAAGAAAAACAATGCTCAATTAACCAGAAGTTGACACGTGGCACTACAGTTACGAAAATTGCCCATAAATCCCTCCATTTTCTCTTTCTTTTACGATTTGGTCACCAGAGCAAACGCAACACCCGATTTTTGGCGAAGCTTCGTTGAGCCATCTCCGGCCATCGTTGCCCTGTGCCACTGATCGACGTCGATGCCCAGCTGCCAGACGAAACTCCTACTGCCAGAACCAACCCTGTCAAAGCCGTCGATCGCTGAAAAAATGCAAAAAATACCGCGGCTTCTTTTCTTCGCCGGAGCCGATTCCGGCCACCGTTTGCCACGAAACTGGTCGCCGTGGACTCGTCTCCTCACGGGCAATCTGATGGTAGGTACCTCATGTCTCAATTTTGCTCCGTTTGATTTTAATTTCGTTGGATATTTTTGTGTGAAAATGGTTTTGAAATTTACTTTTTGATCGGATCGTTAGATTTTAAAACTGATATAATTTTTAGAATCTACGTTGAAAATGATGAAAAATGAGATATATATTGACTATATTCCGAAACGGGGCCGAAACACGAAATCAGACAGCTCAGATTTGCCTCGATTTGCATGCCGTGTGGCCCGCATACAAATTTGACAAATTATATGTATAACCTAGGGTTTTTAGGTGCTCTGAATTCAGTGGTGAAGTCCGTCATGAATTGAAGCTCCGTTTGAAAATCAAGTTTTCAAACCAAGAAACCAAAGTTTCGAAAACAATATCCGCTCTTCCAAACGATGCTAAACTTTCTCCATAGCCTTATAATACTTGTTGGACGCTCGATAGAGGTACGGATTCGATTACTTGATTCTAAAATTAATTTAATTTATAAATTTTTCATATTTTCAATAAATATAGAATTTCGTGAAATAATTGATAAAAATTGTGTTTATGTCCATTTTTGACCTGATTTGAGATATAAACTGCCTGGGAGACACGTCATACTGGTTGGTATGTCATATATACTATTTTGGATTGAATTCTGCAGGAAATTAGATTTTTGCATTTTGATAGAAAATAGCTGTTGTAATGCCGAAATTTTTAGAAAATCCAAAATGGTTTGAGAACTCAGTTTTGAGGATTGGAAGTGATTTGATTAAAGATTACTGTATGGTTATTTTGAGATTTTGTGGAAATGATGCATATTTTTATTCTGTTATTTATAAAACATTTGCATACATTCACACATTTACGATACCCTATATTGGGTGATCGGATATACGATACCCCACATCGGGTGATCAGACTTACGATGCCTTACATTGGGTGATCGGATATATGATACCCTACATTGGGTGATCGAACATACGATGCCCTACATCGGGTGATTAGACTTACGATGCCCCACATTGGGTGATCGGACTTACGGCGCCTCTTTAGGTGACTCGGACTTACGAGTGATCTATTAGGTTACTTCGGACATCATGATTGCATACATGGATAATGTTGACTTGAAAGGATATGTATTGGTTTTGATGGATATTACAATAGTTTGAAATATTTGACCATTGGACTATGATTTCTACTTGAGTTTTGTGAATTATTTTTAATGGAATTATGACCATGCAGGACCTTCAACATGAGTATATCTTTTATATATATATATATATATATATGTAGGAACTTGTAATTGATATTCTACTGGGCATTAGCTCACCCCCTTTCTTCCCCTCAGGTGGCACTCAGTGTAATTTGGAACAGAAGAGTTAAATTGAAGCATTTGCAGAGTAACTAGTTATTTATAATTTGGTAAATTCCTATGAGACTTGTGAAATATTTAAATTTCAGTAGGAATTTGGATTTCATTAAACTTTATAAATTAGAATATGAAATCTGGACATGATTTGTATTACTTATGTCCGAGTTTGAGTATGAGATGATTTGTGATATACGACTATTAAAACAGTTATTTTATTTACGGTCTATGTTCAATGAGTGATGCATAAATGTAGGATTTTATTTTCATTTAAATATTTTGTTGAGGACAGTTTTGAAAGGTTAGAGGCCTGGGGCAAAATTTTGAAAGAAATGAGTCTTTTTGTTTAGTTCTTTTTGGTATTTCTAATTTATGAAATACCCATTCTACCATTGACCCGGCCTCGGGTTGTGACAAAAAGAAAATAAGCTAGACACATCTAATAGTAGGTCGCCAAACTCAGAATGGCAAAGTGAACCATTATTAAGAGCTTGTACTACTGTCAATGCATCCGACTCCAGAAGCTGGAGATTTAGACCAACATCCCTGGCCCACAGGAGAGAAATCACCAGAGCTTTCGTTTCGACATTCTTTGCTAATAATGTGAAAGTTACTTTTTTCGCCAATGCTGCCATGATTTTGCCATTTGCATTGCGAAGAATAGCACCAATACTGTGAATAATAGCACCAACACCCACTGAACGTGATTGAGCATTGATGGCCGTATCTACGTTCATCTTGTATGTCATTACCTAATCGAAGGGTTATTCCACGTGGTAATGGCTTTGCGATATCAATATCCACCCTTATACGTAAATAGCGGCCCCAACCACCATGAATGGTAGTTGTACCAACCATCATATCAGTTCCAATCTGAAGTCCGATCAGCTTTCCGACTTCCTCATTCATACTTCGGGCAAGTAATCGAAAAATCTGTATCCAAAAAGGAGTGGTAATAAAATCTTTTAAAGAAGGTGTGGCCATACCTTTCGTTTGTTTTAGGATTAGAACTTGTCTCTCAAAAAGCCAGGATGCCCCCATCAATACTCGATTACGATCTCCTGTACACCGAAATCGGAACAAAAAGAAGTCATCGTCAAGTTCTTAAATGTCAACTGGAAAGCGACATCTCCAAATTCGAAGGATGGCAGCCTTGAGGTGTGCTTTATTATACCCATTCTGAGTAAGCAAACGTCCCAATAGAACATTGTCTAGGGTTGTCCCCTCACGTACTAGTGTGTCCTCACTTATCTCTGTCACCTTACCCTCTATCTCTGTCAAGGATAATGTGTCATCCAATATTTTTGGTAAGTCTTCCATAGTATGAAGATGTGGAAGTAATAGAATCGGATAATCTAATTTAGCACGAAAAATCTACTACATTCCAAAGACATAAAAAGCTTGAATAACCGTCTTAAGGAGTTACAATTTTGAAACCTGGTAGTTTTAGAATAGAACGGTATTCTATAAGGCTAGAAAAAGGTTGCCAAATATTTGGCAGATTAAGAGGAAGTTGAGATCATGTTAAGTAACTTCTATATTTTCGGAAGAGTGTAACTTCAATTTAAAATTAGGATTTGAAAGTTTAATAAAAGGAGTTTGCTACGGCAGTTATCAAAAGAGTGAGAATAAGGCTTGCCAAATACTCGGCATAAAAAAGGAAAATTAACTGCCATATTTATGGAATGGGATATTTTCCATTTTGTATAAGTTAAAATTTGAAATTTTGAGAATGGTAATTTCCTTGGTATCCCTAGGTGTTCTTATCATCATCAAATAAAGGGATTTATATTATGATTATCTTATTAAAGTTTAAAATTAAATATAAAAGAAAAGATTTGTTTATTCGGATAAGAAAGCATAACTAATATATGTATATGATTAAAATCAGAAAAAAACTAATATTAAATCTGAAGATTTCAATGTGTTTTTTCCGTGAAGATATTTTTATAATGATGGACTCCGTGAAAGTAAAGTAATTTAAATACTAGAAGGAGGCTTCTATTGGTGAGCATATTATAGGATCCGGTTTTTAAATCTCTTGGTGTTTTGTTATCGCTTGGAATCTATTGTACGTCGTAACATTAAAGTTGGGTAAATAAATGTGTTATAGATGGAAGTGTACATTTTAAAGGTACATTATTGTATGTGTGTGTGTTTTTTTTTATTAGAATTATTAGCCATATTGTTTTATTATTATTATTATTATTTTGAAATTAGTAGCCATATTATTAGTATTATTATTATTATTATTAGGTTATCTATCGAACAAAGTAAGATAAGGTCCTCTGTAAGCAATTTCATCTTTATGATTCAGACATATGTTTTGTATCTAGAAAGCAATAGCATGAAGGTGTGCATAGAAGTCCGACCTACAGTAAACAATAAAGAGATACTTATGTACTTTATTATCAAAAAGTTACTTATGTACTTGACAAGCAAAAAGATCGGAAAATCTAAATTCGCACAAAATAAGGGCGAATACTGAGATAGAAATATTTCAAAAAAAAGACTTTATAAGGCCAAATAGTAAAAACAAAGAAGTACCATTATTTTGATAGTCAATTTCGACCTCTGTTATTAGACCAGGGGTGTTATAGATAATCTCATAAAGTAATGAAACTTGTCATGTTGACAAACTCGGTAGGGACATAGAAGATTACAATTCACTGAAGGAAATACAATGTAGAATTTCTAAAGTAATCAGCTATTGTCGGATAAAGGATAAACAATTTTCTCCGTTAAACCAAATTGGTCATTCATATGAGCTAGAATCAGGAAGTATGGATTGTAAAATCAACACAAAGGATGAGACAAGAAGAGATTAAGAGATGAAAGATACATCATGGGAGCAAAGCAAAATAAAATATTGAGCACTATAATTGTTATAGTACCATCAGAATTAAAATTAAAAAACTTTGTGCAGGAAAATTAGAGGACATTGGATCTTTCAGAAAGTATGTTGTGTCATTAGTTAATACTCACCTTGGAGCCAATAGAATTTATATAGAGTGAAAATTGAAAGTCCCAGTATGGGGAGATATAACAGTCCCAACGTGGAGAGATAACAAATGTAAAAGCCCAATTTTTTTAGGGGTAGAATGGTCATTTGACCATCTTTAAAAAAAATCTTTTTCTTCTCTTCTTTTTCTTCTCTCTGGTCTGACCCCCCTCACTTGTTTCGCTCTCTCACTCTCTCCCTCTCGTCTTTCTCTCACACACGGCCGAAAGGGAACAACAGTTGCCGGCCACTGAGAAGCTCGCCACCACCCGCCGCAGAAGCTCGCCGCCGAGACAAGGCCACTACCGGAGCAACGTAACCGTTCGTCATTCGTATCGCCGGAAAAACGCGAAGCTCAGCCGTGGCTCCGTCGTTCACCGGCGACGATTACGGTGACGAAAAGTCGCGAAATCGGTGGCATTCGAATCCTCTTGTCATGGGTTTTCTCCAGGCATATATATCACGATCCCATTTTGCCCGGTTTGAAAGTTGCCACTTTGGGGTATTTTGAGTTTCAAATTTTAGTTTTCGATCCGACCGTTAGATTTCGTTTTTGTTGTCATTTTTGGAATGTACTCGGAAAATGGTGAAGTTTGATATATATATTGGTTATATTTGGTGATCGGCACGAAAAACCATATCTAACGGCTTAGAT
The DNA here is from genome assembly GCA_002914805.1 of Parasponia andersonii. Taxonomy (NCBI): domain Eukaryota; kingdom Viridiplantae; phylum Streptophyta; class Magnoliopsida; order Rosales; family Cannabaceae; genus Trema; species Trema andersonii. Next base: position 1,050,814 of record JXTB01000030.1, read on the forward strand.
TTTGTCTCGTTTTGCGTGACACCGGTCCAGTATCAGCATAGATCAGAACTGGTCGAATCATATGTCTAATCTAGCTATTTTGGGTACTAGGAGTGCGGTAAAGAGGTTTGTTTGTCGATTCGAAGCTCCGTTGAGGAGTTGATTTTTCCCAAGTGAGCGATTGAGGGCCTGGAATTGGTTCCCGACCCTCCGAACGATTGTTCAATGGTGCCTTGAGGACTTATTGGCGTGATATCACTATTCTAGTGAGGTAGGGGTTCAATTACCAAGTTCTATACTTATTTTGATTTAAAATATGCATTATGACCTATTTCTTGAAAATGTTGATTTTTTATGGATTCAATGGTTTGATTGGATATTTGATAAATTTGTGAACTATTGAGATATAGTGGATGGTTTTGGGATTGGATTATATGGCTTTTATGCAGGTTTAATATTTTGGTTTTGGGAATATATAGCTGCTATGCTGCCCGATTTTCTGTAAATCCTAGAATAATATCAAATGAGTTTTAAAGCATGATTTCTTGATATTCTTGATGCATGGTTATTATACACACTATGATATGTTATACCTATCATAGGATCACATATTTGAGTTCAGTTTTAGCATCATGGTATTTAGATCACTGGTGAGTTGCTGCAGCGCTAGGTGAGAGACCTAGGCCCCTGTGCAGGATTTGCTGACATACCTCTGGGTAGTGTCAGGATGCTGGGTTCCTCTATTACAGAGGTATTATAGGACCGTGATGAGAGGATGAGAGCTCATGTATATACTTACACTTGGTTGATTTATGATATGTACAACATGGTGAGTTTGGTTTTGTTTGAAACAGGATTATGATTTTGGGTTTTGGTTTTAACAACATGGTTGTGACTTAAATTTTGGTTTTGGATTAAATGATTACTTATGATCTTGATTACCTTGTAAACTTGTTTTATAACTGGGTTTTGGAAAGATGCTTAATCAGACAGGTTTGAAAAGTTGCATTCATACCAAAAAGGGTAATTGAAATTCCTACTAAGCTCTCGAGCTTACCCCTTCTATTTCCCTCCCTTCAGGTGATCACTCATTCGAGTCAGTCGCCTCGATGGCCAGGCAAGTCGCTTAGCTTAGGTTCGTGGTCTTATACCTCCTTGGGTTAGTACTTTTCTTTGTCTCACTCTTTCTCTATGTCTAACTGTTTAGCTAAGTTCTTTGAGTCTACCAAGTAAATGTATAAGGATGTATTTATTACTATTTGAGGATTTGGTGTATAAATGAGACCTTATAGTTCTCAAGGAGCATATTTTTAAAGTTTTAAGTACTTGGAATTTGATTTATTCTGTAAACTAATTTTTTGGACTTTCCGACTCAAGATTTACGAACTTCATTTTAATCAACGCTAAAGTTTTTATCAAACCGAGTTTTCGTACAAATTAACTATGTTTCATCGAATTTTAATTGGCATATCTCTCTTAATAAATTAAACTAAAGATGTGTTCCCTTTTATATAGAATTTATAACGAGTCAAGGAAAAATAAAATGTCCAAGTACTAGGTTTTCTCCGAATTTTATAAAATTCTTTATTTATATTAATTTACACTCAAAAATTACTAAAGGTCACAGCTTTGGATTTAGGTCGTGACAGAATTGGTATCAGAGTATGGCTTCAGATCTGTCTGGGATCGAGCCTGTGTAAATTTTTAGTGTTTAAAAATGTTTTGAAAATGGTTTTGATAAATACCTCATACATCACTTAGGGACTGGCTAGATAAGTTATTTTCGCTCCACTTCCTTCTAAGTCCTCTCTTAAACTTTTTCAAAGTAAAATTCTGGTCTCTTTGGGATGGTGACTTCCCAGGAGTGTAAGTCTCTGAAGTGTCGGGTTGACATGAGACTATAGATTTCCGCTCTTAGCGTAATCTTTCGCTTCCAATGGATGTTCGTTCTTGTACTCTTCCGACCATTCAGATTGTAGGCTACGTGAACCTTGTGGGTTCTAAAGGTAGCAATTTGGTATCCTATACCTTAGTTGTTGTGTTTGACTGTTTTATGGGTTATCTATATGTTGTCTCTCGGGTTTTGTGGTCACTTTTGTTTGTAGCATTTGATTGTGGTTATATTTTCTCGAGGATTTCAGCTTATGATACACTAGTTTAGTGTTTGCACTTCATTATTGTAGCTTGACTTTATTGGTGTTTATTAGACTGAGATAGTATTGTGGTGCCCAAGATTCTCACATGCATACTAAGCTAATAATAAATATGTTCTAATTGCATATTAAGCATCTAGAAGTCGTTAATACTAGTTTTATGGTAACATACTCATTCATTATGTTATGTGCATTTACATACATATTATTACACTAATGATTGTCGAAGTGTCCCAATGCAGTGTAAAGGTTCAATACCCTCAGAGAGAGAGAGAGCTCGGTATGCTAAAACAACAAAGAATATAATTATGAAAGTAATACTATGTTTGCATTGTTAATTGGAGTGTAATTGACTATTTTTATGCTTAATAATTGGTTATGGAGCTAGGTTCCACCAAATTACAATAAGATTGGCCATATAGAATCATAAGTCAAAGTATGACTAGTTTTCACTTTCTAAGGTAAGATTCACTAACTTTGACTACACTTGGGTGTATAGGAGTGACCAGCAATGTGGTGACTATGCTAAGGATGTTCTAGAGCTGAACACATGGAAAGTAATGTGTAAAATACCCAAAATACCCTTTAGAATTTAAGTTATACATTTTCTTAGGCATTAAGTGTTGATTTTGGGTCAAATCTGGTCATTTGCTTTCCCTTTCTCTCCAGCCACAACTTGAAACTCTCCAATACTTAGTCTGACTTCTCTCGACTCCCTCAAACATTTGTAAGAGTTTTCAAGTGGTAGAACTCAAATTGGAGCCTTAGAAAGCAAGATACACCAAAACTAGTCAAGGTAATTCTATTAAATTCTTCTTTCTAGGTCTTATCCTTTAATTTCAATTCTCCACTTACTACCACTTAAATAATGGTTCCTTCAGATTCTCTTGAGTCCTAAAATCTAATTCTAAGCGTTGAGAATCAGTTTGGTGGAGGTAGAAAGCAAGAGCTCCAATAAAAGCTCAAACTAGTCAAGGTAAGGTTTAAGTGGGAATTTGAATTTGTAGTAAAATTATTTTGTTTCAGCTCTTAAACCAAAGTTATTATTTGATGAATAATGGTCCTAGTAACCCTTATGTATTACTAGAAATATAGAATTTAAGTGGGGAATTCAAGTTACACCTAGAGCCCCAAATTTGCTAATTGTGTATTCAAGTGTTTCTGTGGGTGTATTAAGTTTTCTATACTTGTAATCTGATTTTCTCAACTTGCAATGGCTATGTCATGGATTCTATTATTTATTCCATTAATTTAGCTACTGTTTTTAGCCATAGACAAGTGCACAAATTGTTTTAAACTTGTCTAAACTGAAAAAGATTTGAAATGTGCTTCTATGTTATCCTAGGTGTTTCTTTTGATTTATATATGTGGGAATTGGTTTGTTGATTGCTACCACAGGTATTAAACCATGATTTTAATCATGTGGGGATGTCCTAAAAATAGGGGAGGTGCTGTCCAAATATTTTTAAAATTAAATGGTACCATTTAGAAGCAAATGGACTAGTTTTACAAAATTATGTGCCATTTTGGATCATTTTTGTGCTAACGAACTAGCATTCATATTTTAATACTTTTGAACAGTTTTTCGATGCTAGTTGTTGACTACCAAGTACCTTAAGTGATTTATATACTTCCGGGTCATTTTAAGATCAAGTTTCCTAATTTAGTGAAAGTTGTTATTTCGGTCTTGTTTAAATATCTTAATGTATTCTTTTTGTAAAATGTGCATCTTGAATAATAATAATTTATGATAGGTGATTAGCACACCAATTTCGAGAGGATATTGACTCTTTCTACTATCAATTCTTATTCAAGGCACGTGGTAAGTAAAGACTTACAACTGCATCACAAGAACTATATAGAAGATGTATTTATATGAAACTTACTTATTCCTGAAAGTTATGAAATGGAATGTGCATGGCACGTTTGGCATGAAAATGGAGACTTTTATTATAAGAGTATTTGAAAGTGAGTACCATTGTACCAATTTTATAAGATAAGTTTTAATGGTAATTGTTAGTCTGTCGGAGCTGGATAGGTAAGTCTATTGATGCAGACTCTCCAGTTGAAGCGGGATTTACGGATCTTATAATGTGTCTCGTTGAAGCGGGACAATATTAGCGCAGTGTGGGATGCTCTTTTGATGAGGGAAGGAGTTTTCAAAAAAAAACCTCACACGACAGTCGCACCTTATTTTTACTCTTGGCCAGAGTTTCTGCCCAATGTTATCACAGCCTATCGACTTACGGGACAAGCAATGTGCTAAGGGGCCCAACTAAGAATAATTTTTAAGGAAAATACATGGACTCAAATGTTTAAGAAAGAAAAGGGTACAATGGGAACTTTATGAGATTTTAAAGCATTCATAAGCATGCATAGTTTTTACTTACTGAGCTTTAGCTCATTTTAGTCTTGTGATGCAGATGAGGAGACACATTTTGGTATTGACTAGATGGTTGCCTTATTTGTCTTTTGTCGCCATGATCATACAGATATAGACGAGCTTGACCTGTGGGCGATATTTTTGTTTTGAGATATTTTGGTGTAATGTAAATACTACTGTTGATGGCAAAATAGACTGGTGAAAACTTCTTTTGATTGTATATTTTGTAAAGATATTTAACAAGAAATGCCATGCAGTTGCTTTTGTTTAAAGATTTTAGAAAGTTCAAGATTTGCCCCTTTTTTTTAAAACAAAAGATAATATTTAAGAAAAAATAATACTTCATAGTTTGACTGTATATGACAATATGGTTAAACTAGGAGGTGTGACAAGTATTTTCTTGAAAATTGACATCATCATGATCACTTGATTTGGATGCATCGTAATTTGGTCCTACATTTGAATGATTGTATTGGTGGTACTTTTTACATAGCATGCCCATTGATTAAGTGATTAGTTTGGTGATTTAAGATATTGTTTAGCTATAGTAGTTTCATTTCTCTAGTTTCATCAAGTTTCATTATTATAGCTCCTTGGTTGAGAATTCTTGAATTGTTAAGAGTTTGGTTGGGTTTAAAACCAGATTATTTAGTTTTGGAAATTTTTAGAAATGCCAAGTTGACAATTAACATTTTAAATGGTGTAGACCCTTGTACATGACCAAAGTGATAAGTTTGTTAAAAAAAAAAAAAATCTGTACACTTTTTCAAATGGGTATTGTCTTAAACTAATATGTTATTTTGAAACTAAGCATTGTGACATTACCAATTTATTTGTATACTGGTGAGATTTTATTTTACATTAGGTGGTGTAGATTTAAAGGACCTCTAGACCAAAGTAATTTATTTTTGTAAATATATATACGTAAATCAAACTCTTCAAGTACCTTCTCTAATTTTTGGACTTAGTAGATTACTAAGTATTTTTCAAACCCTACTTAATACTTGATTTGAGATCAAATGAATGTTTTCGTAAATTAACTCATAGGTTTACTTGAGATATAAACGAAAGTTACTTAAGAAAAGTTTTGAATAAGGATATTCGCATGTTTGAGTACTCGGAAATCTTTGGTGTGTTTGAAGATTTGTGCTTCTTATTTTCTCTAGAATATATTGCCTACGGAATGGAATTTATATGACTGTTTGCATTATAAAAACGTTTGAATTGAGAATTTTAATTTAAATTATGTGTAGCTTGTCCCTTGTGCCTTGGGTGTTCGATGGTTTCAATTGCATATTTCTTCTAAGCTTGCTTTGATGTGGTTTACCTTGTTGGTTAATGCATGGTCCCTTAGTATTTTTGTATTGTTTAATATAATGACTCATGTTAACTTAATTTCCCACGGTGTGAACAAAATTGCATTGGAATTATGCAGGAATTGTTTTAGTTGGGTTTTGCGCATTGTACGATTGGTTTTGGCCAGTCTTTCCATTGTTAAGAAAACTTGGGAGGAGGATGAAATTTTGATTTGCAAAATCAATGAAAGGCATTGAGTTATATATCTTGGTTATACATTTGATAGGTTTTGAGTTATATGCATTGGCTTATGTTTAACAAGCCTTGAGTGGTGTATTTGAATATGTGATATTCTTCTTGAAGATTTGATTCTAGCTTTCCAGTGTATGGAGTTTATATATATGTTAATTAGTTTGATATGCCTAGTATAAACTTTCATGAACGTTTAATGCTTATTTTAAAGGGTTAAGTAAGAATCGGTGTTTATTTTACCCACTTTGAGAAAATGCTTTGGCAATGTTTTACACTTTAATATTTTCTAAACTACCCAATTTTTCCTTCCGTACATTTAAAAAAAAAGTGTGAACTTTCAAATTTTTTTAAGAAACTTGTTTAATTAATTTGGAGAATATTTTGGAATTCTATAAAAATATTACTTTGTGTTTAGTTGTGACATGGACTGAGGCCCAAATTCCTTATTAATTTTGCAAAGAAAATCGACCATGGTAATTTAAATATGGCCTCATTTATTATTTTATCAGGTATGCATGGTTTACGTGATAAATGTCTGTTTTGTAAGTTATGTGGAACAAACTAGTGTCTTTTTCAGGCATTCCATGTTTGTTTTACTGAATAGTTATTGTGTATCACTCAACCTTAGGTTGATGCTTGTGTTTACTAGAGATTTTTATCATATATGCATGGAGTAAAATTTTTACTAAATGTTGATATTGAATTGGATCTAAATTTCCTTATTGGTTTTAAAGTAGATATAACATGGTTATTGTTATACGGCTAGTGGTGATTGGACTGAGATCACTTATAGATTTTTATCTTAAGAGTCGTTGGACTCTACGTTTATATTGTAAATGGTATTCAAAGTTCAGGTGTGGTTTACCTCTAGCCAGGAGAAACCACATTATGAACTAGTATAGTATTCCTAGGCCCCAACACTTTTATATCCGATATTTTCAAAGAAAAAAAAAATTATTTTCAAAATTGTTTTAAAAAAAAAAATTTGAAATAAGGTTTCATGGGAGACAGGCGTCACTCGAGAATGGTACCAGGTAGCCTATCCTATTAGAACCTTATTTCTGGGGCGTTTAGTGTCGATTTCAATTGTTATATATGTATATTTTCAGGACATTGGATTGTGTCCATGGAGTTTTCTTTATATCAAGGACTTGTAGAGTCTTTAGGTCAGCATTCGTTCTGATTTTCTTTAATGAGGCTTTACACTGGATAAAAGGTTTGAAGTCCTTTTAAAACTTCCCATGCTTGGATGGTTGCATTTGAGATTGAAGTTTGCACTAATGTTTTGTGTGGTGATTTCGTGTTTGGGTGTTCTAGTCTTGTATTTGACTAGAAGTGGTTTGTGTTTTGTGTTATTCCTGGCTCTAATCGAAGAACAGAAAATGGTTGTGAACTATTGATCTCTCTTTGTCACCTCCAATCTCTAAACTCGTTTATCTTGTGTGGTGTAACACAAGGATCTTTATTATTCGTTTTAACTCTATTCTATTGTGTTCTATGTTTGAAATGAGACTCTTTTAGAGTCATTGACTCGGAGATTATCTAGGACCAGAAACTAGTTGCAGACAAATGGGTATGTCCCAGGAGATTATTGATCTGCTATGATCAGGAGGACGGTATTCTTGTAACTGATGTTTGGTCTGTTGTCTTAGTTTGGTTCCTTACAATCAGTGTTCAAAGTCCTGCGTTCTTGGTTTCTAGCCATGGTTATTATCGTTATCTTTTGATCACTCACATACATGAGGTTGTCGTTTCCAACCATGGGTGTTGAGATTTTTGTACTTATTGTTGAGCCATCTTATAATTTTGATCTTTCCATGTGCGTCCTTATACCATACCATAGTGCGGTACGGTATGTTGGCGGGGCTTTGATGTCAAGTGTGGACTGTCTTTTCACACTTTCATTAACTCGCGTTCGTGTTTGTATTCTCGGTTTGTACTTGAATTTCGGGACGAAATTCCTATAAGGAGGGAAGAATGTAAAAACCCAATTTTTTTGGGGTAGAATGGTCATTTGACCATCTTTTAAAAAAAAATCTTTTTCTTCTCTCTCGTCCGACCCCTCCCTCATTTGTTTCGCTCTCTTACTCTCTGCCTCTCGTCTCTCTCTCACACACGGCCGAAAGGGAACAACAACTGCTGGCCACTGAGAAGCTCACCACCACCCGTCGCAAAAGCTCGCCGCCGAGACAAGGCCGCTACGAGAGCAATGTAGCCGTTCATTGCTCGTATTGCCAGAAAAACGTAAAGCTCAGCTGCGGTTCCGTCGCTCACTGGCGGCGATTCCGACGACGAAAAGTCACGAAATCGGTGGCATTCGAATCCTCTCGTCATGGGCTTTCTCCATGTATATATATCACGATCCCATTTTATCTAGTCTGAAAGTTTCCATTTTGAAGTATTTTGAGTTTCGAATTTTAGTTTTCGATCCAACCGTTAGATTTCGTTTTTGTTGTCATTTTTGGAATGTACTCGGAAAATGGAGAAGTTTGATATATATATATATATATATATATTGACTATAATTGGTGATCGGCATGAAAAACCATATCTAACGGCTTAGATTTTGTTTTATTTTGCGTGATACTGGTCCGTGTCGGCCCGGACCGGAACTGGTCGAATCATATGTCTAATCTAGCTATTTAAGGTACTAGAAGTTCGGTAAAGAGGTTTGTTTATCGATTCGAAGCTCCGTTGAAGAGTTGATTTTTCACAAATGAGCGATCGAGGGCCTGGAATTGAATTCTGACTCTCCGAGCGATCGTTCAACGGCGCCTTAAGGATCCATTGGCGTGATATCACTATTCTAGTAAGGTAGGGGTTCAATTACCAAGTTTTATACTTATTTTGATTTAAAATGTGCATTATGACCTATTTCTTGAAAATGTCAATTTTTCATGGATTTAATGGTTTGATTGGATATTTGATAAATTTGTGAACTGTTGAGATATATTGAATTATTCTGGGATTGGATTGTATGGTTTTTATGCAAGTTTAAAATTTTAGTTTTGGGAAAATACAGCCGTTATGCTGCCCGATTTTCTGTAAATCCCAGAATAATACCAAATGAGTTTTAAAGCATGATTTCTTGATATTCTTGATGTATGGTTATTACACACATTATGATATATTGTACCTACCATAGGATCACATATTTGAGTTCAGTTTTAGCATCATGGTATTTAGATCGCTGGCGAGTTGCTGCAGTGCTAGGTGAGAGACCTAGTCCCCTGCGTAGGATTTACTGACATACCTCTGGGTAGTGTCAGGATGCTGGGTACCTCTGTTATAGAGGTATTACAGGACCGTGATGAGAGGATGAGAGCTCATGTATATACTTACACTTGGTTGATTTATTATATGTACAATATGGTGAGTTTGGTTTTGTTTGAAACAGGATTCTGATTTCGGGTTTTGGTTTTAACATGGTTGTGACTTAAATTTTGGTTTTGGATTAAATGATTACTTATGATCTTGATTACCTTGTAAACTTATTTTATAACTGGGTTTTGGAAAGGTCTTAACCATGCAAGTTTGAAAAGTTGCATTCATACCAAAAAGGGTAATTAAAATTCCTACTAAGCTCTCGAGCTTACCCCATTCTTTTTCCCTCCCTTCAGGTGATCACTCATTCGAGTCAGTCGCCTCGATGGTCAGGCAAGTCGATTGGCTTAGGCTCATGGTCTTATACCTCCTTGAGTTGGTACTTTTTTTTGTCTCACTCTTTCTCAAAGTCTAACTGTTTAGCTAAGTTCTTTTGAGTTTACTAAGTGAATGTATGAGGATGTATTTATTACTATTTGAGGATTTAGTATGTAAATGGGATCTTATAGTTCCCAATGAGCATATTTTTAAAGTTTTAAGTATTTAGAATTTGATTTATTCTGTAAACTAAATTTTTGGACTTTTCGACTCAAGATTTACGAACTTCATTTTAATCAACGCTAAAGTTTTTATCAAACCGAGTTTTTGTACAAATTAACTATGTTTCATCGAATTTTAATTGACATATCTCTCTTAATAAATTAAACTAAAGATGTGTTCCCTTTTATATAAAATTTATAACGAGTCAAGAAAAAATAAAATGTCCAAGTACTAGGTTTTTTCCGAATTTTATAAAATTATTTATTTATATTAATTTACACTCAAAAATTACTAAAGATCACGGTTTTGGATTTTAGGTCGTGACAACAAAGTCTTACATGGGAAGATATAATAGTCCTATCATGAGGAGATAACAAGGTCCCAACATGGGGAGATAATAAACATCCAATATGAGGATACTAGATAATATTCACTTCAAGAGTTTTGGCCTATAAACCTTTGTTACTCCAGTCACGTCCATCCACCAGTGTTTGGGTAGGGAAAGTGATATGGGTTATCGCTCCCGAAAATAAAATATGAAGTTCATGCTTTAAACCAGATAGAACCCTAAAAGGCCATTATCCGAAAAGGATTGAAAAAATGGTTTGATGGAGGCCACTGGAATAATCTGCCTTCGCAATCAAGAAAAACTCAAAGAAGAAACACAAGTTAATTGAATTAATTAAAACTAAGTCGTACAAATTTTCTATACAACAATAATAAATATTGGAATAAAAACGCAATTATTTAAAAGATAAATTAAAGAAAACAAAAACACAAAAGAGGGAGAAGATTTCACTGAATTTGTACGGATTTTTTTCTTTTCCGTTCTCAATTCTCACAACAATATATATCCTCCTCAACAATCTGAAATATGGAATCAAAGATCTTTTAATTTTCTCTTGTTTTTTGGTAATTAATTGGTGGTGTTATTCTATTTCCTTTCCACGGTCCATTAACGAGTGTGTGTTTTACGTATCACCCTCTCTCTCTTCTTTTTCTCCAAATGTACGTGAAAAGATAAGTGTTTTGGCCTTTTGATATAACACTAATGCTCATTTCGGAACTGAGAGAAAAATCAGACAGAGAAAATTCAGGCTCCAAACAGGGCTTTGTACTTAAATTGTTAAGAGTGCAGAAATTCATGAATAATAACTACCTTCCAGGTGAGCATTTTATAAATATGCAGTCTTATCATGAATAACAACTACCTTCCCAAAATTCCTGTGCACCATCAATATGCAGTCTTGTCATGAATTCATCTTTTAACAATCTTCAACGGCGTATATTCTAAAGTTCCACACGTAGAATTTGAACATGTATTATTCGCATCAAATTGTTTTGCAAGGTGAAAATCAGTCAACATTACTTAGAATCAAGCATGAAGAAAAATAGAACATGGAAAGAATCTTGGAGTAGATAATGGTAAATTAAACGTAAAACAGCACACGCATGCGGTACTAAGTTTCATAATCTTACATTACCATCATAGCATAATTTTAAATCACTATGCATTATGCCATTCTCTTGAAGATGTGAAACATTGGAAACAATCTCAGAGCATAAACATGCGCCAAATCCTCTTTGAAAAGAAATGTAAAGATTAAACAAACAACTCTCAAAACTGAATCATAATGCATCAAAAATCATATCCAACCAATAAACAACCCTACCTCAACAGGCCTTGGCGATAAAATTGAAATAAAAAGTGCCCACAATTGATGAAATCTAGCACAAGGTACAATTTATATTTGGTAAAAATTTCTTTAGATAATCACCATAATAGGAGACCATAACAAAGTAAGCACCACATTCACCGCAGCCAAGCTTTGTTTCCGTCAAACCATTATCTATATTACCAAAATAAATTAATCAAGACAATCAAAATCTTTTACAATTCACCAAGATATAGCAAAATAAATCGAAATAGAAAAAGCACTGATTATGGAAGATGAAGATGACAGATATATAGAAGTACCACCACCGCCATAGTCACCAAAAATCATGGAACCAACGAAAAAAAATAACAAAAATAACGAAACGGCGTTCTTAGACTACAAGAAGCAAACGGATTTTTTTCTTTCACATGCATTGTTTAAGACAGCAAAGATTCACATATCCCAACTTGCTTACTTGCATACATATACTATATATATGACATGTATATACCTATATATATTTATGTATAGCTATTCAAAAATACGAAAGGTCAAGTTGTTTAGAGAGAGAGAATACTAATAGCCGTGAACCATCGGCGGCACCACCACCACCACCACCACCATTACGCGGTTCCATGACAGCAGTAATTGCTTTCCATACTTCTCCATTTCCAAGCACACACGCAGCAGTTAATAACCACCCCTTCTCTGACTATATTCAATACTCATAGGATAACATTTCCAGTTTAAAAAACTTGTTTCTTTACCACTTCTAATTCACCATCCAATATTTAAAATTCTTATACGACCATTTTTCTAATTCATCATCCTTGTTACATGACGGCTTGGACCACCCCTTTCTATTACTACTACCTGACATTTTGTTTTTTCTTTTTTCTTTTGAGTTTTTAGAGTTTTTCGTATCTATGATCTCTGATTTTTTATTTATTTTTTTAAAAAATGGTTTCTATCTCATCATAATATCAATTTTTGGGGTTTTTATTTTCAACTTTTGGTTCTGGAGATTGATTTGATCTTGTTTGGTACGGTGATTGTTGGTTAATCCGGTTTTCTCGAATTTTTGAGTGAACTTACTTAGGCCTCCTTGTTGCCTGCCTCATTGAAATTATCGGAGCAATTAAATAAATACGAAAGTTAAGTGCGTAGCAAAATTATATGATAGTTTTATCATTTAATTTTTTTTCTATTACATTATCAAATTATTATCTACTACATGACACTAGGGTATTTCATCCTTTTCAAGAATTACTCTGACTTTAATTTTTCAGGAAAAAAAAAATGTCCAATTTTTAGTTGAAGGGAAGCAAAGAGGTTATTTTCACGAGACCTTTTTTTTTCTTTTTTTTTTTGTCTAAAGAAATTACAAAAAGAATCCTCTAACTGCTAATAGTTTTCACTTTTGACCGATATCATAAAATTGTTCAAGACGATAACTAGTTTAACCCATTATAGGCCCATTTGGTTGAATCATTCGTACCCATTTTCATTCTCAATTGCATTCCAATGATTGTTCAACAATTTTACATTTTATGTCCCATTTTTATTTATATATTTATTTTTACCTATTAGAATGCCCATTTAGTCTAGATTATAGAATACGGGTCATCTTGGACCTAGGGGCACTCCACTTTTGGAAATGTTAATTTTAACCTAATTATTTGTTAAAATATTTAATTATGTCTCCCATTTGCCTACCTTAAAATTTAATAATTTAAAATTTAACAGGATATCTCATTAAAAGAATTTAATTATACCCTTTATTTGTCCCATTAGATTTTATGATTTTTAAACTTTACTTCTATTATTTTTAAATACTTAATTATTCCCACATTTTTATGAATAATTTCTCTTAAATCCTCACTTTAAATGGTCTTTTTAATCATATCTTAGTCCATATTGACTTTGTGTGTTTTAAAATTACTATTCTAGATTGCCCTAACTATATTATTCAATTACAAATCCATTTGAAGAAATTGAAGAAAAAAAATTAAATAAAAACCAAAAAAGAGGGGAAAAAACTAAATTTAGTATTAAATTTTGCCTCCCCTGAACAATCTCTTTAATTTCTTGCCTTTGACAAACTCTTGCGGCCAAATGCTTTGTATTCATCTTGCATGCCATTAATGCACAACTGAATTAATTGTTCCTCTAGAATCATTTGTTTGTAATCTAATGCCCTTTTTTTGAATCTATTCACATAAGTTCTGAGTGATTCATTTTTTCCTTAGGTTTAAAAAAGTTAATAAAATATTTATTAAAAAAAAGAGTTATATTTCACAAAATGATCAAGAAAAAAGAATAAGTTTTTTTTTTCCAAATTAAAAGGATAAAGAGTTATACAAAAATAAAGTCGTTGTCTGAAATTGGGGAAAAAGAAAAATAATAAAAACAAAGAGAAAATAAAAACACAAGAAAAAATTTAAAATCTTATGCAAAATAAAATAAAATATTTGTCAATACTTGCATTTTAGATGATGATAAAAGGGCGGTGGACAACCTGCTTTTATCTTTTACAAAGTATGTAACAAAAAATACAGAGACAAGAAATGAAAGTAAGACCAAGAAAAAGAAGAACAAAGTTAATTATAACATTATAAAGAGAAAAATTAACGAGAAAAAAAAAACAATGAATGGTTTCCCAAAATAAAAGGAGGAAGATATTTTCAAAAAATTTAAGCCTTGGTCCAAAATTGCGAAATCACAAATGAAAGAGAGAGAGAGAAAGACAATACAGAACATTCTCAAAAATTACAAAATTAAATAAAAAGAGAAACTTTTAATAAAAAATATTTAAAAAGGGAGTTATCTGTTACAAAATGACCACAAAAATATTTTCTTCAAAATAAAAAACAGAAAAATATTTTTGAAAAAGAAATTCATTGTACAAAAAGAAAGACCCAAAAAAAAAAATGAAAAACTTAACTAAAACATTTTTCTGAAAGGGAGAAAAATATTTTACAAAATGACAAAACAAAAACAATGAATGCTTTTTTAAACTGTAAAAAATTATCTTGAGGTTTGGATATTCTGCAATTTAAATCATGAATTTTGAACTCTACAAAATAATACTATGAGATTAAGAATTTCTGAAAATTAATATCTTTAGTTGATTTTTTGAAAAACTTTATTTACTAAAAGACAATAATATCATCAAAATTAAGGAGAATAATAAGGATCAATCAAATTTTAATAGAGGGATATTATTATTTTTTTAGTTACTAAAATTGGTTCAAATGTCAGTCCAATATATTAATTTTCAGAAATTCTTAATCTTAGAATGTTATTTTACAGAGTCTAAATTTTAAGATTTAAATTGCAGAACACTCAAACTTGAGGATAATTTTTTGCAATTCATCTTTTTTAAAAAATATATGTTTTACAAAGAAAAGCATTTGTCCAAAATAAATAAATAAATAAAGAGAGAAAAAAGTATTTATAGAGAATGACCTTCTGTTTGGATATAACTTATTAGTAATTGGTGGTTTAGGTGCAACCCCCCCAAAAAAAAGTCTTGTTTAAAGAATGAGCAGGCAAGTTGATGAATCAACTGAATGCAATTTTATTAGTCAGTAATAAGTTAAGTTGGTTAGTTATTGCAACTTAATTAAAAAGTAATAAGTTAAGTTGGTTAGTTATTGGTTTATGTTAATCCATGCTTAAAAGTATCCTACTATCCTTTTTTATTATTGTATTATTTAATGTTATATTCTACTAAATGCTAAATAATTTGTAAAATTAAATGGGTAAAATTAATTTAAGAATAAGGGATATTATATGGATATTATAGGTGTTAAAGTATAAAGCTAGAAAAATCCTAAATCTAAAGGTTTTTAAAGGGGTTAAAAGAAGAATTACAATAGGGCGATCAGTAACCAAAAAGTAATGTGCTTATATGGGCACAAGCCTCATATCACTATTTTCCTTCTTTTTTTTGGTCAATGTGGACTAAATTTTTTCCATCTTTTATTTAATAAACCAAACTTCCAACATATCCATCACGGTTGACTCATTAACAATGTGATGACTTTTTGAGACCTTGAAGTTTTCAATTAGTGGAGTTGTTTTTACGCTATCTCTCTAGACCTGCTGGCATTAGCTTGAGGCAAAGTTAGATTTAATTTAAACTCCTATTTGAGGCCAAAATATGCAAGAAATAAGTGCATGTGTTAAGAGTTTAAATTTGTACCAAAGTAGGATCCCACATATAATTGCTAATAAATAAAAGGAGAAACTAATTGAGTTCTCTCTGAGATAAGAGCCTTGATAGAAATATTAATAACACTTTTGGGGTGGGTGTTTAGTCCGTTATATTTCCTTTCTTTGTTTCTTTCTTCTTTTTTTTTTTTTTTTTGGTCGGTATTCTTTCATCTGGGATATGTATGGATCTGTTAGGGAATAATCTCCCTAATAGACACACAATAGTGAAAGTGATAGAATAAATGTAAAAAATAATGCCGAAATAAAATAAATAAGACATACAAATTAGCGTGGTTCACCAAATTGGCTACGTTCAATGAGTTGCTATTGATTTTCACTATTGGGAGAAAAATAACCTTTACAAGTGTTTCCACTCAATACTCTCAACTCACACCCCAGACCCCGAATACCCCAAAGAGAGAAACTGTATTTTTCTCTAATTCTTAGGAATAAAATCTCTCTATTTTACTCTCACTATACTTGGTGTTTTTCACTTCTTTGGGATGATAAATAATGAGAGATGGACCCTATTTATAGTTGAGGCTCCTCCAAACTTTACACATTTTCGTCTCAAAATTTCCTAATATACCACATTTATCACACACGGTTTGTACACGTTTTATTTTTCTTTTCTTTTACCATGTATGATATACAAACTGTGTTTTGCATACACGGTTAATACACTGAGCATTTAATACTCACTAACAATCTCCTACTTGAAGACTTGATTCCAATCATTTCTTCACATTCGATCAATGCAGCAGATCATCTCTCTTTTTCATGCTTGCAAGCCAACTGAAGCTGAACACAGCTTCAGTTTGTCAATGGTCACCATCTTAGTTAACACATCCGCTGGGTTCTTGCTTCTTGGAACCTTCTCTAATACTAAGACTCCATCTTCCAAAGCTGAGTGTATGAAGTGATACCTAACCTGTATATGCTTTGTCCGAGCATGATACACAGGGTTCATCGCAAGATGAATAGCACTTTGACTATCACAATGCAAAGTGTTCTTCCCATAATTATGACCCAGTTCCTCCAAGAAGCTTGGCAACCAAATCAACTCCTTGCTTGCTTCTGTCACAGCAACATACTCTGCTTCAGTAGTAGATGGAGTGATAATCTTTTGTAGCTTTGAAACCCAGCTAACAGCTGTACCACCTAATGTAAATACATATCCAGTAGTACTCTTCCTGCCGTCTACATCACCAGCCATGTCAACATCTACATAGCCTTATAAATCTAGATTTGACTTTCTAAAGCACAAGGCCATGTTGCTGGTACCTCTCAAGTACCTAAGAATCCACTTTACTGCTTCCCAGTGCTGTTTTCCTGGATTGCTCATGTATCGACTCACAACTCCCACTGCATGTGCTATATCCGGTCTTGTACACATCATGGCATACATAAGGCTGTTAATAGCAGAAGAATATGGCACCTTGGCCATCTGAACTCATTCTTGCTCTGTTGAGGGTGACTGCTCCTTGGTTAGTTTGAAGTGACTAGCCAAAGGAGTACTTACAGGCTTTGTATTATCCATGTTGAATCTGCTAAGTACCTTCTTCACATACTCCTCCTGAGATAGCTTCAAACTCCCTTTCACCCTGTCTCTAGAAATCCGCATCCCAAGGATTTGCTTTGCAGCTCCTAAATCCTTCATAGAAAACTCCATTGACAATTCTTTCTTGAGCTTATCGATTTCCTCCATATTAGCTCCAGCAATTAACATATCATCTACATATAAAAGTATAATAATATAGGAATTGTCAAATCTCTTCACATAACAGCAATGATCTGCCTGGCACCGTAAGTAACCATTGTTACTCATAAATATATCAAACTTCTTGTACCACTGTCTTGGAGCCTGTCTCAAGCCATACAGTCTTTTCTGAAGTTTGCACACCATTTTCTCTTTCCCTTGTACTTCAAAACCTTGTGCTTCATGTAACTTTCTTCTTCCAGGTCACTATGAAGAAATGTCATCTTGACATCTAATTACTCTAGATGCAAGTCTTCTTTAGCCACCAACCCAAGTATTGTTCTGATAGTGGTCAATTTGACCACTGGAGAGAAAATCTCGGTGTAGTCGATGCCTTCCTTCTATTGAAAGCCTTTGACAATAAGTCTTACTTTGTATCACTTGCTACCATCATGTTCTTCCTTTATTCGGTACACCTATTTGCTGTGTAATGCCTTCTTTCCTTCTGGTAGTTTGGCCAGTTCCTATGTCTGATTGGACGCCAGTGACTCCATCTTATCTTTCATGGCTAACTCCCACTTGATTGACTCATCATTTTGCACCGCTTCTTCATAAGTCTCTGGCTCGCCTTTATCAGTCAACAGAATGTAATGCAGTGGTGGGGAATATCTCTGAGGAGGTCGAATTATTCTGGAAGATCTTCTGAGTTCACCCACTGGGGTCTGTGGGTCTGCTGCTGGTGCTACAGCTTCTTGATCTTTTTCGCCATCATTAATCTTCATTTCATCTGTTGGGATCTCATTCAATGGTATTACCCTAACCTTTTTAACTTCAGGACATACATTATTAGCTCCGGTGTCTAATCTGTCCTTGTACATCATCTCCTCGTTGAATATGACATCCCTACTTCTGATGATCTTTCGATTTTGGTCATCCCAGAAACAATAACCAAACTTAGCATCACCATAACCAATAAAGAAAAATTTTTTAGACTTGGGATCAAGTTTACTTCTATTGGCAGGGTCTATATGAACATAAGATAGACAGCCAAATATTTTCAGGAAAGAAAGATTTACCTATTTACCGCTCCAAACCTCCTCTGGTATTCTGCAATCCAATGGTACTGACGGCCTTCTATTGATAAGATATGCAGTAGTGTTAACTGCATCGGCCCAGAATGTCTTTGGCAACCTCGCGTGCAATCTCATGCTCCTTACACGTTCATTCAGGGTTCTGTCATTCTTTCAGCAACACTATTCTGTTAAGATTTCCCTGGAATGGTTTTCTCGAACTTGATCCCATTAATAGTACAATATTTCTTGAAATCATCATCATCATATTCTCCCCCATTATCAGACCGCAAGCATTTTACTTTCAGATTAGTTTCGTTCTCAACCATGGCTTTCCACTTTTTAAATGTATTGTAAACATCAGATTTATTTTTCAGAAAATAAACCTATACCTTTCTGCTCGAATCGTCAATGAATGTCACATAGTATCTTGAGCCTCTAAGGGATGTCATAGGAGATGGGCCCCACACGTCTATATGAACCAGCTCCAATTTTGCTACCTTCGGTTCTCTTCCGCCTTTTGAAAAGCTTACCCTCTTTTGGTTGCCAAAGATACAGCTTTCACACATGCTATGCTCAACTGACTTCAGCTCTGATAGCTTTCCTTTTGACAACATTATCTTCATTCCCTTTTCGCTCATATGCCCAATGCTACAGTACCATAGACTTGATCAATACTAGCAGTGACAGTCACCAATGAATATCTACAACTGGAAGTTATGTAGAGAGTTCCAATTTTGTTTCCTCGAGCAACAACCATGGCTCCTTTGCTAACCTTCCACGAGCCACTAGTAAAGGTCACATTATGTCCTTCCTCGTCAAGTTGTCCCACTGATATAAGGTTTCGTATCAATCTAGGTATATGCCTTACTTTCTGGATTTTCCACACTAATCCGTTTAACATCTTCAGACAGATATCACCCATACCAACAATATCCAAAGGTTCTCCATCGGCTAGATAAACCTTTCCGTAATTTCCAGCGACATAATTCTCTAGTACATCACGGTGTGCAGTGGTATAAAACAAAGCTCCATAGTCTAAGACCCAAGAGTCGATTGGATTATCTACAGATAATAGTAAAGCGTCTTGTACCTCATCAGTCACGACATTCGCATCATTTCTGCTATCATCTTTCCTTGGTGCTCTGCAATTCTTTTTTATGTGGCCAGTCTTGCCACAATTCCAGCTTTCTGGTCTTCTTCCAGATCTGGACTTGTCTCTACTATTCCTTGACTTGGACCTACCACGACCCCGATTAGAATTCTTCTCACTGTTCCTGCCCCTGTTCTTGAGATTTAGGGTAGAACTCGATGATGCGCCTTCACCCGAATCAATTCGGTGAACTTCTTCCGCCAAAATTCGGTCTCTAACATCATTGAATTTCAACTTTCCTTTACCTACAGAATTGCTAACCGCAGCCCTCATTGGTTCCCAACTGTTTGGTAGAGACGCCAGAAGAATTAGAGCACGAACTTCATCGTCGAAATTAATTTCGACAGACGTCAACTGAGAAACGATTGTGTTGAACTCATTTATATGTGTTGCAACTGAAGCACCTTCTCCCATTTTTAAACAAAACAACTTTTTCATCAAATGTACCTTGTTAGTTTCCGATGGCTTCTTATACATGTCTGACAGGATGCTCATCATCTCTGCTATAGTTTTTGCCTCCGCCATATTATGAGCAATAATCTTTGTTAGCTTTAATCGGATTATGCCTAACACTTGTCGATCAAGAAGTTGCCAGTCGTCGTCCTCCATCTTCTCTGGTTTCTTCCCTGATAGAGGCTGATACAATTTTTTACTATGTAGATAATCATTGATCTGCAATCTCCAGTACGAGAAGTCTGTATCGTCGAACTTGTCAATTCAAGGTCTTGATCCTTCACCTCCGGCCATCGCCCCACTAAAATATCGAACGAAGCTCTGATACCAGTTGTTAGGGAATAATCTCCCTAATAAACACATAATAGTGGAAGCGAGAGAATAAATGTGAAAAATAATGTCGAAATAAAATAAACAGAACATACAAATTAGCGTGGTTCACCAAATTGGCTACGTCCACGGAGCTGCTATTGATTTTCACTATTGGGAGGAAAATAACTTTTACAAGTGTTTCCACTCAATACTCTCAACTCACACCCCAGACCCCGAATATACCCAAGAGAGAAACTGTTTTTTTCTCTAACTCTTAAGAATAAAATCTCTCTATTTTACTCTCACTATGCTTGGTGTTTCTCACTTCTCTGGGATGATAAACAATGAGAGATGAGAACCTTATTTATAGTTGAGCTCCTCCAAACTTTACACATTTTCCTCTCAAAGTTTCCTAATATACCACACTTATCACACACAGTTTGTACACGTTTTATTTTTCTTTTCTTTTACCGTGTATGATATGCAAACTGTGTTTTGCATATCATGGTTAATACACTGAGCATTTAATGCTCACTAACAGGATCCTGATGAGATTACTCGTTTGTATCAGAGGCTTATGACAATAAGGATGGCCCCTTTTGGAGAAGCTTTATGAACATGGCAAATAGAAGATGTATCTTTGTTTGATCGAGAAGGTTTTTGGGAAGAAGATTGTCAATAAAGATGGGTTTGAAGATATGCTTTGAACTTTCTAGTGATTCTCACAGGCTTCCTGTAAAAGTTTTTGGCAGTGGTCCATGGAACTTTAGCAACCAGTTGATTTTTCTACTAAAACTCAAAGGGATCAGTGATATTTCTAATATGAATTTTTCATTAGTCCCACTCTAGGTGCAGGTCCATAACATCTCTTTATTATATTTCAATGAGAGATGCTCATTTCTTGGATAAGTTCATCGGGCTTGTGTTGGATGTCGACATTGATGGACAAATTATGTCAGTTAGGGTTATTGTGGATGTTTCAAAAAGTGTGAGATTCGATATTTTTTGAATGAGGTGATGAATGATATTTTTTTATGTTACAATACAAATATTGACGGAGTGGTTTGCTAAATTTCGTTCTAACTTGCGTTCTCACAACGAAAATAAAAATAAATAAAATTCTCAAAGAAAATTTAGAAGAAAAAATTAAGATATGATTGAAGATTTGGATAATTACAACTTTTTCCAATGAAGGATATTTATACAAGTTTAGGATTAATCTAAATCATCTAATAAAATAATTCTAAAAAACTTACAACCATACAGTTAGCATCTATCAACTAAACACACTTAAATAAATAAATTATTCATCTAACACACTTTAAATAAACAAGCTAAATAACCTAACACATTTCAAATAAATAAGTTTAAAATACCTAACATACAAAAGTATTTTACCAACCAATGAAATGTTCATTAGATTAAGTTTTGGAATTTTGGGACTTGGCTTTGGATCATTGATGTTTGTGGGCTGCTACATCAGTTCTCTCCCACTTAAAAAAACCTCATCCTTGAGTTGCTGACTTCCGGTCTATGGTGCTCGTACAAGTCTTGAACATTGAAGGTCTTAGAAATCGTGTAACTATCTGGTAGATCAATGACATATGTATTATCATTAATCTTTCGAATGATGTGAAATGGGCCAATTTTCTTTTGCTTGAATTTATTGTATTCTCTTGCTGGAAGTCTTTCTTTACATAAATGAACTATTACCAAATCATCCTTTTTGAAAGTTTTGAATCTTCTGTACTTGTCAACATTAGCTTTGTATTTTGCAGTAGACTCTTCTAACTTTCTTTTCACTTCTTCATGGATGTGGATCACCTTATTAATCAAATAATTGGCAATAATGCTCATTTTTGAAAGTTTTGGTAACGGTACCAAGTCGAGAGTATGTAACGGAGGATGAATATAAATAATTTCAAATAGAGATTTACCGCTGGAATGATTTGGCATGTTGTTATAAGTAAACTCAGCTTACAGTAGGACATTCTTCCATTATCTAGGACTTTCTTTGATCAAGCACTATAAAATGTTGCCCAATATGTGATTAGCAACTTCCGTTTGTCCATCTATTTAGGAATGACAAGTGCTACTAAATTGTAAGATGGTATTAAGTCTCATCCACAAAGTGCACCAAAAATGACTGAGGAATTTACTATCGCGATCAGAGATTATCGTCCTTGGTAACCCATGCAGACGAACAATCTTTCGAAAGAACAATTGAGCAATATAGGTAGCATCTGAAATTTTCTTGTAGGGAATAAAATGATCCATCTTTGAAAAATGATCTATTACAACAAAGATAAAATCCGAATATTTTGTGTTCTCGGTAGTCCCAAGATAAAATCTATGGAAAAATCTTCCTAAGGCACATCAGGAATAGGAAGTGGCATATACAACCCAGTGTTTTGAGCTTGTCCCTTTGCAATCTAGCATATATAACAACGTTTGGCAAATTTCTCGATATCACGCTTAAGATGTGGCCAAAAGTATCGAGTTTCTTCTAATGAAATAGTTTTTATCTCGCCCTATGTGTCCTTCTAACCCTCCTGCATGTAGCTCCTGAATGATGTGTTCTCTGAGACTCGTAGAATACATAAATAGTTTTCTAAGAATAGAAAACCATCATGTATTTGATATTTATTTGCAACTCTACTAATGCACTTCTCCTATTCTTCCTTGAAATCTTCATCTTCAGCGTATAAGTTTTTCAAATAATCAAAACCGATTATTTCATTTTGAACAGCAATCAGTAATATAACTTGTTGACTCAATGCATCAACAACCTTGTTTAATTGTCCTGACTTATGCTTGAGAAAGAAAGTGAACTTCTAGATGTAGGCAATCCTTCGAGCGTGCATTTGATTTAGTCTGGAAGAATTGTTGAGGTATTTAAGAGCTTGATGATCCGTATTGAGGATAAATTCCTTCTGCACTAGATATGGCTCCCATTGTTGTAAGGTATGAACAACCGCATATAATTTTTATTCGTACGTTGACCACTTCTTTCTGGCTTCATTGAGCTTTTCACTAAAGAAAGCTATCGGCTTTATATCTTGAAATAAAACAGCCCTAACTCCTACGCTAGAAGCATTACAATCGACTTCGAAAATCTTGTCAAAGTAGGAAATGCAAGAAAATGTGCATTTGTGAGTTTTTCCTTCAAGACAGTAAAACTCTGTTCCGCTTCTTTTGTTTTAAGGAATTACTTTTACTTTAAATAATTGGTGAGCAATGCAGCTATAGTACTAAAGTTTCTCATAAATCTTCTATAGAACATCGCAAGACTATGAAAACTTCGAACTTCTATAATAGTCTTTGGTATTGCCCATTCTCGGATAGACTTTACCTTATCTTGATCGACTTTGATTCCATCAGAACTTAAAGCAAAGTCCAAGAAGACTAAGTTGTCAGTCATGAAGCTATATTTTTTTTAGGTTGACATACAACTGATTCTTACAAAGTGCACTAAAAACTTCAGTCAAATATTGTAGATGTTCTTTCTCATTCTGACTATAGACCCAAATATCATCAAAATAAATGACGACAAATCTTCCAATGAAGGGTCTAAATACCTGATTCATTAGCCTTATGAAAGTACTCAGGGCATTGGATAGGCCGAATGGCATAACTAACCACTCATATAGTTCTTCATGTGTTTTGAATGTAGTCTTCCATTCGTTTCTAGGATGAATACAAAGCTGATGGTATTTGCTTTGCAAATTAATCTTGGAAAAGAGCTTTAATCATCCTAATCTATCAAGCATGTCATCCAATCGTGGGATAAGAAATCGATATTGTATCGTAATCTTATTGATGGCCCGACTATCAATGCATATCCTTCAACTTTCGTCTTTCTTCGATGTTAGGAGTGCAAGCACAGTAACGGGCCTCATACTTTCGCTAATCATCCCTTTCTTGAGAAGGTCTTGGACTTATATTAGTAGGATCTCATACTCCTTATGACTCATGCAGTAGTACAGTAAACTCAGTAGAGTTACTCCGGGAACAAGATCAATCTGGTGTTGAATATTTTGTAAGGATGGTAAGCCAACAAGCAACTCCTCAGGAATGATATCTTCAAATTTTGACAGTAATGTTTAAACTTGTATAGGAATATTAGTAGGAGTATATGCCTCTTTAGGTACAAAAAGAAGGTTGGACATGGTGGAGGTTGTTTGGTTATTTTGCAGTTTCATAGGAGCCAAAGTAATCTTCATATTATCCTTGTGGAAGCTGTATGTGTTAGTTTTTCCATTATACATAGTATTTAAATTGAATAACCACAGTCGACCAAGCAACATATGACAAATATCTATATCAACAACATCATATAATACCTCATCTTTGTACTTACTGATAGAGAAAGGAACTCGACAATGTTGTGTCACCTTTGTTTCACCGACGTCCTTGATCTAGCCAATGCGATATGGGGCAGTATATGGTTAGGTTGGTAGTTGTAATTTGTCCACCATAATTTTGGATACTATGTTCTCGCTACTCCTACTATCAATGATAAGATCACATACTTGTAGTTCAATCGTACAACGAGTCTTGAAGATGTTGTGTTATTGCATGTCTTCTTTCTTCTTTGGTGTATACATCAATCGTCTTATCACTAAGGAAATACCTTCATCTCTATAAATAACTTCCTCAGGTTCAAATCCATCTACATACTCCTTATTCTTAATATACATCTCATCCTCTTCAATATCGTTATCATGTGTGGTTAGATTAACGGGTCAGTTTTGATGACATTGATTTGAATAGTGGCCTATTTATCCATAACAATAATATTTATTACCTCTTAGGACTGCATAAGGGTTGTTAGTGTTGTTGTTGGCTATTTCCTTTTACGGTCGAGCGGTTGGTTGGTTATGAGAAAGAGTTGGTCTTACTGCTTCATCATGTGGTCTTACTATGACCTTCTATTTGTTCAAATCAGATCTTTATGGTAGTGTAGAGGATTGAGAAGTTGTTGAATTACGATTTGCCCTTTTATTGAACTGAGTTTCAATTTTCAAAGCAAGTTGAATTGCACTAGACAAAGTATTATTAGATTATTTGAATACCTCCTCTTGTATGTTTGCATGAAGTCCATCAATGAATCTAGAAATCTTTTAACTTTTGGATTTGCGAATGTCCACTCGAGCAGCTAGTCTATAAAACTTAGTTACCTATTCTTGTATTGTCTGGTATGCTTGTCGGTAATGTTGATATCGACTAAAAGTACTTGTTCGTAATCTGGAGTTAGAAAGTGCTTAATCATCAATTATTTCATCCACTGCCAAGTGTGAACTTTGTTTTTCCTTTATCGAATACGTGTCTGGAGTACCCTAATAATCAAAAAACTTTTCTACTTCAACTAGCCAATCAAAGAATTCTTCAATCTTGAATAGATCATTAAATTGCAGAATCTCGATCTTTATGCGGTAGTCATTTTGCCGAGGTCCTTGGATATTTTCAGGCGTGGCTAGTTCTTCATCGTCTTCAATAAAACCTTCATCTTGAAAAAGTTGATTTCGATGCCGCCTAAAATTTCTAAGAGGATCAATTTTGTCACGTTTCCATCGTTCATAATTGTTGTTTTATCTTCCAAGAAAGTATTGAGTCAAATTTGTAAGCACTGTCTCTAGATTTTGCAATAATCTATCAAGTACATTCACTGACTCTTGTTGCGAACTCTTTTATAGCAGAATTTTGTTGGTTAGACTCTTCGTCTGACATCTTTTTTCTTTTTTTCTTTACTTTTTTTAATTTTTTTTTTACTTTTATAGGAAAGAAAATAATACAAACTTTTAAAAATAAAGAAAAATAGAATTACTTTTTTTTTTTTAATTTTTACCTTTTTTTTTGGTTTTATAGAAAAGAAAATAGTACGATATCTTAAAAGTAAAGAAAAATAGAACTCTCAAAAATCTAAATAGTAAGAAAAAAATAAACTTTACAAAATTGTATATATTACCTTGTTAAAAGAATGAAGGAAATCCTCTAAGGAGGAAAACTTGATATACACCTCTTGTTTTTTTTTTTTTTTAAAAGAAACAAAGATAGTGTATGGAAGGTTATATGTATATGTGTGGTAAATAATTATTGTAAGAAGGTGATGGTAAGGATTAGATGACGAAAGTGATGATGAAATAAGGATTTTTTTTTATGGAAATAGTGTAGGGTGACAGTAATAGGAAAGGTCCACCTGCTACAGATGTAGACTCTGATACCAATTAGTGCAGTAGATTACTAGATTTCGCTTTAACTTGCATTCTCACAACGAGAATAGAAATAAGTAAAATTCTCAAAGAGAATTTAGAATAGAAAATTAAGATGTGATTGAAGATTAGATGATTACAACTCTTGCCAATGAAGGTTATTTATACAAGTTTAGGATTAATCTAAACCATCCAATAAAATAATTTTAAAAAACTTACAACCATACACCTAGCATCTATCAACCAAATACACTTAAATAAATAAATTGTTCACGTAACATACTTTAAATAAACACATTGTTCACCTAATATATTTCAAATAAATAAACTAAATAATTTAACACATTTCAAATAAATAATTCTAAAATACCTAACATACAAAAATATTCTACCAACCAATAGAATATTCATTAAGTTGAGTTTTGGAATTTTAGACCTTGGGTTTGGATCATTGATGTTTATGGGCTACTGCATCAAATATCTCCATGAATTTTGTTACAAATGTGGAATTATAGGACATAAGGGTTAGGGAATGCCCCACAAACTCTGACCCCTAACGATAATAGTGATAAGAGGCAATTTTTGGTTATATACTAGTGTTAGTTTATATAACGAGTATATTAGTTTTTATATTAGATACAACTTATTTATGGACTTTAACCTTTTCTTGGCTTCGTTTCATTCCATCGGGGGTTACTAAAAACATATCTAAGGAGCCTCAATTTTAGTTTTTTTTTTTTTTTTGGAAGGGCTGATTTGAGGTTCTGAGGACGATGGATATAGTATTTTTTTTTTCATCTTCTACTGTAGTGTAATACTATATAATGTAATTAATTGTTTTTTTTTTATGTAATTAAGATCAATATTAGTTATATAACTGAAATTCAACTCATTTTTTTATTTGATTACCGTTGGAGTGGTAATCACTACTATGGAGCTAACTTCAGTTAATGGTCTAGATTTGTCAGACTCTGAGACTGACCGTAGCACAATTCAAAGTACCACAAATCCACGATATCATTTGCATTCTGAAATCAAATATGCCGTATCTTTTTATCTATTTTATTATTTATACTAAAGTACTAATCCCAGAAATGAAAACTGTGAACAAATGAGATCACAGGTTACAATTCAAAATTTAAAAAAAAAAAAATACCAATAAAAATTGAAATTTTGTTGTTTGCTACTAGTTGCATTATTAAGTGATATAATGTTGGCTCTAGTGTAAAGGTTTAGGCTCGATCAAAGATGTTCTAGGTACAACTGTACAAGGGTTCACTTCTCATTGACTTAGGTGTAATCAATGGAGGTGGCTCCCACTTTACGTCGATTACCATCCATAACTCTGCATCTTAACTCGGACTCATATCGGGAAAGGATCGAAAATAAGCAGTTTACTCCCAACTGCAATCTAGACACACCCCATTTCAGATCATTAATCCTTCAATGAGTAAGTCTGAAAAATTGTTAAAGAAAGCATGAAAACCTAGCATCTAAACAATATTCAACCGAGTAAAACAGTTTGAAAAGTAGAAAGTTGGACAACAACAGAAGCTAGTTAAAAGACAGTTTGAAGCTAAAGCATAAAATGTATTTGGAGGTATCATGAGAAAGAATTCTAGTAATTGATGTTGAAAGCTTGACTAGAAATGACCTCACAGAGAGAACTCCAAGTCAGCTTCCTCTACCTTTGAGCTATAAGACTTGTTCACCACAAGCTTGAACATAAATCTTTCCACAGGGTGGTTGTCAGTGCTGAAGAAGATTACTACTACTCATTCAACTAAACCCTGTATGGGAATTATTTTCTAAACGTATTCTCGCCGTTTTTATATGTCTTTCGCCAATCAATGGGTGTTAGTTATTACTTATAAAATACTTTGATGTTTAAGTTAGTAGAGGCAAAACACACAAAGGAGACAATAAAATCAAATAATAGGAAAATTATAATATTTATAAAGGAAAAGAGCTAAGCTTAAGTGGTCCTTAAATTTGTGTATATATCCTTTGAAATTTGTCCACATAGGTAATGAGGAGATAATATTCTACTCAGATGATGGTGACATTTCTTGTAGATTTTATGGTTGAGTCGCCACTATCTCTAGGACTACTGACACATAAACTCTCATTTTATGCTCATACCTAATAGGTCTTTGGACCATAGCCACATGTAGGGCTTAGTCGGCACTCACAAAGCTTATTAGGATGCAAGCCAATAACTAATTGGGGTTATCTCAAATTAAATCTTTAAATAATAAAATCTAATTAAATTTTGCATCAATCAATGATTTGGTAAAAATTAGCCTGTTAAAATTTGTCAAGTGACTCATTTTCCTTTGGAGTATGGAATCGTGTGTTACTGTACAAGAATATTCTCGTTGCCAAATACCTCAATTACGGCAAGCGATATCATTCCGTATAAAAAGAGTTGGCATTGTTTTTAGTTGAACGAACAAAAAAAGTTCAAAAGTATAAAACAACTAAGAAATAAAATATGCACTTTTTTCAATTTTATATTTCAAGACTTCAAATTTTTTAAAATTTGTACCATTTGCTCATGAAATGACAAATTTATCTCTTATTTAACGCTGAAACTGGATTGAAATTTGTTTATTCTTGTTTCTTTCTGCACACATAAATTGTTTTAAAAAATTTGGTAATACAATTAAACTTTGAAATAAATACATTTAAAACTTTTTAGTTTTATCTGCTTTTTTTGCTATTTTCTTTAATTAATCTTTCATTTATTTTGTTGTTTGGTACTAATGATATCTAGGGCAATTTTGTTCTAATACCACGAATCAATCAAAATATGCAAGAAAGTATAAATTTTGCACGCTAGAGATATAATTTTGCAAATATAAAAAATACAAGATTTAAACAGCACGAAATGCCTACTTCGTATAGTATTTGCATTTAATCCTATCCTATATTTCTCTTTCTTTTTTTTTTTCTTTTTTTTTTCCCCAATAAACCTCTTGAGATGTTGGAGTTGTTGACCGATTGTACAAAAGTGCTTACGAAAGATTCTAATATGATAGTCTTCACATTCTTTCGGCACTGTCTTGGTCTCAGGCTTCACCCGGTTCCCGTCTCACCTCTGGATCCCAATACTTTTCCAAAGCTCGCCACCACTTCCCCACCGGACCTTTCAGAACTTACCGGAATATCACCTTCTCCGGGCTCAGGCCACTGCGCTCCGGCCGCCCTCTCCGCTTGTCGGACTTCTCTTGGCCCCATCTCAAAAGGGTCTTCTCCTTTTCTCCGATTTCGTCAGCTTCTTCCTCCACCTAATTCCTTTCCCTTGGACCCAACGCGACTACGGTACCTCCATACTGTCTCAACTCCTCTTTTAAACAATTAATTCCTTGCCTCGGTATCTACGTATATATACACACATATATTTAAAGAGTATTAAGTAGTTTTTTTATTAATTATTTTGGTTTAGGCATCTCGTTTTTGTTGGCACTTTATGTCTTTGATGATATGTTATTGTTAGCGAACCTGTCTTCTAGACTGTATAATGAACTGGGGTTGTGAAATCTCAGTGAATTTGAAATGAGATATCGTTTGATGGTTGAGTTTTGTATTATTTATTAGCATCTTGACTATCTATTTAAGGCTGAACTATTTGTAATTCAGTTGAGAATTGCCTCTTCCAATTTTCAAGAGCCAAAAGGGGTCTTCTTTTGATTGTGATATGTTATAGTGACTTTCCCCACTTGGTCCACTATAAACTTACTCTTTTAGTCCTATAGGAAACTGATAATTTTAGTGTACATGTTTGATATGAGTTTGGAGTCTATGGACCACGAAACCATGTTCTTCAAGCTATTCCAACACTAGGGTCATTCACAAATATCGTAGAATGTAATTGTTATGTGGCATATTGCATAATCTTTGGTGACAGGTATGGCTGCTGATGATGAGAAAACTCTGGTGGAGATCTTAGAGGAGCATAACCCAATTGACCTCTCCAAGTACATAAATTATGTGAGTGCTCCTCAAGCTGGTGCCATTGCAACATTTTTTGGGACAACAAGGGACACTTTTGATGGCAAAGAAGTGGTAGAGCTCAGATATGAAGCTTATGTGCCAATGGCCGTGAAATGCATCGAATCCATATGTTCTTCTGCAAGGTCATCCTGGAACCTCCATTCCATGGCGGTAGCCCACCGCCTCGGGCCGGTCCCAGTTGGCGAAACGAGTGTCTTCATCGCTGTGTCGGCCGTTCACAGAGCAGATGCATTGGAGGCTTGTAGGTTTGTGATTGATGAGGTGAAGGCATCGGTTCCTATTTGGAAGAAGGAGGTTTATTCTAATGGAGAGGTTTGGAAGGAGAATTCAGAGTTCTTGGAGAGAAGGTTGGAGTTTGGGAAGGATGTTGGGAGTTGCTCTGTTAAAGAGCCTGAGGTTCATAATGCAGGAGAGGAAGAGCTGTTGTGGTTCTAAGGCTAAGGTGATTGATGAAAATGCTGAAATCATTCATGAGAGAAAGAGCTGTTGTGGTACTAAGTCTAAGATCATTGATGGAAGTGCTGAGATTAGACCCAACAATGGTGAAATCGAATAGGAGGAAGTGTTTTTCCAGTTATTTTTGGAAATCACTTTGTAAGATAGTAATAATCTGAAATAAAAGTGCTCGGCTTCAATACCCGGAATTAGTAACATTTGGTTGTAAAATTGTATTATTTTCTTTTTATTGCCACGAATTTATACATTTTGTTTTCTGTTAAAAATCAGTACGAGTTGGGAGTAAAACCTGTCAAGTCCTGTAAAAAATTTTCTTAATAACCCTGTAGCCACTGTTAGGACTAATAAAATGAGTTAATATTAATCTTATTAAACTTGCAATTGTAATATAAAGTCGTAAAACTCGTGCTGCTTATGTTTTGGGCACATTTCATTAAGAAAAATAAAAATCTCTTCCTTTTTTTTTTTTTTTTTTTATACAAGTAGTTCAGGATAACATGAGTTTGATAAGAATACTTGTGCCTAAAAACAAGCAATAAAACCATAAACAGCTATAGATCATAATAGGCAAATGATCATCAAAACCTAGGAAATCTTTACCAGTAGGTAATTTAATTACAAAAAACAATTCCACGATTCAAAAACAAGAAATTAATCTTCAGNAATCTTCAGGTCAAAACCTAGGAAATCTTTACCAGTAGGTAATTTAATTACAAAAAACAATTCCACGATTCAAAAACAAGAAATTAATCTTCAGGGTGATTCAGGTAAAAGTTCTTTGGCTGGGACATGAAGAGCAACAGCACCAGATTTTGTACCCGAGTACTTCTTGAACACTGCCTTCAGCTTACTTTCTGCCGCACCAGAATGAAAGCTTGCCAACAGCTTTGCACAATCCCTGTATGTAATATACACACACACGCAATACAAACAATTAGCTTATTATTACAATAGCTTGAAGAGCAAAAGTAAAAGAAAAAAGGGGAAAATAAAAGAGTTTTTATTACATCAATTGAACTTCAGAGTAGCCAGTGTGATGCTCGAGAGTTTCGGTCCAAAATGGGCTCCTGTCAAGTGTACATCTTGCAGCATATACAGCAGAAGCAGCAATGGTTGAAGGGCTATATGATATTATAGCAGAGTAGTGCATTTGACCAAGTTCAGCCAAGAAAAATACCATATTCTCCAACTGCGCAAAAAAATCAAACAATAAAATTAAAACATAATCTTGACCATGCATGTAAAAATCCTGAGACTCCTTATAATAAAGATTTTACCTCCACATCAGTAGGAACTGAGGCTTTAATGTATCTAACAAGGAAGACATATGGTGTGGGAACTGTCAAGTGCCAACCCAACTTTCCCAAGATTGCCTTCTCCATGATTAAAATCTGTTCTTTCACGTATGCATTGTCTGAAATGCAAACAAAGTCATTAACCTGCACATTTTAAAACTCGATATTAGATTTCTGCGGAGAAAAAGAGACACTAAAAAATAACTACACTTATGGATGGTCTGACCTCTGGTGCCCAGATTTCTTCATATTTGCATGCTAGAAGCATTGAGCTGATGCCAACCAACTGCAGCTCCCTCCTCGGAACAACCTTCATGGAGAGGAATCGATCCACGATGTTTATGGTGAGGTAGAGGGTCTCAGGCATGAGTTCAAATTTGTGATGAACTTCAACCAACCAGTCAACTAAAATTGATCTCATCTTAGCATTTATATCCGTCTGTAAACCCATGTAGTCATTCACTTTGGTCTCATCCTGTAAGAACATGGATCAGTACGGCAGACATAGAAGTAGAATCAGAAAGAAAATTGAGAAGGGTAGAAGGAATTCACCTCAGAGAGCTTGTAAAAGCTGTAAAGTTCATCAATGTACTCAACCACGGCCAACTCATTCTCAGCATCTTTTGCATCAATGTTCACTATTTGCTCCTTTGGCTTGTTGATCAGTCCACAAGCAGCCTGAGCCGAACTTGCAGAACACATTATTTAAGAAGTTCAAGAAAAAAGTGTGTACACAACAAGTAACATCAAAATTTATACGTAGAGAAGGAATAAAAATCAAATTACCTTGCTTCGAGCGCTGAGAGTCGAGGTAAAAGTCCTGGAGTTCTTCCTAGTTAGTCCTTCCTTCAATCTTCTTCCGCTAACGGGTTTGCTGTTTTCGTCTTCCTTCTTTTGATCATCACGCTTTGCGGTGGCAGCATGTTCTTCAATGGTTGGTTCCTGCAAATAAAAAGATTATCAATGTTCAAATATTAATCCTCGAAATCCTTAATCTAATATAACAGACAAAATGGTTTCTACCGTGTTCTTCTTCTCTACTTGAGGCTTCTGATCATGGGGTTTCCCCTCCGGAACTCGACCGTTCACTAAATTACCAATATCTTTAAGCACTCGCCTGTTTCTTCTTTCAGCAGGTACATTCTTCTGCCTGCCTCCCTCTAAAAAATCATGGGAAAAATTAAAAAGTCCAGAAAAACATAACAGAGAACTCATAAAGGAAAACCCACAAAGAAACAGAGGAAATCTAGAATAAAACTACCCTCTACAGAAATTTTCTGAGAAAATCACTTTAGAGAAAGAAAATCCCAGAATGGGACGTAAAGATGTGAGATATATAGTCTCCAATCTACCCAAAGAAACTTGTAAAGATTGAATTGAAGGAAGCAAAA
Organism: Parasponia andersonii; assembly: GCA_002914805.1. NCBI lineage: Eukaryota > Viridiplantae > Streptophyta > Magnoliopsida > Rosales > Cannabaceae > Trema > Trema andersonii. The sequence continues at coordinate 1,084,675 of JXTB01000030.1, forward strand.
TCTGGGATCAATTCAGAGAAGCCAGTTGGAAAACCATGAATAGAGAAGGTACCTTTGAGTAGTTGTTGATGAGGCACAACGAGATGAGCTCTGGTGGCCATATCGGAATCTTGTTCTTGAACGATTACGCCGCTGAAAACTCCGCCGATGCTCGAAAACAAGGACGACAAGAACACCTGGAGACGACTGCTGCCTCCTCCTCCTCCTCCTCCTCCTTTGGCGTTTTCGATCGCCACCCTTTCGGTCCTTGGATTCTCACTCCGCACAATCACAACCGTACGATCAAACCCTTTCGTCTTCTTCTTCTTCTTCTTCTTCTTTGAGAGTTGTCTTTTTTTGTTTTCTCAGAGCTTTGAATTGGACTCTTGCGAATTTTATATATAAAGAATTGGCTGTTGTTGCTATTGAAGTATTGAGGGAACGATGCGACTCCCAACGGTCGAATTTTATTTGAATTAGGACCGTTGATGATGATGTCTAATCTAACGGCTAAAGAACCCCTCCTATGCGGCCCTTCGCTATATTTTGGCTCACGCTTTTCCGTTTGGGATTTATAGCCGTTAGCGGTACGGGCTTTCGGGGCGAGCGGGAGAGGTCTGACACAGTGACGCTCCTACTTGTTTCATCATTGGGCCGTTGTACGGGCAACCCAAACATTCCAGTTCACCATATTTTAAGGCCCAAGCTTGGCATAATACGAAGGGGGGGGGGCTCTTAACTTTTTTTTCCCCATCTTCTTCCTTGTGTGCTTCCATGTTGTCCGGTACAAAAAATTGCAAAATTTTCAAAATTTTCTATGCTAAGATGGCTACAAGTTTTCTAAGAAAATTAAAGAGCAATAAATCAAAAGAGAAACATGGTGATTACATAACCAAAACACAAAATTTACAAATAAATGGCTACCATGAATTGGATATCAAAAAATAGTTAAAATAATTATTAAACAAATCATAAAACATACATATCCATAATCAAAGATTTAAGCATGAATAATACAATTCTTAGTACGAACTCTTTCTGCACAATCCATAATACATAAAATCAAGACAAGTGCGTGGGAAACATAATCTAATATGTTGATTATGAGCCTAGTACCGATTATTAAAAAAAATTAGGGAAAAAAATAACAATTGGTAGTAATTTTAAATTTTAATTTTTTTTAAAAACTACCAACAGTTTTTCTTTTAAACAACACAGCACAAAACAACCAAGAGCATTATCTAAACCTCGTAATAATATATTAGATATTGTTTACAAAATTATACCTTGTGTTGATCCAAAATGAGCAAGAGAATGACTCTAATTCCTAATTAATCTTCCAATTTATTATTGTGTATTGTCACACAAGAGCGTGGTCTCTATATGCTATACAGGAAAAGATCAAGTTAGTTTTTGCACTAACTTCACAAAGAATTTAAAGAATAAAAAGATAATTGTTCACTTATCTTTATGAATCTATTCTCTCTTGAAAAACTGACAAAATTTAGTTACAATTTCTGTCACTAATGAAAGAAGTATCTAGAGACTCCTATTTATAGATAATAGAAAGAAAGACACAAATGGGCAACCTAAGAAGGAGTCACACGCCTACTGTCTTTCTGGTTGTGGCATATTGCTTCAATTTGCACGGGCCAAATTCGGCCAATGCTAGGGAATTCCCATTATGGGAATTTTTTAGTTACTCGATTATCTTTCTTATATAATTGACTATCTTTAATTGCCTTTTTTGAAAGCAATCAACCAATTATTACCTTATCAGCCCAACCCAATTCAACTTGAACAATCGCTAATTGGTCTAGTCCAATAACAATGTGACCATTAATACAAGTTAGCTTGCGGATCTTATGAGACATGTACAGTTGGCTCTCAAATAATTAAACAGACTAGTTAATTATTTAATTTTAGGTCTATTCCACTAAAAGACTGAAATTGCACTCTAATTGCACATAACTATATTTTGGAGTAAAGTCTTATACAACACTGATTCTTTGCTAAATATTTTTTTGTATAATATCATAAAAACATAATTCAATGTTTTTAAGTTCTTTCTGATTTCTCTAATGATCACTGATCAATAACTCATTGACTAAATCAGTGTTGACACGCTTAGGTTTAAAATTTCTGGTCAAATACTAAAATCCACCAAGAGATACTATTTCACCAAATTCTATATTGCTAACTATAAATATATAATTCAACAATATGTTTTACTAAACAACAAAGAATATTGATCTCACTCATTTGCAATTCAAATAACGTCATATTTGAGATTACGCAATTACGGCTAACTCAAGATTAAGAGTAAAGCTAATCATTGCCTATAAAATTCTTTTCCATTGAGATTATCAATAGAATTTTATTTATGACCCAATTTAGTATAAGTCTTATTACTTCAGCCGAGGTTAGTTGACCAAGACAAGTCAAATTTTTCCAAAGTCTGCTATAATATAAACAAAGTATCCAACTTTATTTATATTTTTGTGAATAACAATTAATTAATTGTAAATAACTTATATCTTTGTCTTCTATAAATCTATATCGTAATTACAAAAATATATATTTATACAATTAAATGGACTTTTATTCAAATAACATTATGCACAACTAATAAATTAAATAATATTTTTATTTCATTAATATAAAAAATATTCTCATAAAAACAAATGCCTTTATGAGTTTTTCCCTTTAATCCCAATAATGTGATCTTGCTTAATTTTCAACACGGGTTTATAGAAAGTTTTCCTTTCGTGATTTTCCTTTAAAGAATAATGGTGAAGAAGACGAATCAATTCCCAAATTGGATTAATTTGGCCTCATATTTTCACGTTATGCCCATTGAAAAAGGATCATGTGCCTAGTATGTAGCGTTCTAATCCCTTATATAGAAATAGCTAGAAGGACTAATATGTGACAAAAAATATTAGTTAGAGGACTCAAAAGTTACAGAATAAAAAATAGAGACTTTAAGTGAGACGTTGAGATATCCTTATTTAGGGTTAATATCACTCAGAGTCCCCAAATTTTCCTCAATATATCATTTAGGTCTACTCTTTACTTTTGTAGCATTTAACTCCCCAATTTAATGACTTTTATAATAATTAAGTCCTTTTAAATAATTCCGTAAAAAAAAAGCCGTGAATCGTCATGTGTTGAGCATGTACTTCTTTTTGTAGGGGTATTTGGTTTACTTTGGACATTTAAAAAAAGCATCCAATACTTTAAAGTAAAAATAACCAAAAAATTTTAAATAAATAAATAAATAGTGGTTAACAATATTAGAAGAAAACTAGAACTACTTGGTGAGTTCTTCCATATTTCAGGTAATGGATCTTTGGAAAAAAGAAACCAATGAAAATAGATAAATTCGGCATAGGAAATCTAGCAAAATTGATTGAATGCTCCATCAATATTCTCTATTAATTCAAAAGGGTTGTTCCATGTTTCTCCTCGAGAAATCAAGCAAGGCTATAATGGTGTTTTAATACCCTTCTTTCTATTGTTAAGTAGGACTGACTTTTCCCGTTTGTATCACAAAAGACATTGCAATATATCATATATCCAAATAAGGGATATTTTTTTTAAAAAAAAAAAGAAACTATAACAACAAATCCTATCTATCTTTAGAAATTTTCATAATATAATTCAAGTGAAAAAAAAATAGGATATTTGAGTTTTGTCAAAATATTCACGACCTATTTCTCCAATTTAGAACTTAATTAAACTGGGTAAAAAAAAAAACCCATATCAGAACCCACAAATTTCTAAGAAAATTCGAGCTTTTACTAAATTTTTGGTTTTAAAGAAAAATAAAAATAGTGTAATAGACTCAAAGCCAAAAAAGTAGGAAAACACAGGTTCTAATTACGTGGGATAGATATATAATGTGTAAGAAAGTAGAAGCAACTTAACTTGAATTTTGGGACATCTCACCGACTCCTCTCTTAGAATTGATCCAAAAAACGATAGTAACTGTTGTCACCGATGCCGGAGATACATCCTTGTTCATGCTTAAGTTTACGGGGTTCAAGGAGAACATTGCTAGGCTTTCCCTCTTTGTTTTAAATTCCATATAATACCCCTAGAATGCACATGAAAGTTCATGCTCTTTTTGACAGAAGTGGTTAAAAGGACCAAATTGTTATAAAAACTATTAAGTTAGTGAGTTAAATATTAAAAAAAAAAAAGATTGAGGACCTAAGTGATTCAGTAGGAAAAGATTGAGGACCTAGGTGATATTAACTCTTATTTAAAATTAACAAGAGCATCAAATTTTTTAGCCCACAGAGTTAATGTTTGTTGAAGAGTTGTGCATTGGTTAGATATTAGAGTAATTATAGTAATCTTTAATCATAAATAATAGAGGACTGTGATACAACAATGTTCTACTATGCTGAATAATTGGCACAACTCTAGTATAGAAACTATGATGAATTTTGTCAAGGATTCATCTTAAACCATTAATTAAAGAATAATGTTAAATATCTCACATCATCTCACTTTTTTAATATCACCTAATGTGACGTGATTTGTCACCACATAAATAGTGAATGATATTAAATTATTTGTGATAGGTTTCAATTGACCAATAGGACTAATAATTTTTTAATGACACGATAATATATTAGAAAATGATAAGAAGTAAATAACTTTAAGTGATAGATTTAATATTCATGTCAATTTCGGATTTGACAATTATAATATATATAATAAATGAGTGAGTTTCGAATCAACTCGCTTAACTTGAAAATAACAATATGACACGACATAAACACGACATATTTATTAATATTTGAGTAATACTAGAGACACACAAATATTCTTAATATTTTAAATTTATTTTTATTAATCTTAAACATATTTACATGTATTTATTTGAATTAGTTAGTACATAATTATATTAAATTTAAGTAGGTATGTCAATATTGAGTAATAATATCAAATGGGTCATAATTATATATATATATATATATAACATATTTAATGAACAAGTTACTGACAATATCGTGTTGGGGTTTAATTTTTGATAAATTCATTAATTGTATTGTGTTCAGATTTAGTATTATCATATTATGTCGTAATTGTGTCGATCTGAACACACCAGGATAACACAAATTATCAGCTATTTAGTATTATCATATTATGTCGTACTCGTGTCGATCTGAACACAACATAATAACACAAATTATCAGCTATATTCACTAATTGAATTGTAATAATTTATTTATCACATTATTTAGTATTAAAAAAAGTGATAAATTAAGTGTCATCCTTGGCACTATTTTTAATCAAATAGGTACATCTCTTAAAAGGGAAAAAAAGAAATAAGTGAGTAGTACAGTGATACTTATAAAATGAGCCGCCTACCTTCATTGGTCTGAGATTGGCATTGGTATGGCAGGCCAGCAGCTCGTTCTTATTTGACCTTTAACCCTTTTTTTGCTATTAAAAAAAAACATTGATTTTATTTATCTTTTATTACTTTATTAATTTATTTTGCCTTCGAATCAATGAAACGTGAATGGGAAGACACTGACCAATCATTTCAGTTAAAGAAAGGCACTTAGATGGAAGACAATTCACACAATAGGCCAATATTTTTTCCCCCAAAAGTCAAGAAGCCATCTTTATTATTAAGGTAGTAGCTTTCACTTTTTTCTTTGCCCCTAAATTACATTATTATGCACACTTTATTTGTATTTGTAGGTAGTCACATGATTACTGGACAATATTATTACAACTTTGATAATCTATTTGTTTCTTTTCGTATCGTTTTCTCCTTCTGCTGGTAAGTCACATGTACCGTTCTAAGTTTTAACATCATTGCTAAATTATATTGCATGCTATCAATATCACGCGCGGTTTTGTAGATTTGCTCAATTGGATGAAAATTGTGGTGAAAATCAAGGCATCTAACCTTAGATAAAGTTGATTGATCACAAAATGATGGGTAATAAATAAAGGTAAAAATAAAAAAGAAACGAATATTTTACAAATAATGAGAACTAAATCATTCTTCTTATTTCATTCAAAAAAAAAAAAAATCATCCATTCTCATTATTGTTACACTCAGTTATTAATGTTTATATTAGAAGCTTCAAAAGCATAATTAAGGGCCTTAGAATACAAGTCAAAAAAACAAACTTCGAATTGAAGAGGGGAGTTACAGACAATGAAAGGTGAACATCCACATAAATGCCCTACCTTTATAACAATGTATTTAATACATTAGTGATTATCTATCGCGTACTTTTTGCATCTTTTTTATTTTATTGCGAAAGTGATTTTATACTTAAAAATTAATGATTTTAATAAATTTTCTACGTTGATGATAAAATTAAACAGTCACGTGCTTGTCCTTTTATTTTTGTTTGATATTTCTAATCATCCAATAAATAATAACAAAGAGAGTGCTTTATCTACGTAAATTGTAAATGACTTTCCTCTTTGACGTACACCTTTTATTAAAAATAATAGTAACTCTCAAACTTAATAGAAAGGAAAAAAAAAAAAAAAAACCTCCACTTATTGTCAATTTTCGTATTAATTGACTAATATTTAAGAAGACGAAGAGTTGAACTGTGACCAATTCATACAAGCTGACAGTGTCAAGATTCTATTTAGTTCACTTGTCAACATAACCTTAAAATCAGAAAGGAAAATTAGTTTTTTTTTTTTTTTTTTTTTCCTTTTGGAGTAATTATTTTTAAAATCTTTTTATTATGAGAATGTATTGTTGCTAATGCTCAGCGATCCATTATTTCTTTTTCTTTTTTCGTTTTTCGTCTTCTTTAATAAACTTGTAATAAACAAATCAAATGTAATTTTAGTATCACATGGTTGGACAGTCAGACGCATATACAGATACAGATAGAGGTAACCAAGGACTAAACCAGGACCAGACGAGACTACACCACCGAGTATTGACCTCTCTCTCTCTCTCTCTCTCTCTTCCCTATTCACTCCCACATTTACTCTTTTATGCCCTCTCTCTCTCGCTCTCTCTCTTCCAAAAACTGAAATCTGATCGATGTGATGTCAGAGAGCTGCAACTCTCGCCACTTCTCATGGCTAATGAAATCCTGCTTCCCCAACCCAAACGACAACTCCACCACCGTCGTTTCCTCCCTCGCCCCCAAATCCTCATCGTCGTTTAATCCCGACCACGCCTCCGCCGCCACCACCATCATCTCCCTCCCAGACGACATCCTCCTCGATTGCCTCTCGCGGGTCCCAACTCATTCGATCCCTCACCTCTCCCTCGTTTGCCGCCGCTGGTCCCGCCTCCTCCTCTCCCCCATCTTCTCCGACCTCCGCCGCCTCCACGGCCTCCTCCGCCCCACCCTCTTCGCCCTCTCCGCCTCCGACTCCGCCCTCTTTGCTGCAACACTGCGTATCGAGATAGACCCAAGCGACACCAGCGACGACAACGAAAATGAGTGGAGGGTCTCTGCGTTTCTCCCCGACGACGTCGTCTCGGCGGTGGGGGACCACGGGTTCCCCTCCCACGCGCGGCTCTCAGCCGTGGGGCCCAGAATTTACATGATCGGCCGGAATGCCACTCTCAGGTACGACACGTGGACGCGAACGGTCACCGCGAGGTCGCCCATGAAGTTCTCCAGGAAGAAATTCGCCGCCGCCGCCGTCTCCGGAAAGATCTACGTCGCCGGAGGCGGGCCAAGGACGACGGCCGTGGAGGAGTACGATCCCGAGGAGGACAAGTGGCGCGTGGTGGCAAACGCGTCCAGGAGCCGGTACGGATGCATCGGGGCCTCGGTGGATGGAGTGTTTTACGTGATTGGGGGTTTGAAGTTAGGCGCGTCGGGTAATACCGATCTCTCACGCGCCGCTTCCGCCGAAGCTCATGTCTACGCGAGCTCCATGGACTTGTACGACGTTGAGGCGAGTGCGTGGCTCAGAAGCCGAGCCGTCCCCGGCGGCGGCTGCGTTGTGGCGGCTTGCGCGGCTGCCGGTTTCGTCTACGTTCTGGCTAGCCACGCGGTGGAGCTTTCCTTCTGGAGGTTCGATGCTCGCCGGAAAATTGGATCTGGTTCCGGCGGTGTATTCGGGGAGTGGTGTAGGATAAGGAGTCCGCCACTACCGGCGCAGGTTAGAGTGGACAGCACGGTGAGGTTCAGCTGCGCCGGAGTCGGAGACAAGGTTGTGCTGGTTCAGGTCTCGGGCTGCATCGACGACCTGTTGAGGCGGAGCGGGAGGAGCGTCCGGGGGTTGAAGGAGGGCTTGGTCATGGTCTACGATACGGTGGCCGGAGAGTGGAGCAGGGCGGCCGATCTGCCGGAGCTTATTCGACGCGCCGCTTGCGTTTGCGTGGAGTGCTAACTTGCGCCCCCCATTGTCCCCCACGAGGTTCTAATTTGCACCAATTGAGTGACACGAGAAGACAACGATGATAACCGTTGCGTGGTTCAGCGTTGGAGTTTGCGAATTTCTGAAAAGTGATGGTGAGACGACGTCGTCGTTTCGAGATGGATTTTTTAACAGAAAATATAGGATTGATAATTTGGTTATTTGCCCCCTTTATTTTGGGCTCGCCTGTTTATGTGATCGTCCACCCAAAATTTTTATTTTTTGATTTTTTTTAGTTTTCAAAAAATATGGAAACACTTTTTTTTTAAAAAAATGTAAAAGACTGTATTAATTTCTAATTAAGGTTTTTTAAATATATGTTTTTAGTATGAATTAGAAACCAGAAATTTGATTAGAAAAATGGGGTGCAAATTCTGAATTTGATTTGCATAATTATTTGAATTGAGTTTGGATGTAAAAATTGTCTGGGACCAAGTTTTGAAAAACAACAAAATTTTATCGTTGACATGACATATCAACTACTTGACACAAGTAATCGACTATTATGTTATCCCAAAAGAATTTGGAATTTAATGTGGAGAGAATAGAGTGCAGTGATTTAGCATCTGAAGTTTTATGTGGACAAACAGTGACGGATCCGAATTTTACTCTAGTGGGGCAATAATGGTAACAGATTTTAAAGAAATTCAATCAAATAAAATTTAAAATTTGTAACTATTTATAATAAAATCCATATAGATCAATAAATTACAATTGAATTGAGATTTTATATTTTGAAAGCTGTGCTATGAGTTTATGACAGAGAAGAACCGTTCATTAGATATAAGTACATGGAATTAAGATATACATCAGAATGGTTTAATGGCTTAGGCAATACTTTATTTATACATGTTAATAGACTTAAAAAGATGAAGAGATAAATACAAAATATTACAAATTATCTTAGATGTATTATCTACGCAAAAGAAAGAAATAATACAAATGAAATTTTAAAAGATCAAATCTAACTAAAAGTTAGAACATACAACCATACAGAATTCTAATGTTGGCTAGGAGTAAATTGTAGGAGAATCATTATCATGCCCCCTCAAGACGGAGGGTGGATGAACTCCTATCTTTACTTGTAAGGGGTTTTGTCAAAGCATCGGCTAATTGAGGAGATATAAATTCTCATCTTGTAAATAGGAGGATGATATAGACAATGGATATAGGCAAAATAGACAATGGATATAGGCAAAACTCTGCCAAGTTGTAACCAAACTCTGTACATTGTGAAAAATAGTGGATATAAGCGTTCTTTTTATTTTTATTTTTTTAGGTTTTTTTTTATACTGAATTACTATAAAAATCCTATGTGTTCATATTATTTTACTCATTTGATCCATATTTCTACTTATAATCTCACAGAACTCGTCGTTTGTCCATAATAAAATTCAAATAGTAATAATTAATATATAAATGAGAAATGAGTAAAAAATATATAATATAGAGATTTTATAGTTAAGCAATCAAATATTACATCAAATCAAATTTTTACAATAATTTTTTTCCTTCCATTTTTCAATGATTTTTACCCCTCATATATGTTTTTCCCTTTTGCAAATTTGTAGAGGACATATTGCGAAGAGAGTAACAATGTCGCAAAAAAAAGTTATTGACAGAGAGAAGAGAACTTTGTTTTGAGAAAGAAGAGATATGATGTTTACAAAAGAAGTAAAAATGACGCTTCAATACTCCAAAAGAAAAGGTGTGAAAAAGAGATTTTTTTTTTTTAAGAAAACAAGCATGTAAAATAGAGTTTCCCAAAAGTAAAATTTGTTTGAACTAAATTAATTTTCCTTTTAACATGTTCTTTAGAAAAAAGATACTTAGACAATACAAAAGGAAAAAAAAAAAAACCAAGTATATATAACGAAGGATATTTAATTTTTAAAGTATAATGTTTAGTTTCTCACTTTTATAATGCTACCTAAAATGGTATATGATTTGTATTATACAAAATACAAATGAGGAATATCATTCAACCTTTCATGGTAAGTTTCAATTGAAGAGCATCATGTTAAGTGATATTAGAAAAGTGTTAAAAAAGTGGAATCCCTAGCATTATTCGTCTGTTTTTTAAATATGATTGTAGCAAAAGAAATAGGCTGTTTTTGGGCCTTATAATTGGGACTTTGAGCAAAAACTCATTTTATCTAGTGCTGAAGGCGTGGAGCCAGTACTGCAGATATCAAGAGTAGTTTTTTCGTTTTTTCAACTAGGTACGAGGTATTTTTTTTATTGGGAGTGTATTTTTCCTTATCAATCAGTAACTAAAAATAATGTTATTATGGGCATAGCCTAATTTGTTACCACACTCCAACTTTGCAGTATCTCTCCTCTGGTATTTATATTTACGTTTCAAGAGCTCTTAGCAAAATAGTCAAAAGGTTTAGAAAAATATATTAGTGGATGCACTTACTAATGTAAAAATCCCTTCTAACCGATATAGAAACTGATATACCCAATATAAATGGTAAAGAGTTAATTATATTAATGGCTCGTCAATTATAGGTATTAACTTATATCATTCTGTCTCGAACTTTTAACTTACACACTGACTAACCAAATTGTTCAATTGTTACAAAAATAATTTTTTTACTACAAATTATTATAATCATGTAAAGCATATATCAAACATTGTCTAGTTCTAAGAGTCGGAGTCTCTTCCTATTCCATAATTATCAAACCATAATATTGTGTAATTTGTACATAATTCACTTTTGTTAAAAAAATTGAATAGTTCGACGAAAAGGTATTACTGCAACAATTACAAAATTCTTAATTCTCTATTGTATAAGTTGAAAATTTTTAGTCTTTTCTAATACTTAGTTATTAAACTACGTGTTTTGTAAATGATTCATCTATTTTAAAAAATAGTTTCTGATATAAAAGACTATTACTATAATAATTGTATAATTTTAGAGAATCTATTATGTAAATTAAAATTTAAGAACTAAAATAATAAATTATTACATAATTTAGGAAAATTTACTGTATAAGTTAAAATTTAAGAGCTACATCGGAGCAATATGTATAATTCATGAGTTGTTAAAATAATTAATTCTTAAGAAAAGGCTAACTGTGCTATACAATATACACCAAGTGTAAAAACTGATGCACGCCTATAAAAAAAAGGGGAAAAAAAAAATCTAACTGATACAAGTACACTTTTAATAATTAGTTGTATAAAGGGCATTTACTAAAGGGAGGCGTAAAAAAGGGCCGCGTCCTCTAGTTGCGCAACATGTTTCCAACCTCCATCCCAAGTCCCAACTTTTAAATAAATAAATTGATTCAAGCAAGGGGAAAAAAACACACACACACAAATGGATTTTTCTTCAACGTAAAACAAGCATAACAAAAATGCGGTGGTAGAATTGGACCTGTATTCTTGACTATAGAGGTTAATGGGACGCAAGGATAATCAATCTCCCCAAGTTTGAAGGCGCCAGGATAATCAATCTCCCCAAGTTTGAAGGCGAAGGCTCCTTGCCCATTTTTTTTTGAAATGGCTACTTTCATTTTCTTATATAATTTAATTCAATTTCTATTTTAATTTGAAAACGAAACGGTGTGCAGGTGGGACAACTCAGATTCTGGTGGAGTTCTTGGAGGTAGCAATCACTTCAGTTGTTTTCCTCAAAGGAGTTTATCCTTTAGGTTTGATTTTTATTTTACTTTGCACCCATTTTGTATGTTTGGTTGCCAAGAAAATTTTTGGTTCTTCTTTCGCTGAGAACTTTGGACAAGACTGAATATTGGGTCGAATTGAGTTAAGTTTGAGATTAGTTTGCTTTTTAAAATTGAAAAAGTGTTATTGGGTTTTGGTTGAAGGTGCTTTTGAAAGGAGGAGATATATGAATTTGGTAATTCATAGGGCTTGCCACCCTCAGTTTAAAGATTATATCCATTCTGCTGTTTGGAGACTTCTTCCTTTTATCAAAAAGGTTTTATCTTCCATATCCTTTCGTTTTTTTTGATTTTTTATTTTCCTGTTATGGGAGAATTAGTATGCATTTGTTACTGTTAGAGATGCTGTGAAACTGAAGAAATTATAGGTATAGTCAACATGACGTATAATTTAGCTTCAGTTTATAACTATGATTATTACTTTATTGTATGGTCGACAGTTGATTAGAGTGTAATTTGTTTTCCTACTGTGCTATGCACGGTTAGAGATGTTAAGTTGATGACTGTTTTTTGTTTGTAGGAAATAGGAAATAGAAGATTTGAACCTTAACCAGCATAGCATTATTTGGCAAACGGGGAAACAATTGTACTCTAATCAATGGTAGACCATAAAAAAAGCCACTAGCATTCTCGAGCATTTGGTACCTTGACAACATCTCTTTAACAGACCAATTCTTACAGTTCTCTTTTTCCTTTTTGTTTTTCACTCCTAACCTGCATCTCACCGCAGATTTGATTTCCTCTGCTGATATGTTCCTCATCTGCATATGCATATATTTAACTCAATTCTTTCAATAGATGGTAAATATATGCATTTCATAAGACTTCTGACACTATATGTACCTTTTGACACCTATACGTACTAGTAGCTAGTCTATCAGGTTGCTCATTGTGAGGGTTTGTTTGCTTTTTAACACCAGACTCTATATTTACCTAGCTTATGCTTTCTGTCAAACTTTTTACTTTTCGATCATCTTGTCTTTTACTTGGTCGAGCATTATTCAGATGTTGGGTTTTCATGCTTTCCCTTATTCTTTTGTGGATAAGTGAGTTGAAATGGGGTGTGTGCGTAGATTACAGGTGGGAGATAACTGCTTATTTTCGATCCCTTCCTGAGGTGAGTGCATGTAAAGACGCAGAGTTATGGATCCCAACAGACAAAAAGCAGTGGGAGCAACCCTCATTGATAACTCCAATTAAGTCGATGAGCAGTGAACCTCTATGTATTCAGTTGTACTTGGACTTATTCATTCTCCTTTAACTTATTCATTCTCATCAACTACCTTTAACTTATTCATTCTCCTTATCCATTCATCATTTGTTTGTTGCCCTGACAGCTGTCCATAACATTTGTTTTAACAGTAAACCTGGATATTGTTTCTTAAAGTTAGCATGTAAATACCTAATACAAAATCTAATTTCAGCACTTCTAAAATAGGTCTCCAGAACTGTTTCTAGCCCTTTCTATCTGTCACTTATTATTGTATATCTTTCCAGATTATCTATCTCCAAATCTTCTTTAATAATTAGAGAAACCACTTCCATGTCTTTGTGTTCTCCTTCTCCACTATTACATATGCAATATGGAATATATAATTATCTCTATTAGTGCTCACTGCAGTCAACAATATCTATTTGCAATATCCTTTCAAAAAAACATTAATCTAAGCCAATTAAGGGCCTGCATCTGAGCTTAAACCCTTCCTTGCATGCCTTCAAATATATATGGACCCTCTCGAATAACCTTTTGTCATTAACCAACTTTGTCTTCAAAAGGGTTGTACTACAAGGTTTATAGCCAAGATCTATTTGTAGTAATCCTCTAGAACAGTATACTGCTCCATAACAGACCCCTCTACCATAGTAATTACTTTGCCCTTAGCCCTATAAAATTCCCAAGGTGAGACCTTTAAGAATTTGGTAGCTGCAGTCATCTCATGGAAAGTCTTATAAGACATAGTAGAGTTAACTTTGAGCTGCTCAAGGAAGTACTTGACCAACCATGTGTTGTCCATGTTCTTTCTATTGAAAACTAGCCCACAATCATGCTCATCCTTTAAAGTATTCGCTCTAAATATCTTATTGTCAACCATATTGATATGCGCATACAAAACCCAATAGCATTGTTTTGCTTTGCATTTAACTTTATCTTTTCTGAGGTGTTCTGTTCATATATGTACTCTTTGTCTACAAAAATAAAGTACTCCTTGGTAGCTGTTCTAATGAGGTCTATTGATGCAAACTCCATTCTCAAAGTGAATTTAAAATTCTCATATCTAGTATTGGCGTTGAACTGCTTACTCTTCCTGATTGTATCATTACGACCATCACTTTCACTTAAGCTTTATAGATCATGGTCAGATTCAATCCTACCTTTACTACCAACATTATTTTCTTCATATAACTGAGTAACTAATCCCCACTAACTAATTAGATTAGGCTGATGATCCAAACTCCTTTCCCCCTAATCATACTGAGTATATTCCTTCTGAATAAAATCAAACTCTTATTCTCTAGTTACATTTTCAGCCTTTTGGTTTTCATTGTCTTCATTTTCTACAGGTTCATTCACTAGATCTTCATTCTCTGCAGTTCATTCATTGGAGCTTCATACTCTACAGGTTCATTTTGAGTGTAGTTTTTACTTCCACCTGCTAATAAATCCTTAACAATAGGATCATAGTCATATACATCCTCAAATACTCCCTCATATTGGCATTGTTGTGTGGTGTCTGGGAAATAAGGTAGGCTTGGTATGTATAGATCAGAATTGGTAGGAGCATTTGGAGGTTATGGTAGAATATTATTTGGTTCAGTTGCTAGTTATAGGGAGGATTGTGGTCTTGAATAATTTGGTAGTTATGGTGGAATATGATTCGTTTCATTTTGCTAGTTGTGGGGTGGATTGTTGTCTTGTCTTAATTGATGGTTATGGGGAAGATCTATGGGGTTCTTGTCTATGCTCATCTGTTCGTGTAGTATTATCTTCCTGTGTATCAATTTCTGTTTCAGGTCCAAGGTTAGTATATGAGTGCCGACTTTGGGATTGTGATGTAACCACTTTCAACCCTTGAATGTCTACATCCTCAGCTAGTTCTTCAATAATGCATCTCTTTAAGGGTTCAGGTCCTGGATGATGTTTAATTGCATTATTGTCTTCCCTCTATTCCAATCTCATTACCTTCTTAGGCATCACCAAGAATACTTCTACCTCCCTATACTTACACCTCACTAATTCTTCCATCATTCCCATAAACTTCCTTATAACTTTTTAACATTTTTCTATATTTTAATGCCTTATCCTTTGGCTTCCACAAAAACCTAAATGATATCATGTAATTCAAATGCAAAGCCATATTTTCTGAACTGAATTTTCTAAAGTATGCCATGTCGCAATTATCAAATAGTGCAACACTTCCTCCCTCGTACCTTTTGTTCCCATAAGGTACGAAGAAATCTCCACCATAATGTAGTTTGATTATGAATAATATAGAAGACTTGTCTGTCAAATTTAAAAATAATTATTGTTAACTACTAAATACCCACTAAATAATAAATTAAGCAATAAAATAAACTCACTGGCTAATAGTAAACCAGATTGCCATGAACCCACCCTCATCAAAGTAAATGTTGACCCTCATAACAGTAAAAAAAGAAATAATAGTCCCTCAAAAAGACAACAAAACAGACTCCGTGCACATAGATTCCAAACCCAAAAACACAGTATCTTTCGTCAACTATAAAAATAGAAAATCCTTCACAATGTCAGTTACAACCCTAAAAATACAAAAGCTCCAAGTTCGAATAACACTCACCCAATCGATTTACGTACAAAAAAAAATTTGGAAAAAAGTGTAATAAGAATCCCATAATCAATAGAAAAATACTTACCAAGTTTATTTTGATGCCCAACCTTCTCCGCGAGAATTTGTCAAGATTTTAGCAATTTATAATCGTCAATGGTAGATTATGGACAAAAACTAGTCGGAACAAAAAAAAGACAAGAAATGAGACAATGAATTTCTGGGTATTTTAACCTTTTTAGCCTCTATTTTTAACGGACTTCTTACTCTAATTTCATTTTCGTATTTTTATATAATAATTTTTTAAATGACTTTTAATAACGTAAAATCAATTTTCCCTGCGTATAATTTGGGGTTTCTTTCGGGGTACTCCTCTCTATGTATGCTCAGCAAGCACAATCTAAAATACCGCACTCGGCAAAACTAAAGCTCTATTCTCGAGCGTAGTGTCTAAAGGATATGGACCGTGCCAAACATAACCAATCTCCCCAAGGTTCGTTTTCTTAACCCATTTTCTATTTCCATTTTTCTGAATTGGGTAGTTCCATTTTCATGCCTAACAGAATCTAATTTAATTCAGTCTTAATTTGAAAGCGCAGGTGGGACAGCTCGGATTCTGGTGGAACTTTTAGAGGTAGCAATCACTTCAATTGTTTTTCTCAAAGGAGTTTATCCTTCAGGTTTGAATTATATTCACATACACCCATTTTGTATGTTTGGTTACCAAGAAAATATTTCATCCTCTTTTCCTTAACCGAGTACTATGGACAAAACTGAATGTTGGGTCGAAATGGGTTAAGTTTGAGATTATATTGCTTTTTTAAATTGGGAAAGTGTTATTGGGTTTTGGTTGAAGGTGCTTTTGAAAGGAGGAGGTATATGAATTTGGTAGTTCACAGGGCTCGCCACCCTCAGCTTAGAGATTATATCCACACTGCTGTTAGGGGACTTCTTCCTTTTATCAAAAAGGTCGGTCTGTTGTTTTTTATTTTGCTTTATTTAATTATTATTTTCTGCCCTTACCATCCATGGTTATAGATGCTATGAAGTTGAACTTAAATTATGAAGTTTATTGTTATTTGAACCTTAACCAGCATACCACTAATTTGGCACACTAGGAAAACAAGCTGTAGTCAAATCAATTGTAGACCATAAAGCAGCCACGAGTGCTTCTGTTGCCTTGTATTCTCGGTCATTTGGCACTTTACGTCTCTTCAACAAACCCAATTCCTAGAAAACTCATTTTTTCACTCCTAACCTACATCTCACCACGATTGGATTTCCTATGATGAGTGTGTTTCTCATCTGCATGTACATACACTTGAATCACATCTTTCAACAGATGGTAGACAAAAGCATTTCGTCTGTACCGTGCCATACCTTTTCACACCATATACAAGTCTATCAGGTTGCTCATGTTAAGGTTTTCTTGCTCTGAATGTACAATATCTTAGCAATTGTGCTTAAAGTTATAGAGGATCACCAAAAGATGAGTAAATTGGTAATTTGTTTGTATTGCAAGAGGCAATGATTTTATTTAATGGAACCAAAATTTGAAGTATTCTTTCAGTGGCATCGGCCCTATATACCTGAATGTCGGCCTTAACAGTAGAATAACTTACTTTATATCACTTGATAATGCAAATAGAAGCTTACTACAGCAAATTTTGGATTTTAACCTGTGTGATCAATATGCGATTCATGAGTGCTCCCCAATTTTCTTTTGAGATATCTAGATTGGTACTTTGGAACATAACTACTTTTTAGTTTAGTAGTTCAAGTCTAGTTATATATATAACTAATAACAATGTCCTTGATAGAATATGGCGTAATACAAATATAGTGATAAATCAACGACGCATATGGACCCACACCCACCACAGTAAATGGTCCAAAATTATGAGACGAGTGTAGCAAAGTACATGCAAATCCTTATAGTCATGATAAAAGTAAACTTAACGAAATAGTAGAAAATTTAGAAGAAAAAAACTGAATTTCAATTTCATAACCAAAATTGTTACATAGAAAATATTTAAAAACAAATTTTCTACAGTGTAAAGATGCAGAGAATCCAAGATCACCGAATCGATCCACCATCCTCCGACGTCAGAACACGAAATCAGCAACTACACCAAATTAAAGCTCCTCCGAATCCAATGGAATGAATTGTAGCCAAAGAAAGGTCAAAGTCAAAGAAATATACAGCCCTCGAAACCCTAATCCGATTGTTAAGTTAAATACAGCCATCGAAAAGGTCAATCTAACTAGGTAGCACAGAAGAATCATCAACGTTGTCGTTAGGAGGCAGTGAATCATGATTAAAGTCACCAGAAAGCAGCAGAGAGTTAGCGAAGCTCCAGTCCAAGGCCATGGCGGCCCTCTCCCTCATCTCCTCCAACTTCTCCTTCACAGCCACTAAATCCTCCACATCCACCTCCTCAACCCCAAAATCCAGTAGATACCTCAACCAGTCCTCGTTTGCGCCACCACCGCTCGAACTCTCCGCCGAAGCCGGAGAAGAAGAGGTGCTGGCGGCGAGTGAGAATTCGGGGGTGATGAATTGATCAACGAAAGAGGGAGAAGAGGAGTGGAAGTAGGGACGGCCTGACTCCGACAAGACGAGAACGGCGATTTGAGCGCCAGTAAGAGCAGAAAGCACATGTGCTTTCTTGAAGAGGCCGCTTCTCCTCTTAGAAAAGCAAACCAGCCGATTTTCTTTCTTTGAAATCTTCTCAATGTTAATTCTTCTTTTCACCATCTCTGACTCTTGCCCTCTGAGTTAGCTTAGGTTTAGTTAGGAGGTTGAGAGGAAGAAAGTAAGAAAGTTAGCTTAGGTTTGATTTTTCTTGTAAAGAAAAGCATATAGAAACGCACAAAATATTATCTGAGTTTGAAACAAAAGTAAGTGTAAACTGCCAAAAAAAAAAAAGAAATTACACCTAATACGTAATTTGAATAATTTGTTAATTTGAATACTCAAATTTGAACTCTATAAAATTATATATTGAGATTAAAAAATTTTAAAACTTAATATTTTAAGTTTTTAACTAATGAAAAAATAAAATTTTATAAAATTAAAAAAAATAATGAAGATTAATTTATCAAAGAAATTATATTAAAATTTAGATATTTTATCATTTAAATCCTGAATTTTGGATTTTATAAAATAATATTTTAATATAAAATATTTCTAAAATTAAATACTCTGAATTGATTTTTTAAATAATTTTAACTTATAAAAAAATAATATTTATAAAATTAAGAAGAATAATAATGATTAATTCAATTTTAATGAACGATATTATTGTTTTTCCGATACTAAAATTAGTCAAAAAATATTAATTTTTAAAAATTATTTTATAAAATCTAAATTTTAAGATTTAAATTGCAGAACATCCAAATTTTAGGGCATTATTTTGCAATTCACCCTTAAAAAGCCAATGTTTCTCGCTCACTATCTTCTCATTCACTATTTTCTCATCTCAAGCTCAGTCACTGAGTTTCCTTGTAAAGGAAAGCGTGCTATTGAATTTCAATTTCAGACCACAAGTTATTTCGGGGTTTCAAAGCTCAGTCATGGAGTTTCTTTAGTCTTTAGTTTCAGCAAATATTTATATAAAATTTCTCAAATAATTTTAGGGAGAAATGGTCGCTTCAGCACCTTATAGATCTCCGAAAACCATCTTCTGCTAAGTGAAAATGAATGTTGCACATGCAATTTTCCAAATATTGTTCTTATCATTTTGACTAAAAGGAAATTATCGTATTTGTGGAAAAAAGAAAGATAAAACCCACCTGATAGGGAATTAATCTCAATAAATATTAAATATGAAAAAAGAAAAGAGAAATCACAAATTACTCGGTCACAAAATATATCTATAGCATCCTTTTCTGCTCTTATCATTTTTTATTTATCAATTTTAAGTTTTGTTTTTTGGGAAGCTATGTAATTCTTCTGAGTGAGGGAGAAATAAAAGGCGAACATGTATTAACCGGTGAACTGGCGAAGTTTTGTAGCTTTTTCAAGGCTAATTAATAAAGTCTTAAGTCCGAATAAGCATGCTTTTTTCTTTTTTCCATTTTTTTTTTTACCAAATCAAGACAATGCGTGGGGCCGAGTATAGTAGAGCCACATAGGCTCGGGTTAAAAATTCTACCGTGCTAATTAGCAATTTTTCTTTGTTCTATTGAAGAAAATGATACGCCACTTCTTATTTATTTATTTATGTTATTATATTTTGAACTGAAAAAAAAAATCCCAAATTAGGTGTTTTATAACTTAAATTTTAATATTTGAACTCTATAAGATAATATTCTAAAATTAAGATTTTCTGAAAATTAATGCTTTTTAACCAATTTCGCTAACAAAAATATACTAATATTCTCTATTAAAACTGGATTAGTTATTTTTGTTCTCCTTAATTTTAAGTATATTATTGTCTTTTATCACTTAAAGTTATTCAAAAAATCAATTTATAATATTAATTTTTTGAAATTTTTAATCTCATGATATTATTTTGTAAGGTCCAAACCTCATAGTCTAAATTATACAATACCCAAACTTTGAGGTATTGTTTTGCAATTTTTCTTATATTTTTTTTAATAAAAATTTGAGACTTAACTAATGATCTCTACTTATTACAAAGAAAGAATAATAACCATTCATCTTGGAAATTGAATTTCCAACCTAATACCTAATCTCAACCTCACCTAATGAGCTTTTTTTTTTTTTTAAAATAGAAAACTTACTTTAGCATTTGTTATTTTAAAATTCTTCATATACTAAATTATCATACGTACATTTATATATTTGTAAATCGTCAAAGTACTATATTTATTATTTTTTTTTGAAAAAAATATCTCTATAGATGTATTTTAATTATTATAAAATCTATATAGATGTATTATAATTATTATTTATAACTTATCACAGATAAATTTTTGCAAATTATTTAGTATTGAGTAGAAGATAATATCTCCACATTTTTCAAAAATAAATGAAAGAGAAGATGATTAATAATTTCTAAATAAGTAAAAAAATATATATAATAGACCCTATATCTTCTAATAGAATATAAGAAAAGGGGTAATCTTATTCATAGGTGCATATGAACATAAACCAATAATTAATCAACTTAATTGAAAGAGAGACTATGACAGAATCCTCTTTTTTTTTAATCCAACATGAGACCTTATACTCCAAATCATAGGATTATTATCCAATGACACAAATACTTTATTTGCAAAAACTTATTATGCACTTATCAATACCTTAATATTTTCCAAAATTGTATTAAACATGCATGTGAGCTATCATCTCTCTATGACAGCCCTACCTTCATAATTTTTTTTTTTAAAAAAAGAAAAATTGGAGAAAAATATCGGACAATCATTAAATAAATAGATGCTTCTCCACTCTAGTGCAAATTTGACCATTTTATTGGCCTCATCCTTGTTACTCTCGGCTAGCCTTAACTTTAGAGATTGTCATTTTCTCTATGTGACATGTCAATATTATTGTTCAATGCTTTACTTATTCATCAAAGCCTTTCCCTTTCTCTTAGACAATTCTTGATAAACTAATGGTCTATTCTTATACGACCCATATATATAGAATAAACTTTAGCAATACTAATTAAAATGCTTTTAAACTTGGTTCTAAGTTGAGGAAAATTTGATAATATTTTTGGCTTAGTAGTAGGATACCCTAGTAAATACCACATACAGTCCGACAAGACTCTTATAAATCCTAGAAATCCAAGCAAAATTATGTGGAAAGCTTCAAAAATTGTGTTCTCCATTGTAATACGAAGTACTCAATTCATATATTTTAATATATGCTTGAAAAACTAATATAATTTGAGTGGCCATATTCTTCTATCAATCGCATTCAAAGAATAAATCATCGTATTTCCATGGGCTCGTTTGATTTATTCATTCCATTCTATTTAAATAGAAAACTAATTAGAATGAGTGTTTATTTTAATAATTTTAGTTTTTTTATTTAAATAGTTTTTAGAATGAATGTATGTTTCAATAATTCCGTTATTCTTTTTTATATGGTCTATTAGTTACATCAACTATTGGAATGAGTTTTGTGTCTTAGAATAAGAATGAAACCTAAAAAGTGTTTTTAAATAATCTATTCTAATGTTTCTCGTTATAATTATAACTTATTATAATTTATCTCATTCTAATTATAACTCACTCAATAAATTTCATTTAAATACACTCGTTTAAATGAGTGAACAAATGAAACTATTCTTTTCTAGGTTTTAAACAACACGATCCTTATTATGTAAGAGGACATTTAACTCCAACCTCACAAGAGATTTGCCACCAAGTCAAAAGTTTACTGACATCTCTTCACCGTTTATCAAGAACTTCATCATCTACCCATCGCATATTTTATTTATTGTCGTCCAACTAAAAAAATATGTATATATTCTAACTGCAAATAGATGGTGCTAAATGAGAATATTTAATATAATCTAGAAAATGTTAAAGCGTTGACAAGTGCACGACAAGTTTTTACAAAAAAAAAAAAAATGTTTTCTAATTATTAGATAATAATCTAATAATTTATTGTAAAAAGAGTTAAAAAGTAGATATCAATTGATGTGTTTACTTCTGCTCACCCTGCTTATCTTTTTAACAAGCTAAATCTTTTTTTTTTTTTTGGCTATTTACATGCTGAAATTAAGGCACATTCCCAAAACTGGTATAGTACGTACGGAACCGAAAAACCAGCTCCCCTTTCAAACTTTTCTTTTGTCCTTATATGTCTCTTTGTCTTTAGGATTTTTCTAAAAAATCCTAGGTAAGCTGCTCGAAGATTACGATTTTTCTAATTTCTTCAAAAATGATTCCGACGAAACTTCCAGATTTTGGGGTTTATTATTGTATATTATCTTTTCTAATTTTGGGGCTTTTTCCATTGTTCATCACCAGCAAAGATCCCCCTTTTCCACCCTCATTTTAGCCCTAAATTTTTCTTAATTTCTTAGACAAATTTGAGCTTGTCCCTTTCTTGTCAATGTTATTCAACTAACTAGTATGTCCTCTCTTGCTATTTCCACTTTAGATTTAACTATTGGATTCCAATTATCTGTGATGAAGTTTCGGGGAAAAAAAAAAGTTTTCGATGTTGACCCATTCAAATTATTTTTTTAATGGTGAACTGTGACATCCAATGATGTAAATTTCTACAACTACGCATTGTTCTGTTTTATGATTTAGGTTTCTCTCTTTCTTATGACATGTTGTCATGTTAATACAGTGCTTCTTGCTGCAGCTAATCAACTCATCTCAAGCTGAAAGACCACCTAACTAACATTAGCTCTTCTACAACGAAAGTTTTCCAACGTGGCCTCTTGAGTCAAAGATGTTTTTCTGTTGTTAGTATGACATCATAAAATAAATGAACCTCATTTTATTTTACGTAAATGGAATAGAAACTGAGAAATGGTGTCCATATCTGTTTCCATGCTTTGTATATATCTTTTTCACAGGAAGAAAGAAGCTCCACGACTAACAGAAAGTGGTTTCCAGGCAACTAACCAAAATCCAAATCCACGGAGGCTAGGATTTTGGACTGAATTTATGATTGTTAATGAATTTTGGTACTGATATTTGTGTGTTTTGTGTGTTAGAATAATCTGTGACGATGATAGTTTTATATACTTTGGATCGACACAAATTATTTGATTTTAAATTATGGATCATATTGATATAAAAAGTGAAAATTCTTGAACTATTATAAATTTTATGAATGTTCGTCATGAATCGTATAACTATAAATAACACAAATATAAATATTAATAAATATAATGACATAGTTTTTATTATAAAAATTAGATTTGTATTAGAAAAATCTTATAGAACCATTAAATTCGTAATTCAATGTGAATACTTATTTAACTTTTGTAAGACAGTTACAAATCAAGGTTATATGATACAAAATTATGACTGTCTTGAATTATGTGACTGTTGATATTATATAAATGACTACTAATAAATAAAATGATATTATTTTTCATGTTAAATTAGATCTATGTTAGACAAATGTTACTAAGTTATTGTTAGCCAATATGAATACTTATATTTCTTTTGTAAGATTGACGCAAAATTTTATGACTAGGAGTCATAGATCACAATAATATTTAACAATTATACTAATTACAGTAATATGATTTCACAATATTCGTAATAATGTAAAACATATTATGATCACGAGTCATAAATCGTAAGTACTTCTAATCACAAAGTTGGTAACAAAGGACAAAGGAAAATAAAATTAGAAGAGAAATACTCACCCAATAAACATAAAAAGATATAAGAGCATTTTTAGAATGAATATTTTTTGCTCACTAAAAAGCTACCATAAATGTAAATTTTTACCACTAGAAATATAATTATTAAAAACACCAGTAAAAAAAGTAAATTAGAGCTAAAAACTCAAAATCCCCGTAATTTCCCAAAATTTTTCCGCAACTTTCTTAGTAAACGTCCATAAAGATGATTATTGGGCCAAACCCAAAATATTTGATGAGAGGCCTAGCCTTCTCCAATGGCTAATGCCTGCCTGCCACCTCCCCAAAGCAATCAATTCTTTGCTCCCTCCTCCAACCTGCATAGGAGACGAGAAACAGAAAGAAAGAAAGAAAGAAAGAAAGAAAGAAGGAAACCCCCGCGAAAATCCCTCGAAACTCTCTCTGCTACAACGGATTTCCAGGTGGTCGTCTTAGCCGGAGGCACCTCAAAGAATCTTGTTCCTCTTGTTTCCAAGGTTCCTCTCTACTTTCTCTTTCTCTTTCTGTNTGAGAAATGGTGTCCATATCTGTTTCCATGCTTTGTATATATCTTTTTCACAGGAAGAAAGAAGCTCCACGACTAACAGAAAGTGGTTTCCAGGCGACTAACCAAAATCCAAATCCACGGAGGCTAGGATTTTGGACTGAATTTATGATTGTTAATGAATTTTGGTACTGATATTTTCTGTGACAATGATAGTTTTATATACGTTGGATCGACACAAATTATTTGATTTTAAATTATAGATCATATTGATATAAAAAGTGAAAATTCTTGAACTATTATAAATTTTATGAATGTTTGTCCTGAATCGTATAACTATAAATAACACAAATATAAATATTAATAAATATAATGACATAGTTTTTATTGTAAAAATTAGATTTGTATTTGAAAAATCTTATAGAACCATTAAATTCGTTATTCAATGTGAATGCTTATTTAACTTTTGTAAGACAGTTACAAATCAAGGTTATATGATACAAAATTGTGACTGTCTTGAATTATGTGACTGTTGATATTATATAAATGATTACTAATAAATAAAATGATATTATTTTTCATGTTAAATTTGATTTATGTTAGACAAATGTTACTAAGTTATTGTTAGCCAATATGAATACTTATATTTCTTTTGTAAAATTGACGCAAAATTTTATGATTAAGAGTCATAGATCACAATAGTATTTAACAATTATACTAATTACAATAATATGATTTCACAATATTCGTAATAATGTAAAACATATTATGATCTTCAATTATAAAATTATGATCACGAGTCATAAATTGTAAGTACTTCTAATCACAAAGTTAGTAACAAAGGACAAAGGAAAATAAAATTAGAAGAGAAATACTCACCCAAAGCAATCAATTCTTTGCTCCCTCCTCCAACCTGCATAGGAGACGAGAAACAGAAAGAAAGAAAGAAAGAAAGATAGAAGGAAACCCCCGCGAAAATCCCTCGAAACTCTCTCTGCTACAATGGATTTCCAGGTGGTCGTCTTAGCCGGAGGCACCTCAAAGAATCTTGTTCCTCTTGTTTCCAAGGTTCCTCTCTACTTTCTCTTTCTCTTTCTGTTTGATTCCCGGGAATAATTCTCCCAAAAAATATCGAGAAAACACCAAACAAAACCAAAGAAACCGAAAGTGTTCCCCAATTTCTAATATGGATGATTCTGTTACCAGTCTTTTCCATTCCCCTTTTCTTTCCCTCAAATTTTCCCATTAACCAAACAGTCCGCTCCACTCGTAGAATCAGTTGTTTTTTTTTCTTTTTCTTCTTACTCTGATTAATTAGTCACTCAATGATGGCAGGAGGTTCCGAAAGCGCTGCTTCCGGTGGCAAACCGGCCGGTCCTCTCGTATGTTCTCGAGCTCTTGGAACTCAGTAATCTGAAGGATCTCATTGTTGTAAGAATTCTTATTCGTCTTTTTGATGAATTTTGTTATTCTTTTATGTCCATTGTTGTAGTATATGATCGAACAATTCATAGCTAAGAGTTCCATGGTTTAGTTGAGGTGAGAATTTTTGAATTTGAATTGTAGCAATTACCAAAAGTCCTCGTTAATTTTGCTTTGTGTCACCATGTAGGTGGTTGAAGGGGAAGATGCAGCTCTAAGAGTTGGCGGTTGGATATCAGGAGCGTATGTCGATCGTTTACATGTTGAGGTACTTGGCTAACGGGGATCTCCCCCCCCAATTCTTGTTCATTTGGTTCTTCCTATTACTACTTTTAAATAAGTAGTTTGGGTTAAGCTGTAATGAATAAAGAAATTATAATTGGCATGTGATACATAGCCTTATTCACTGGCTCCACCATGAGATGCATTTGGACTAACTTGTTGTTGTTGATAAAATGTGAAGAGCGTCTCTCTCTGATTTCTTTATTAATGTTGTTGGTAGGTTTTTGATGCTTAATCATAAGCTTAAATGATGTTGAGGGCAACTGGGTATATTCTGCTGCGTACAAATAGTTGATACTAAACTTGAAATTGTAGGGTTGGAAGTCAGTGATTTACTGCAACGTACAGACAATGAGGAGGTTAAGTTGGAAAACTGATTTTCTGACTTATGATAGCTATTATCTTATTTGTTGTTTTGAATTTTCAGCTTGAGACTTGAGAGTTTTCTCTCAAGGGTCGAAACCTACCCAAAAATATCTCTGTATCATTTGCACATTATCACCGACATTTGGGACACTTTGTTTCCCTAACAAATAGACCAATCTTTTTTGTTTCAGTGGAATTTAGGTTAGTAGCGGATGCAGGATTGGAGTTAGTAGTGAATGCATAGTTGCTAATTGCGAAGAAGTATAGTTTTATGCACTTTTTCCTCATGGAAGATGTATAGGTTTGTATAAGTTTAAGGCTACTGATGCTAAGGTCATCATTTTAAACTCATATATTTGCAATGGGAAACAGAATGATAAAAGAAGATACAAGTAAACAGCTTCATTATAAAATCTTAAGAGTAGGGATGTCAGATGTAATTTTTAAAACGGAAGAGATTGTATGCTCGGTAAAATCTGGAGGAGCTCAGTGTAAGTTTTTTTATTTATGGCTTGCTTTTTGGCTAGCTGTTAAAGAGCATCTTCATTTACTTTGTTAGAAGTGCCCAAAAAGTCAACTTCTTGTTTTTAAAAGCCGTCCCTTGAAGATATGTGGTCTCATAAGAAGAAAATGGGGAACAATTGGTTTGGGAAGATCGTAGAAGTAGTCACAGGTTATGTAGATTGTTGGAGATTGGATGTCAAAGCAGTGCTTGTGACTTCCTGTAACCTTTGGTTCGAACATCTAGAAGAGCCTTTTTAAACATGAGAACAGGCAGTCAAGAACTTGTTTAGTTTTGAGGACTATCGAGAAAATGTTATTGAAGAAGAAGGAAAAAAAAAAAGCTACTGGAAGCGTATAAGTTGATATGGGATATACTAGAAGGGAAACATACAAGTTAAGCGTACTACTT
This sequence comes from Parasponia andersonii, assembly GCA_002914805.1. Classification (NCBI taxonomy): domain Eukaryota; kingdom Viridiplantae; phylum Streptophyta; class Magnoliopsida; order Rosales; family Cannabaceae; genus Trema; species Trema andersonii. The sequence goes on from JXTB01000030.1 coordinate 1,112,314, forward strand.
TACTTGGATTTGAGGACATTTATCCAAGAGGTTAAAGTTTGCATCATGAAGATATAACTTTGCTTTTTCTTTTTCCTTCGCCGTTTTTAAACATTTTGGGAGGGTTAGTGACGTAGGATAAGATGAGAATTAAAAAAAAAAAGGTAGAAGAGCAAGGGGTGATAGAATTTAGGCAAAAATAGATGAATTGGTAGAAAAGCAATAGAGAATCAAGATAAGAACTCAAAGAGAAGAAGAACCTTAGAGGAGAAAACTCAATAATGACTAGTTTTCAACGTGGAGGAATATTTTGAAAAGAAAGATGTTCAAACTTATATTGTGATCCAGAGAGAATAGGACAAATGTGACAAGTCTAGATCCTATATCGTCATTGTGCATCAAGACTTGCCCTTGTCGATTTTTCTCTGCTTCAGATTACTTATTTATGATGTATACGCGTTTTAACTAGTCCTAGTTGAGTTCTCGAACCCCAAGAAATTGATGAAAAATATATAAAAATATTTTAGGAATATTATAATAATAATTATTATTAAATTTTATTTTATTTAATTATTAGATTTATTTTAATTTTGAGTATCTAGTTTTAAGTTTCTCATTTCTATTAGTTTCTAGAATGTGTCTAGTTTCCTAATTGTGTCCAAATCTTTGCAACTAATTATATGGGCTTTTCACAGTTTCATTTACCCTATTGTGACCTTTAAATTTCAGTGTCCTTTGACCTTTACTCATCTTCATTGAACCAACATTTTGGGCAAACCACCATTTTGTTGGTAGTAAAGAGATCATGCAAGTGCAAACTGATTTATCTAAGAATAGCAGTACCTATTGCTCTCTCACCTTTATGTGTTCATAGTCTTTTGGGATCTAAAAACTCTTAGCCACTCATAAAATCTGAAACCTTTTATTCGAGTCTTCAGAACCTAAAAGCCGATCACAGAATTATCTGCGGTGTTTATTTTATTTTATGTCACCAGCTGATGGTTCTTGTTAAGGAATTTCATCTTTGTAATGACAAATTAAAGGCACAATGAGACTTTTATTTTAGCTGGGCATCTGATGCATTAAGTCCAAAATTGTTTGTGTATAAAACAAGAAGACCCGATAAGGTCTTTAAGAGCTAACACTCGTGCTCTAACGGCATTGTAGGGAGGGAGGGATTAAAAGCTGAGAAAAAGAAGAATAAAATGGAAAGAAATTAGGTATTTTCTATTGATGCAAACAGAGATAGAAGGAATAAAAACCAAAATAAAAAAACAAAAGAAAAAAAAAAGGAAGGAAAAAGAATTTATAAATTTGAACAAAATTAGGTATTGAGGTGCGAAAAGAATAAACAAAGAAGTCTGGTGTTAAGGGAGGGAGGAAGTAAGAGGCCTATATTGAACTATTGACACAGGCCTCATTTGTTATGCTGAACTTGACTGAACTATTATTGAGGATTAGATTGTTTTGAATTGGCTTGGACTATGTTGGTGCTATGACATGTTTCATGGCTTATATTTATTGGAGAATGGAAAGAGAGGAGTATAGGATTATTTTTACCATCCTACACATTGTTTAAAATAGTCCGGCTGCAGGATTGTTATTTTAGCCCTTCACGAATATGTCCAACCCTTTCATGAGACTAAATTATTTTGTTGCAGAATGGGAAGAGCAGTCAAAATGAGTGTCGGACTATTTTAAATTTTTACTCATCCTAAACATTGATTAAAGAAGTTCCAACCCACAGGGTTTTCAGTTTAACCCTTCTCAAATGTGTCCAATCCTTTTTGGATACAAAACATGGGATTGGACTAAAATAGTCCAGTTTCATCCATAAAGCTGGCCACCAAATGGGCCCTAAATGATTTATTCATGTAATGAGAAAATTGGTTTGGGTTGTAGAGAATGGCTGGCTATCAGAGTTCCCACCGTGCTCTTTTCTGTGGAGAGGTCATTTGTTTTGTGCGAATTCTACTACCCAATTTTTGTGCTTCGTGTTCAAGAAAGCTGGCTATATAGCTTTATAATATAAGAACATGGTCTTTTATGATTATTGTTATTTGCCACCAATCAGCTATACTATGGATTTATGCAGACAAACAAAGCTTTATAGTTTTTCCTTTACTGCAGGTTGCTGCAGTCCCTGAGGATGTTGGAACAGCTGGTGCTCTTCGAGCAATTGCACACCACCTGACAGCAAATGACATTTTGGTTTGATTCCATTCCCTTCATTGTTCTGGGTTTCAATAGTTGGCTTCTCTATAGCTACTGGCTTTTTTTGTTGTTGCAGGTTGTGAGTGGTGATATTGTTTCTGATGTTCCTCCTGGTGCAGTGGCTGCTGCTCATAGACGGCATGATGCAGTTGTAACTGCAATGCTTTGCTCCAATCCTGTCAGTGGACCTCTAGAGTCGGGATCTTCTGCTGGGAAGGACAAAACTAAGAAACCTGGACGCTTCAATCTGATTGGGTTGGACCCAACAAAACAGTTTTTACTCTACATAGCAACAGGTTATATTTTAGATCTTTATATTTCTTTTTCACTTTAATAATATTAAGCGAAATGTCTTAGCTAGTGTCTTGACTCTCATCAGGGGCGGAACTTGAGAAGGATATTCGAATCCAAAAGAGCATACTGCGTGCAGTTGGGCAGGTACTGGATTTTAGACTACTTATTTCTCCTTATTTCTTCATCGCATTTTTTTTTCTTTATGTCTTTCGTTTGACTGCTTGCATATATAAGACTACTGACCTCTGCTGGAGCTGATAAATAATATGATGTGCCATAGTCAAAACTGCAACCTTACTTGCCTTTTTAGTTAGTGAAACTGTTGTAACCTTCTTGCTACTTTAAGGCTTATGTTCTCTGTTTTCCTGGTCAATTAGAATTTGAGTTATGAGTCATTGATTGACTTGTAATTCTGCCTTCTGGGTGTTAAATAAGACATTTGAGTTGCTAATTCAATCTATTGCTTTTTATAAGCTTTTTAAACAAGGGATGATGAAATTTATGGGTTATCCGCTGTTTGTGCCTATTCTTTTCATTTCTTATTAATACATTCTTTTCTCTTATTGTTATGCTTTTCGAAAGAACAACATGCTGACATAAGATCTTTTTATATTGTAATAAGTTGATGTTTCACTTGTTTCACACATTTTGCCTTTACTCTCTTCTTATAGATGGAAATTCAATCAGATCTGATGGATGCTCATTTATATGCATTTAAGAGGTGGTTTTGCCCTTTTTCTTTTAATTTTTTTTTTTCTCAACTGCTTTGGATAGAAATTTGGTTATCTGTCACTTTCGGTGGTTAGTTCCTGATTCCCTCCCAGGTCTGTTCTACAGGAAGTTCTAGATCAAAAGGACACTTTTCATAGTTTAAGGCGAGATGTATTACCTTACCTTGTCCGGAGCCAACTGGTTAGTTCACTTTGGTCGCTACTTAATAGGTTCCTTTTGGATAGATGATTTCCTAGGAGATCGCTGCAAGTTTGTGTTTTGTTTTTTGTTTTTTGTTTTTTTTTTTGAAATTTAATTTAGTTTAGTTTATTTTTGTGTATGTGAATATTAGAGGTCAGAAGTAGTGTTAAATGGCACACCACAACCAGAAGAAAATGGAAACGAGAAGGTTGGTTCCCAGAATAACCAACTGGTTCAGTCTCAGATCCTGGCTAATGCATCAAAACCAAGCTTTCACCAACTCTATACTTCAGGTCCTAATGGCTCTTACCCTGTCCGAAGGACTCATAAATGCTGTGTTTATATTGCTGACAGCAGCAAGTACTGTGCACGACTAAATTCCATCCAAGCATTCAGTGACATTAATCGAGATGTGAGACTACTGTAAAAGCTTTCTTTTGAACTTTTTTTCCCTCTCTTCTAATGGAGTCATGTGGCCTCCCTCTTTCTTTCTCAAGAGTATAAATTTAATCGTTTTGTTAGCTGAATTTCAGGGTGTAGTTATATTTTATGTGGTTTTAAGATTCTTTCCTTCTCTCTTCAACTGTGTCAGGTCATAGGGGAGAAGATTCATTTGTCAGGGTATTCTCTGTCTGCCCATCATAACATAATACATCCTTCAGCAGAGCTTGGATCTAAAACAACTGTGAGTTTAGTGGATTACAACAGGTTTTCGAGTTAAGGTCATTTTCTTGTCCTCATCTGGTGGTTGAATGATTTTAGGTGGGACCACAATGCATGCTAGGGGAAGGTTCGCAAATGGGTGACAAGTGCAGCGTGAAAAGATCTGTTATTGGCCGTCACTGCCGCATAGGTTCTAATGTAAAGGTACAAGAGTTTCTTGATTATAGAAAGCTGGAGGGATAAGCATAATCTGCTCTCTGTATTTCTTTTCCTTTATTATTTGATTAGTGCAATTGTATTTATTTTGTTGGTCTTCTGTTGTAAGTTCCTGAATACCGAGACCTCAAGTTCTGTCCACTTTATTTTCTGATACGTACAGGTTGTTAATTCAATAGTTATGAATCATGTTACAATTGGGGATGGTTGTTCAATTCAAGGTTCAGTAATTTGCAGCAATGTACAGCTCCAAGAGCGTGTCGTATTGAAAGATTGCCAAGTTAGATTCTCTCTCCTTCCCTCTTTTTTATTCACAGTTGCAATTGGGATCTTACTATTTCATTGAACTGCATTCCAGGTTGGCGCAGGCTTCGTGGTAACTGCTGGCAGTGAGTTCAAAGCAGAGGCCTTGGCTAAGAAAGAGAAGTGAGTAAATCAGCGAGTCCTCGTTTAGAAACAAAAATGGTTATCTAAATATTGCCTTGTGCTTCTCGTTTGTTATGGTCGGCGAATATTTTTTGGCGACTGCTGGCAGAGATCATAAGGCGACGTGCTGAAAAGCTTGTCTTGATGAGTGGGTTTTTTTTTTTTGGTTCCCATTTTTCTTCTCTGAAAGAATTTAGTGTAGCATCAGTTTTATGACAGTTTAATTATTTACAGTACTCTACAATGCTGTTGAATAGAAAACATTTTACTGGTTAGTTTGATCTGATCTGAATTGAATTTCTTGTCCAAACTTAGGGTGGGAAGTCAATGGGTTTCGTTTCCTCCTTGCTAAAGCCCTATGCTCCAAAAACGGAAATTTCTAAAAGAGAAGAACAAAATCATTTCCCTTCATCCTTTACTTTTCCTTGATGTTATTTTAAAGGGGTAATGCTATATAAATTTCTTGATTTTTAACTTTTCAAAAAAATATACCACCAAAAAATGAGCTTCTCCAAGGAATAATATTAATAAAAGTTAAAGTTTTGATTATTATACAAGTATAGAAGATTACAATTTCAAATTATGATTTTTGAATTTTTGTATATTAATGCTCAGATTTTTAATATATTGACTTTTAATATCATGTAAATCAATATTCATATTTTTGAATTCGATAAATTAATATATTGATATCTACATTCTTGCAAATTAGTATTCTCACTTTTGAAGTATTTGTAAATTTGTAAATTGTGATGACCAATTAATTGATTTTAATCGTAAAAAAAATGAGGAATTTATACCTAAGGGTCTATTAAATTCTTGTAATGAAAAATGATTCACTCATTAATATTTTTAAAATTAATTTCTATTGTCATGTCATATCTTGGATATCATGTTTTTCCAACAAACTCTAAACTACTTTAACTACTATTGTTGGTCTAGATTCTGACTCTAGCATCGATACTTTCACTCTACTAGGGTCGAAAAATTTCAACCGTAGTCGAACTTGTTCGGCCGCTTCCCTTAGTAATTCTGGTCGTTTTTCGACCGATGGCTGGAAAATTTCGACCTAGGTTGAAACTTTTTGACTAAAGTTGAACCACTGTTCGACTGAAGTCGAACAATAAGATTGGGATCAAAACAATCGGTTGTAAATTTTCGACCAGCATTCGACCATAGTCGAACATGGTTGATCACCTTCCCGGCGCTGCCTTCGTTACTTTTGATTTTTTGATTTGGTCAAAAATTTTCAACTGAATTGAGTTAGAGGTAATATTAGAACTCTGAAATATTTTTTAAACGACATGATAATAAAAGTCTTATTTTCATAAATAGTTTATAGGTTGTTCTTCTTTTCATCACATGAATTAAAAGATAGTTAAAATTGATAATTTCCGTTTTCATTAATTTAATAAAAACTTATCAAACACTAATAAAATTTCTGAAAAATATTTTAATGCTAGTTTATTTGACTTTTGATTTGAAACAGAAATGTAAAAAATTAGAATAGGAGGTAAAAATAGTTAATTACAAAAAAATTATTGAAAATGATTTAAACTAATTAGTACAAATCACTCAATTTCTTTTTCTTATCTCCAATTAATAATCAAAAAAATAATTATGAAATATGTTTGTTCAAATTTAAACCTTTTTAATAAGTTAATATAAGATATTTGCGTTTTTTAACTTACTTATGGAACAAATTTGAAAAAAAATGAAAATAAGGGTGTTAATTTGCAAGAGTTGTAAATATAATGATATTAATTTGTGAGAGTTCAAAAGTCAATAATTTTTTTTTCCAAAAAAATAAAAAATGAGACAATTTTTATGTCATTATCCATTCTTTATATTAAGATTCTCTTTTGCACTCTTCTTTATTTTATCTATATTATTCTTTCTCTTGCCTTCGTCAATCCCTATTCTTTCTCTTGATTTTCTTTTCTGATACTTGACTTTTGTCAGTTTAGTTAACTCGCGGTTGACTCTATCTTTTCGTGTCGTTTTTCTTTACTTAATTTCTTCGTTGTGATTGATTTCTCTCCCCTTTTTTTTTTTTTTTTTTTCCCTCAACTTCTGAATCCTTCTTTCTTTTATCTTTCGTTCTTCTAAGTCCGCATTATCTGAACTTTTCTCCTCATTCTTATATATAAATATATGAGATTTGCTATTTGTCCCGAGTCGGACAATTAATCCGGGCCACATTGAAGGTTGTGGTATGTGCCACATATGAAGCTTGCCACGTGAGTTAGCTTTCAAGGGAAAAAAAAAAAGAAATTGTCTTTCTTCTTCACTGGTCACACGGATTTTTTTTTCCTTTTAATTTATTCTTCAATGCCGGTAAGGGTATCACTTCCTATCAATCCAACCAACCTAGCAAATTAGTAAAAGGTTTCCTTATTGCCAGCAAGCTTTTCCGAGAGGAAGGAACCCAGAGATCTTAAAATTTCCGGTAACAACTATCCAATTGAATTAAAAAAAAAAAAGGAACTTAAGAAAATAAAACAGTTGATCTCGTACTGTTGCTATCCCCTCCAACCAATATTCCGACTTTTGATTTTGGTTTTAATTGAACAAAGGGATTTAAGAAGTACGAAGTTGAGCTTGTAAAACTCCTCAAATTAAGTAAGAGTATTGTTAAATTTTTTTCTTTTGCATTATTGGATGAACTTGGACGGAATCAGGTTTAGGTTCGTTTGAGCAAAATGTATAAAGAAAATTAAAAAATTGAGGTCAAAATATAATTATTTAAAGGTATTTTTTAAAAAAAATTTCAAAAACTGGGTAAAAATAAACATAAGCAAAATAATGACTAATTTCTCAGAAACTGACATATGACGCTACAGTTTCTAAAATTACCTATAAATTCCTTATCTCTTCCTTCTTCTCCCATGACGCCCCCGCGACGAACCCTCATGGCCAGCCACCGTCGCTCCTCCTCTGGTCGTCGTTGAAGCCCACCACTACCTAAAAATGACGTATCACTGCCGGACGACTGCAGCGCTATCGGAACCAACCTCGTTAGAGCTCGCGATCGCCAAAAAATAGTGAAAAATGCTGCAGAAAACTTTGCTCACTGGAGACGATTTTGGCTACTGTTCGCTGTGAAATTTGTTGCTTGGACTCTTCTCCTCATGGGCAATCTTGTGGTAGGTATTTCATGTCTCAGTTTTGCTCCGTTTAATTTTAATTTCGTTGGAAAGTTTTGTGTATAAATAGTTTCGAAGTTGACTTTTCGATCAGACAGTTAGATTTTGAAACTAATATCATTTTTGGAATCTACGCTGAAAATGGTGAAAACTGAGATATAGATTGACTATGTTTTGAAAGGGGCATGAAAAATGAAATCGAACAGCTCAGATTTACCTCGATTTGTATGCAGTAGGGCCTGGATCCAAATTAGACAAATTATATGTCTAACCTAATATTTTTGGGTGCTCTAAATTCGGTAGTGATGTCCGTTTTATGATTTAAAGTACTGTTTGAAAATCAAAGGTTCGAAAACAACACCTTACCCTCCAAACGACTTCTAAACGACGCCAAACCTTCTCCATAATCTCGTAACACCAATTGGACACTCGATAGAGGTAGGAATTCGATTACTTGACCTTCAAATTTGTTTAATTTTGATTTTCACATATTTTGAATAAATATAGAATTTTGTGAAATAATTCATGAAAATGTGATTTATATTTGTTTGACCTGATTTAAGATATAAATTGTATGAGAGGCACATCACACTGGTTGGCGTATCATATATACTATTTTGAACTATTCTCCACTGGAAATTGGATTTTTGGGTTTGGATAAAAAATGATTGTTATAATGTCAAAATTTTTAGAAAATCCCAAACGATTTGAGAACTTAGTTTTAAGGACTAAAAATGGTTTGATTAAAGAACACTATATGGTTATTTTGAGATTTTATAGAAATGATGCATAACCTTATTCTGTCATTCATATAATATTTGCACGTATTCACACACTTACGATGACCTACATCGAGTGATCGGACTTACGATGCTTCTTCTTAGGTGATCGGATTTAAGACGCCTTTTTAGATGGTTCGGACTTACGAGTGATCTGCTAAGACACTTTGGACATCATGATTACCTACATAGTTATATGTTGGCTTGAATAGATATGTACTAGTTTTGGTGAATGATTTACAATCATTTGAAATATTTGAACTATTAGACTCTGATTTCCACTTGAATTTTATGAATTGTTTTGGGCCAAGAACTAACAATGCAGGATCTTTAATGAGAGTATATTTTTTATGTATAAAAACTTGTAATTGTTTCTTTATTGAGCATTAGCTCACCTCCTTTCCTCTTAGGTGGCATTCTGTGTGATTTGGACCAGACGAACTAGGATGAGACATTATATAATTACTAGTTTGTTTATATTTTGGTAAATTTTTATGAGACTTGTGAAATATTTAGATTTGAGTAGGAATTTGGTTTTTATTAAACTTATAAACCAGAATCAGAGACTTGGATATATCTGTATTTGAGTGTGAGATGGTTTTTGATATATGAATATTAAATAACTTTTTTTTTTTACGGTCTATGTTTAATGAGTGATTTATAATTGTGGGGTTTTTTTTTTCATTAAAATATTTTATTGAGGCCAGTTTGAAAAGTTAGAATCCCTGAGGCAAATTTTTGAATTAATTGAATAATTTTTTAAAATATTTTCGGTATTTATATTTTATGAAATACCTATTCTGCCACTGACTCCAGTCTCAGATCGTGATAAAAATTTGGTATCAAAGCTCGATTCAAATTTAAAATACTCGAAGTGTATCACTCATTGAACTAGACTAGACATTTCTTTATGTAAGTCATGTATTATCATTATCTTATTAATATGTTAGATATATTGAAATATAGATCAAAAAAATGTTTCCAAGAAGAAGAGTGCCTTAACGTGAGAGAGAATAGGATACCCCTCTATGACAAGACTCTCCTGCTTTTGATATTGTTGATGCTCTTCAGCAAGCTATGTATAGGATACTTGGTCTTATGACAAGACCAACTATTGAAAATGACTACTCTAAAAGCTTTATGGATTTAACTAAGTTGAACCTACCAAACTTCTATAAAGAACACGATTCCGCAGCTACACTGAGATGGCTTAGGTAAGTTTAGAAGAAAATTTAATTCTTTGGTAGTACCATCAGAGTTTAGAGTGTACTTTGCAATGTATTTGCTTCAAGATGATGCTCATCATTGGTGGAACACTATCAAGTTAACAAATGACAGTACCACCATGACTTGAAATAGTTTGATGAACTATTTTGAGGATAGTATGCCAATGATGACAATATGAATGAGATGCTGAAATAGTACAATAATCTGCGTCAAGGTAGTATGATTGTTGATGAATACTATGTGAAATTTGTGGAACTCTCCTAGTTTGCCCATACACCAGGAAACTATTTGAGACTTCAAGTGGTTCATTTTAGAACCAACTTAAGGCTAGAGATTTGCACCAGACTTGAGCCATTTCCAATTATTACTTTTATTGAGGCTTATGGTACAACTTCGAGAATTGAAGCTACATTGACTGGTGATAGAAGAACTACTGGTGGATATAAAGAGAAAGGTAGTGACTGAAAAATGAAAAATGGTTGATGGCAAGGAAAGGGTTCATGCATTTTCTTTAAAAATTATTCTTAGTTGGGTCTCTTAGTATATTGCTTATCCCGTAAGTCAATAGACTGTGATAATATTGGGCAAAAACTCTGGCATTTGGGAGTAGCCCATGAGGAGATTGATATTCTTCCGGCTTTATGGTTGAGCTACCACTATTTGCCTCCTCTCCTACGTCAATGTTTTGCCTATTGCTCAATATATCCCAAAGACTTTGAATTTCGAAGGGAAGATTTAATCTTGTTATGGAAAGCGAAGATCTTTTGCCTCACCAAAAAAATAAGAGCCTAGAAGAAATTGGAGAAGAGTACTTTGACAATTTAATATCAAGGTCGTTGTTGCAAAAATCACATAGATTTTTTCACCACGGGGTTTTCAAACATATATACTTTTTCCACATGCATGAACTTGTGAACGATTTATCCATGTTTGTTTCAGGTGAATTTTGTTCCGTATTGGATAATAGTAACTAAAATACACCTATAAGCAAGAATTGTCGTCACTTGTCATATGAGGAAGAAAATATCGATGACTTGAGAGGAAATTTGAATCTTTATCTCAAGCCAAGGCATTGCGCACTTTCTTAGCATTGGGAAGTGTAGGTGGAAGTTTCCGTAAAAAACCCTCGCTGAATAAATTGCCACGTGAAATATTGCAACTGACATTGTTTTCGAAAGTAGAAAGTTTGAGGGTGCTATCTCTATTTGGTTATGCTCACATGGATTTGCCCGGTTCAATTGGCAACTTGAAACATTTACGATATTTAGATATGTCTGAGAGTCTAGTGAAAATGCTACCCAATAAAATATGTAGTTTGCCAAATTTGCAAATACTCCTATTGTCATCTTGTAGAAATCTTACTCAGTTGCCAAACAATATACGCAGCTTGATCAGGTTGCAACATCTTGATCTTAGAGAGACACCTTTGAAGGATATGCCACAGGACCTGTGCAATCTGAAAAATTTGGAAATATTATCTGATTTTATCTTGGGTGAATATAGTGCGCCTCACATTAACCAATTGAAAGGGCTTCGTAACCTACGCGGAGGACTTTGTATTTCAGGGCTTCAGAATATTGTTAATGCAGGGGATATTTCAGAGAATATTCTGATAGAGTTGGAGCACATCAGTGAGTTGTCTTTAAGGTGGGATTGTGATATGACTAATAATTCAGAGATTCAAAGTGTATTACTTGATAAGCTTCAACCTGGCACAGATTTGAAGAAAATTTTCATCTATCGTTACGGGGGTACACGATTCCCAAATAGGTTAGGCAATACTTCTTTTTCTGATATTACAACAATGTTTCTCCAAGATTGTAAGCGTTGCCGTACTTTGCCGCCACTTGGACAGCTACCCTCTCTCAAAGAATTTCTAATCAGTGGATTTGATGAGTCGGTGTCGATCGATCGGCGATGAGTTTTATTCTAATGGTACTTGTTCCACTACTGAACCATTTAGATCCTTGGAACAATTGGTTATTGAGAATATGCCGAGTTGGAAAGAGTGGTCTTTTATAAGAGCCAACAGAGAAGGTGGAGTAGTTCTTCCATCCTTGACAAAACTTTGTATCTCCGGATGCGAACAACTTGTGACTTTGGTTTCAGGTACGCCGCAACAGACTCATACCCCATTTCCGTCTCTCCAGTCTATTTGTATGAGAGATTGTCAAAGACTGGAGTCATTTTTGGAACGGGGGTCCTTCTCACGTTTAAGTCATATCTTCATTTCCGATTGTGAAAATGCTGATCTCACTTCGCGTGCAGTGGAAATTCCAAAGATTCACACACCTTGACGCATTAGCTCTTTCATTTCCTAATGTTGGGGTGGTGGATTCATTTCCGGAGGAGGGCCTGCTTCCGTCCACGCTGACTCGTTTATCCATCTTCGAATGTCCGAACCTTAAGGCCCTCAACGGTAAGAGCATTCAGCAACTCTCCTCCCTCGAAAGTTTGCAATTTCGTGACTGCAAGGAGCTTCAATACTTACCAGAAGAAGGGCTACCCACTTCTCTCCCTCATCTGATTCTCTACGAGTGTCCTTTACTGACCGAACGGTGCCAACGAGAGAATGGGGAAGACTGGCCCAAAATTGCTCACATATCTCGTATAGAGATTGATGCTGAGCACTTACCTTCTACAGAATTATAATTATCTCTTTTTTTGAAATTTGAACTAGTCTCTTGTTTCTTGTGCCCGTTCTTTTACCTTTTTCTTTTCTTTATTCTTTTTTTGGTAAATTAAATACCAGTACAACAGCTCTCCCTCTTCTGTTATCTTTTCCGTTTTTTTTTTTTAATTTTTTTTTCCTGGTTCTTTGACAATTGAAAGGTTTACTCTCTGTTTTCTGGTCAGGAGAAGTAATGTAATCTACTCTGCCGAAAGTAGAAGGCTCAAGAAAAAAGCTACTCCAATTCAGAGAAAATGAGGTGGAGCTTCTTATGTACGTAACAATTCTGCAGAACAGGTGAAATCATCCTATAAGCCCTAATGGTCATGAAAATGATATCCAGCTTTTCTTATCAACTGAAATAACTAGATAGATGCACATATGATCCATTGTTGGAAGAAGTGGGGAAATAAGTGTTGGAGCGGTTTCACACCAGTCGTCCACGTGTCATGAACTGCTGATGCTGGATCCTCCAACTGTTCACGTTCCCTTGCTAATTCACAAATCTCTGAACTCCAAGCAGGATCGGAGAGGCGGGGGTGGCTACCTGCAAAGACTCTCCGATGCTTAAGTCAGTGGTTTTTCTTTGCGTT
>JXTB01000030.1:1139360-1186141 GCA_002914805.1 Parasponia andersonii
CCCTACGACAGTTGAGGCGAGGGTCGCTGTTCCTAGACAGCAGACCCTTGGGGCTTCAGACCGCCAGCTGTCGTGGATTCGAGGTCTGACCGATTGAACCGTTTGGGATCAGTGATGGATTCTGCCTTAAATTCGGAAGACCCACAGACCGATGGCGAGATCACGTGCGATCCGCGTGACCCTTCTCACGGTTCAAGGTTCAGGAATGGGCCCCACACCACTCATAAGGTGAGAAGAATATTTCCATTAATCTAATTTGACCACTTTAGCACCTGCCCGAAAGGCCAGACTAAATATAATTTGTTAAAAGTTTTATCAATAATTACATATGACCATACTACATGAAAATTAAAAATATAATTTCTATGTTTCGACTAGAGTATTTAAATGGCAAAAGAAAGAGCAATATCCCATTTGCTAGGCGTTCAAGTGTTACTTATTTTTGTAATTTTTGTGCTAGATCGTGTTTTGAGGTTTATATCAAGAAAAAAAAAAAATCTTGTTTTGATCTCAACATCGTGTCATGTTGCAACTAAAGAATAGTGTCTTACTCTTTTTTTTTTTTTTTTTCCCGAAGGGGAATAGTGTCTTACTCTTAATACGATTCTTGGTAATTAATAATAATTAATAACATTCAAAAATGGGTATTCAGCTTACATTATGTACTTACCCAATTTTGCCAACCACTTAGGAATTCAACACAAGGATAGAGACAAATCTCATTATTTGAATATATTCAAATATCAAACCTCTACTCCCTTGAAATCATGAAATTTGAGATTGATATTGAGTCAATCCCAAGTTAAATTATCATAAAGTTTTCCTTATCTAACGTATCAATGGAAAATTTATGTGGTTAGTAGTTTTTGACTACAAATGACTTTCATAGTTGTTTCTTTCAAAATGGCAATTGTAGTAGTAATTTTTGACAAATTTGGTAGTTTTGGGAGAGAAATAATTTGCATTTCAATATTATCCTTCTTACCTTTTTCTTTATTTTTTTTTCTTTAGATTAACTAAAAGTACCTTTTTAGGTGAAAGAGTCGACGATTTTTTTTTTTTGTCAGGAAAGAGTCGACAAAAGTTACTATCTTTTATTTGTTTTTTTTTTCCTATTTTGAAGAAGTCATCTTTTATTTGTTACTTTTAGAAAATATCATAAAAAAAAATTATAATTTTTGTTACATTTAGTTACAGACTGTGTGACCATATTTCAAATGACCGAGTATTTAGGTTAAAAATATTTTTCCTTCTAGATCTAGAAAAATATAGTATAAGATATAATCCAATTTTTGTGAATATTTGTAACATTATCTGTAACACTCTCAACTCAGGTTCATCTATTATAGAACCAAAAAAAGAAAAAAAAAAGTGAGAAGGAAAAAAGCAGGTTCGTCTACTCATAGAAAGAGGAGGAAAGTGTCTCTATCTCCTTTTATTTTTTTGTTTTGAAAAAAAATTAAAGGTAGCTCATTAGGTAGAAAGAAATATTTAACATGGGCTATTTATATATATTAAATAGAAGGTTATTTTCATTTTTTGCTAGTTAGATACTACTAATATTGTCATTTTTAGAATTAATATTAAAAAATTCACTTGTAGTCAAAAGACTACTAACCGGGTCAACTTCCCTATATCAAATCCATAGTGTCCAATTGAACGTTTATTGAAACAATACTTCACATGAGTTGGACCTCTCCATATTCTAGATGGTTGAAATGCATTCATCCCATATTAGGCCACTATGAACTCCTCTCCAACAAAATCATACATTTATCCATAATATGTCTCATCAAATCAAATCATACTTAATATAATGAATAAAATCCATCCGTATTAAACTAGAAGGATCCAAACTTACCTGTCATCTTAAGGCATTAAATCATATTCAATGTAATTTAACACATTCAGGGACGAAGCTAGGATTCTACTCTAGTAAAGACATAAGTTTAAGTATTATGCAATTTAAACTATGAAGTTTGGACTCTAAAAATAATATCTTGAGATTAAGAATTTTTGAAAATGAATATCCTAAACTGACTTTTTGACCAATTTTAGTAATGAAAAAATAATAATATTCTCTATTAAAACTTAATAAATATTTATCATTCCTTAATTTTGAGAATATTATTGTCTTTTATCAGTTAAAGTTATTCAAAAAGTTAACTCGTGATATTAATTTTCATAAATTCTTAATCTCAGTGTATTATTTTGTAGAGTCCAACCTTCAGGATTTAAATTGTAGAATACCCAAACATCAAGATATTTTTTTTGTAATTTACCCTATATATATATTGAACAATATACACAAGGATGCTCATGTGTACAAACTTAATTCACTATCAAATTTTGTTATTAAGTGATTGAGCTTTTCCTTACCACAAATAATGTATCAAATATATATACTTAATTAGTCTTTTCCTTCCAAAAACAATATTTACTAGTATTAATAAGATTAATGCTTTAACAAATTACTAATTAATTGATGTATAATTTTTAATGAAATGAGAAGCAAATTAGATCCTAATTGACATAGTCCAGAAATCATTATGCATCAATAGTTTTGGCCTAACAAAACTAGAAGCCCATAAAACTAAGTACAATACACTTGGTCATCAAATTATGCTTTTCAAGGAAAACTAATATTAAGATACATTTGCATATAAACTTACTAAAACTTACTAAAAGATTTGTTTTTCCCAAAATTTAGCAGGGGTAGTTGCCCTTATTGGTCCCTATGCAAATCTGTCCTTGAACACATTCTAGCTAAAATTACAATCAATACATATTCTTTTATTTAGAAACCCCATGGATACACAAAGGGCTAATTGAGAGGAAGAAAATCTAACACTAAATATCAACCCTTTACTCTTTCTTTGAGTTCTTTTAGTCAAAAACTGTTGGAATAATGCCCTATAAAGCAGTTTATTATTTAGACATTATAAACAATAATTTATTGGATTATTTATTTGTCTATTTTGTTATTAATAAATTTCATGTTATGAATTTCTATTTTATTTGTGTCTCATTGATATATATATGATGTGTATGTTTATCTTATGCAAATATCTAAAAAGATTCCAAGACAAAAAATGAGTAATAAAGAATTATTCGTATGATGAGTTCATATGTGGGAGATATTATATTCTTTATTTCATTATGTCTAAATTAAATTGTTCGCATTCTACATATTAAAGATGGAATACTTTACTATGCCATAGAATGTAGTGTTGTCTATTTAATTAATGAAGTCTCTAATTATCGAAGTGAGTCTTCAGATAGAAATACTAGTGTGTTATAAGAAAGTCATAACAGCATCGAACATGACTTAGTGAATTAGAATTTTAGGTTAAGTGTCGTAACTCAAATTCTAATTTTACTAATCTAGCACTATTATAGAATACCTTAATCCTAGTGATTAATAAACTTACTTTTATGTGTTTTGTCTTTTTGAGTTATTGAATGACTAGTTCCGATTTATGGTTCGAACTCCGGTATCTTGGAAGATAAGGTATATGAAATGAGTAGAACATTTTTCATGATGGACACTATATATATGATGTCACTTTGAGTTTTTTCAAGTACTTGGATAATATAAACTAGGACCCCGGTATTCACTATGTGAATTTAACTGTGTTAGTATTAGCAGATACAAACACCGTAGTCAACTATTATCCATTAGATGAAAAATAGCAACTCAAAGGTAAATATGTACTAGAGGGGTAATACAGTAATTTCACCCTACTAGTACAGCATTGTATTGGGAGTATGTCTATAGGTATAGTATATACTAAATGGATCAAGCTAATTAATTGTTAATAAGCTTCACAAAAAATAAATGATATTTAGTCCAAGAGTTCAATATTGGGCATATAGTGGTGTGCTCCCAATATTAATGGACAAGGCTTAATCATAATTAAGAGTTAATTATGATAGTGGATATATGGTCTATTGGAGCTTGGGATTTATAGATCCATCTGGTCCCCGTCTAACTCAATTTAAAGCCCAATAGTTATTTGATGATCAGTTGAGCCCAATAAGCCCATTAGGGTTTATTAATCTCTCTATAGTTAGCAGAAAAGTTCTCTAACTGCAATATAGAACACTAAACATGAAACACCCCTTTGGAGAATAGAGTGTCACACGTATAACAGAGAGAAAGGGAGAGCAAAAAATCGGCTAACCCTAGGGGTGTTTTTGGTTAACCCGAAGAAATCGTTTCAAGAAGATTGTCTTTTATTAGTTGGGAATCAATAAGGTGACCACTCACCGGATCAATCAAACGGCTTTTGAGAATAGACGGGAAGGCGAGAAGGTTGTGGAGCGATTTCGGGTATTGTTCTTGTCTAGATCAAGAGTTAATTTATGTTAGATCACGATCCGAAACGTTTTATAAAAGGAAAAGTTTTAAACGACTAATTCCGCTGTATTTCTTGATTTTACAAAACTATGGTGTTCTTGAAAATGATTTTATGAAAATATTTTCGGAAATTTTATTCCAGTTAACACCAGCAAAAATGCCTATAATGGTTCTTGTACACATGTCAACTACTCATTTGAGTTTCGCTACACCAAATACGATATGCCTCAAATAATAGAAAGAGTCAATATGCCATAATCACTTGATCTTAGACTTGGGATTTTCCTCCTTTTTTTTGTATCTTCTTAAACTTAAAATTCAAATTTTTGAAATTTACTCTTCCAATTCCAAAATTTACTCCACCAATTTAGCCTTACAATTTCAATTTTAAAGTTTGGCTTCTGGCCTGCTTTAATTATGAATCTCACATAATCTAATTTATTACAAATTAGATCTCCTTTAATTACCATCCACCAATTCATAATTCAAATTCAACTATGAATTAATCCTAAATTTTGAGTCATTTTCCTATTTTCCTAATAATTAATTCTCAAATCCGACAAATTTTGAAATCTAGACCTAATTTCCCTCTCAATTTCAAAATGCAAAAGCCATTTTCCCCCTTTTAAATAGAGCCTTCTTCTCTCATCTTTCATCGTCTACATTTTTATAAAGGTTCATTTTTACTCTTGGCATCCTTGGAGGTTCAAATCAATTTTAAGGCAAGTTTTCTCCTGAATTCTTACGCTTACATTCTCATGTTAGCTCTTTTGTACTCCATTCATTTGTTTTTATGTATTTTTGTAAACCCTCGAATTTTTTCACTCTAATTAGGAAGGTTTAGCTCCTAATTTCTATTTAATATATGTGATTTTAATGAACTCTTATGGAAAAAAGCAATTCATATAATATTTTTGCTTATTTCCTTGAGTTAGTATACTTATATTTGTATGCCAATTTGGAAGTACATAATGTTATTTCCAAAATTTATGAATATGAATTATCATATGATTAATAAGGTGATAAGCTTAAAATTAATGACCATTGTGCATTGTTGGATAATCTGCTTCAATTTAATATATTGAATATTACGTAAATCATGGATTATTGGGGGTGAAGAAAGTTATCTTATGTAGGCTCTAAAACACTTTCTTTGACAACTAATTTTTTATTCTTTTCATATTAGTTCTAGTTTGTTTAATGTTATTTTGTCCCTTTGTTTTATGTTTTTTATCCATGTCTTATGCTATATTGTTCCATGTTCTACAGCTGAGATATTCCATATATACTCAACTACCCCATGTAATAAAAGTATGCAATACACAACTCTTCCTCTAAACTTTTCATGGTATTAGAGCCATAATAGTTGATAAAGATGTACAAGCATGTATTTACTAGGGTAATAAGGACTTACTAGGGTAATAAGGACAGACTCGGACAATAAATCTGAAACTATACAGTTAGTCCCTACAAATGCCATTGTTACATTCCTTACAAATGCTACTACTACGTCTTCATTCTCATAAAAAATTTTTGGTTCTCTTCTTATTACATCCCATAAGCTAAATGGGAAAAAATTCCTTCAATGGTCTACCTCTATGCTGCTAGTCATTTGTGAGTAAGGTAAACTCGGGTACCTTGATGGTTTTAAGCCTAAACTAGTGATGATAGATCCAATGTTTCAGGTCTAGGGTCTTGAAAGCTCAACAGTAATGGGTTGGCTCATCAACTCTATGAATGATGAAATCAACAAGATTTTTATGCTTTACCCAACGGTTAGAAGCATGTGAACAATAATAAATTGGCATTATTCAGACTTCGATAATTTTACTAAGATGTGTAACTACGAGACAAAGCAAGAAACTTAAAACAAGGTAATCTGGATGTTACCTAATATTTTAATGAACTCACAACCATTTAGCAAGAGTGAGATATGTTTAACAATCATAGGTGGCATTGTGAACAAGATATTACGTTATATAGGAGTATTGTTGAGAAGAAACAGATTTATAATTTCGTTTTTGGTTTTGAATAAGGAACTTGATGAGGTTCGAAGTCCTACCATAACCATAAGACCTCTGTCGTCTATTGATGATATTTTTGCAAAGGTTAGAAGGGAGGAGAGTAGAAGACAGCAGATGTGGTATCCAAGAACATAATTTTGGTAGACCTAGGAAATGTAGAGGCAATAAATAGCTGACCTAAACCAACTAATATATTAGAAGTTAGAGCTTCTTGGGATTGGATGGTTATTACTGATGATTTGTCGAGGAATTTTTAAGAATCACTACTCCATTGACAATGTTAATAGGAAGAATGCTAAATTTCAATGGTCAGATATTTGTGAGGGTAGTTTTCAAATCTTAAGGCAAAAGTTGATTATACCTCATGTGCTTACTACACCATCAGGATCTCGAGGATTTGTTGTTTGCAGTGATACCTGTAAAAATGGTTTAAGTTATGTGCTAGTGTAGAATGGAAACGTAATAACTTACGCATCTCGACAGCTTAAGGAACATGAAAAGAAAGATCTGACACATAATTTAGAGCTTGCATTTATTGTCTTTTCACTAAAGATTTGAAGATATTACTTATATAGAGAGAAGTGTGAAATATATACAGACCATAAAAGTCTCAAATATTTTCTCACTCAAAAAGAATTGAATATGAGATAACAGAGATGGTTGGAAATGGTCAAAGACTACGAATGCATAATCAATTATTATCTTGGCAAGGTAAATGTAGTAGTTGATGCTTTAAGTAGAAAATCTATTACTACAGTTCTAGAGGAGTATAAACCAATTGTAAAAGAACCACAAAAAATAGAAAAAGAGATTATTCCTATTAGAGATGTGACAGCTAAGTTATCTGTACTTGTATTATAACTAACACTCATAGAGAAAATCAAATAGGGCCAAAAAGTAGAAGCTCATTTGACTTAGATAAAGAGAGAAGTAGAGGAAGGGAAAAGAACATAATTTTTTATTTTAAAAGTAGAAACCTTAAAATTTAGAGGAAGATTATGTGTACTTGATAAGGATGACATCAAGAAAGATATAATAACAGAGGCTCATTACACTCCTTATTCAATTCATCCTAGAAGTACTGAAATGTATCGAGATTTGAAGCAATATTATTAGGGGCCTAATATGAAGAAGAACGTAGTAGAATTTGTAGCTCAATATTTGACTTGTTAATATATCAAAGTTAAACATCACTGGTTAACTAGATTGCTAGAATATTTATCAATTCTAGAATAGAAATAGGAAAATATTACAATGGACTTTGTTCTTCGTATGCCTAGAGTACAACGAGGGTTTAATTCTATACGGGTGACTATGGACAGAATAACAAATTCAGCTCATTTTCTTTTAGTTAAGTTAACCTATAATATAGATTAATACGCTCGATTGTACATGTAAGAAATTGTTAGATTTCATAGAGTACCTATATATATTATTTCTGATGAAGATCCTAAATTCACTTCTTTTTTCTACAAAAGTATACATACTGCTTTGGGAGCTAAGTTAGTGTTTAGCACAACTAATCATTCACAGACCGTTGGACAATCAGAAAGGGTGATTCAGATTTTAGAGGATTTACTTCAAGTTTGTGTGCTAGATTTTCAAGGAAGCTAGGATAAGTATTTAGCATTAGTAGAATTTACCTATAATAATAGCTATCAAATAACAATTGAAATGTCTCCTTATCAAGCTTTATATGGAAGAAAATGTAGTTCTCCTATCTATTGGAACAAAGTTGGAGAAAAGAAGTTATTAGATCCAGAACTAGTTCATCAAACAATAGAGATTGTAGAAAAGATTCGAGCAAAAATGAAAATAATTCAAGAAGGAACAAGAAGTATGCAAATAATAGGAGAAAGAATGTAGAATTCGATATTGGTGATCATATTTTCTTGAAAGTCTCTCCAATGAAAGGTGTGAGGTTTGGCAAGAAAGGAAAGCTAAACCCAAGGTATGTTGGATTGTTTGAAATTCTAGAAAGAATTGGGAGTAAAACCTACAGAATAGTACTACCACTATCATTATCAGAGGTACATAATATTTTTCACGTTTTAAAGTTGAGAAAGTACATTTCAAATCTCTCTCATGCTTTACACTATGAACCTTTGGAATTGAGCTAAGATTTGACATACGAAGAAAAACTAGTTCAAGTTCTGGATAAGAAAAAAAATAACTTAAGAATAAAAGAATTCATATAGTCAGGGTGCTTCAGAGAAATCATATAATAGGAGAAGCTACACTAGAATGGGAAGAAGAAATGAAGACCAAATATCTGGAACTATTTAGTTTATTAAATTTCAAGGATATAATTTTATAAGAAGGGTAGAATTATAATACCTAAAATTCTCACAAGTATGCTTAGCTAATAATAAACATTATCACTTGTCATTTAATATACTCATATTTGCTTAAATAGTGAAATGTCAAAATAGATTAATTTTATTACATGTATTAATTGCTTAATTAAATAATTAAATTCCTAGTTTGATGAAGTGGGTTGGTCAAGTGATAAGAGTACCCATTGTCTAAGATTTCAGTCCTAAATTCGAGTCACATCAAGGGCAGACGTAAATTTATTATTCCTAATAGGGTGGGGTGGGGATTGCGTAGTAGTAGATATTTTCTATTAATTTCTAATAAATAAAGTTCATTAGTTAAGCCCTACTTAAAAAAAAAAATTCCTTATTTTGCATGTATAGGGAAAGGCCAATTTCTAGATCAAGAAAAATTGATGTGCTAATAATAAAAGGCTTTTTTTTTTGTTTATCAATGTTTCTTATATTTATTCAGTTTATATATTTATATAATAATTACAAAAAAAATTTTCACTAATTTTAAATACTATTTTCTCTTATTTCATTAACCGATTTGAGTCATCATGTCTTATACACCCATAAAATTAGCTTTTTATTTTCTAATATTTTGGATATAGCTCCAACTTATTCTTTTAACTAGATGCTTCTATTAGCAAACTTTATTGAACTTAACTGTGTTTAGTAAACCACATACTCCACCTCTAGCTCTTAACATTTATACTCCCTCTATTATTAAATATAACCAAACTCTATAGATACATCCATGTGTTTCCCATATGGTGAGATAACACTTTCTTCAATATTTGTTGAAAATTATATATAGTTAAGAACATGTGATCATTGAGTTTGAATATTAAATTCTTTTTAAGTTTAAGAGAAAGTTTTAATAGATGGGATTTTATTGTTGGACATGATGTTTGGTGGACAAAAATGTATTTTTGACAAAGGAGGTATTGGGTACAAATCTTATATAAAACAAAAATACCTCAAAAACTATTTTGTGAAATCTAGTATAAGTGACACAGAGCACACTTGCACTTATTGCAATCAATATAGACATACTAGTTTTTCATGCTTTGTAAAGAAAAATGCATATTTTGATGGAAAACTAGTTTGGGTACCAAAAAGTTTAAAGACTAACCCCCAAGGACCCAAAGTTATGTGGGCACCGAAAATCCATATTTGAATCTTTCTTATAGGAACAAGCAAGAAAGTGGGTACTTCAAGAACTTGACCAATGACTTCACCAAGCTCTTAACAAGGAAATGATAGTAGATATTTCATTTTTAGAGACAATACAGAAATCAAAATTATTGGCATAAGTAATATCGGTTTGATATTTAAGCTTGAATGATTGGAGCTTAACGACAAATCAAAAAATGATGATTAAGTCTAACCTCAACATAAAGAAGATGAAGAGCTTTTGGAAGGATGGTATGGATGATTTTATTTGATTTATAAATTGCTCATATATGATTCAAATTGCTTGCACAATGCATATTGCTTAAAACTCTTATATTTGTACAAATACTTGATAGTTTTTACATGACAAATACCATGCATAATTAATTGAATTATTTTATCTATATTAGTATTGTGTTTGAACTCAAAATGATGCATTACTTGAATTCAATGTTTACACTTTGTAACTTTATCATTTTGCATTTTTACACATTCTTTTTTTTTTATGAGAACAATTTTTTTTATATCACATATAAGATTCTCATTAGCTTTCAAAACATGCTTTGTTGTGTTTTATCTTTTCTGATCATCTATTTCTTATGGTTGTTTAAATTTGGATAACATATCATGTTTGAATTGGATACTTATTATTAGTTTCTTATTCATATTTTTACTTTACATTTGTTAATTGGTATCAATCTTATCCTTCATATTTACGCAACTCTTTTTAATGAAATCAAAAGGAGAAGAAGAATATGTTTTTGATTTAAATTATTTCAATTCGTATCAAATTGGTCATTTTATCTTTCATTAATTACTTTAATTAGTATCAACTTGGTATAGTTTTTCAAAATACAATTGGTATCCATAATTGATGTCTCTCATATATGATTGATCTTTTCTTACTTTGACTATTGATATTTTGGTCATGATTCATATATTAAAGGGGAGCATATTTATGATTTACTTATGCTAAATTCGTCATTATCATTTTTCCATGAATTTTATGCTCTCTATAATTTGATGAAAATGAAGGAAAGGAAATTATTTGACTATTGTGCTTTAATAACTTTGAATTTCTCCTATGCTTTGTGGAGAAATATATTATCAACAAGTGAAATATTTAAAGCTTTGATTATCTTGATGTGATGAAACTTCTCTACTTGATATATGCTATATTTCTTACACTCATTGATATCACATTATTGTTCAATCTTATGTTTGACATTGTTATTCTTATTTTGAAAATTGTTCAATCCTAGCTTCCTCCATATCTCCTCATTACTTAACTTGTCATATTATTGTTTACATGGAGAGAAAATTGTTTGAGTATTACTCTTTTATATACTTTTCTCATGAATTCTAATGGAGAAAGTAGTATAGTGAATTCATACGGGGAGAATTTTTTTTTAAAGATAAAATAGTTATTATGTAATATTTAGTTTGATATTTGACTCTATCTTTTTAATGATATCAAAAGGGGGAGAATAATATTAATTTATGAATGTGAAGAGAAAAGCTGCATTTATGAGTTTGCATAGTTTAAGGGAGAGAACTTTGTTTAGTACACATTTCTAATTTTCGTATAATATGCTTATGATGCTTAATTGAGTTAAAAAGGGAGAGTGAATCCCTTTAACTTTCTCAAGCATATTTTGATATGCAACTTAAAATATGATAAGGAATAAGATAAACTTGTCAAATTTCATACTTTAATATCCTTATTGCATATTTTTTTTTATCTCATAAATCAATGTTTGTCATTATCAAAAAGGGGAAGATTATTAGAAAATTAAGATTTCAATCTTACTCACTCTTATTTTGAAGATAACAAACATTTGATTTAGTACTAATGATTTAACTTGAGTGTGTAGTGAAATGGTATTAAAGTTCTACCTCAAGTTAATCAAGGAATCAAGCTTAAAGATGGATGCATATGGACATATTAGAATCAAGCTTGAAGATGAACAATCAAGATATAAGAACGTGTCTAGATAGGATATATTTATACTTAGTCTTGTATTTAATTTAATTCATTGCACATAAATTCTCTTTGCATTGGCTCATACTCTTCAAAAGAGTTTTTAAATTATCTTAAGCTTAAAATGGTTATTTTATCATAGAAGTTTGAAAATAGAATATAATGATCTCTTTGAATGAGAAAATATTCTTTAAAACATGATTTCTTAAGGTTAAACAAGTTGCAAATATATTTAAAATCATGATTATTCGAAATAGGCTAAAAGAAGATTTTCTATTTGCAAACAAGAATGTGTTTTAGGATGAACACTTTCTAAATTATTGTTAAATATCTTTGTGAAACTAAAACAAGTTTGCAATAGCCAAAATATTCTTTTCAAATTGATTTCTAATGTTTTTAAAGTATTTAAAATAAGTTTAGAAATCAGTTTTTGAAAAATGCCAAAAGCAGTTAAAATCTGAAAAAAAAAAAATGCCAAAATCTTGTCAAAATGTGAAATATGACCAGAACAGTGATTTTAGACCAGTGGCCAGAAATTACCGTTGAACCTAAACTGATGTGTCAAACTCCAACGACTATATTTTTGGTCGACCAGATTTAATTTTGGTTGACCAAACATTTGGAAGAAAGTTAATAACGGCTAGTTTTCTTAGATATCTATATATAGCACCTTATTTGATATAATTTAAAATAAGAACATGAACTTAAATTGATATTCATCTACTCTTAAAGTGTCTTAGCCTATTTTCACATCAATTACACTTTCAAATCATATTCAGCCAATCTTAGAGCATCTATAGTGTATTGTTCTCAAATCTCCTAAGCCAAAATTGTATTAATTACTTTGTGAGGAGAATATGTGAGTGAGTGTTCACTCTTGTTTATTAAATAACCATTAAGTATGAGGTGAGATTGCCACTGGATTCATAAACAACCCGATTTAGGTGAGGTTGCCATCGAAGTCATAAACAACTCGTGAGTTGGTGAGATTGGCACCATTGTCAAAACAATCCGTATAGGTGAGGTTGTCACCAGAGTCAAAACAATCCGAGGTTAGGCATGATAGAGCTGAAGTCAAGACTATTGTAAACGCTAGGGTGTGCCTAAGAAGAATTTACTCCGTTTGTAAAAGGGTCGGTCAAGCCCATAATCTTGATCCGATAATGAAAAGCTCAAAGCAAGTTGCTAAGGGCCGGGGACATAGGCAAACCGTCGTGTTTATCGAACCTCGTAAAAACCGAGTTTGTACTTTCTCTATCCCTACACTCTTTACTTTATTGCAAGCTATTTAATTGAGTGTTTAATATTTAGTGTGCTTAATATACTTGCTATTATTGCTATATGTTTTGGCATTATTGTTGATTAAGCTAAAATTTTTTAAAATAGTGGTTTATGGATTTAAATAGTTGAAAAGTTTGTTAAAACATTTTAAAACCCAATTCACCCCCCTCTTGAGTTGTCAATCTTGGGCTAACAATAGCTAAGATATATATATATATGTGTGTGTGTGTGTTTATTAAGGCCTTTGCTTTAATTTAACTTGGGTAATTATCTACATATGGGATTTCATACTGTTATGAGTTAGTAATGAGAATACTTGTAGCTATATGTTGTCTTGTTTTATGAGAAAAAAAGTTGGAATAATTAAGTAATGATTCCTTTTCCTCTTGAGCCAGTTGTAGAGAATTAATATTTTGTGAGAAAGTCATTTTAGTAAAAACAATATTTATAATTTGAATATGATATCTATTAATTTTATTTATATATTTTAGGTAATGCGATATAATCAATATTACATATTTAAAAATTTTATAGACGTCTTGATATTATACATTCTAGGTTGTAGTTTGTTACCACATTCTATATTCTTTAAGAGATCAAAAGTTTCAAATTGATACCTTGTCTTTGGTATTTAGTAAACATTTTTTACATGAGATTTTGGAATATCTAAGTAGCTACGTGAGAAAGTGAGAAAGTTTGTATGAGACTCTTAATCTTAATTTCATGAGAAAGTAAATTAAAATGAGATTGAAATGTCATAACTAGGCCTTTTGAGCACATCAAGCTTTCTTTGAAAAAGAAAATCTACATTTCATCTTATTTTGTGTTCGAGGAATAAAGGTATGTAGAAATTCCACTCTAATATCACAAGAATATATCTATATGATTTTATATATTAAAGGTAATATATCTATGACATTGAGCATTATATATTTAGAAATTCGTTCATATCACTTGCATAAAGCACATCGTATTTTTTGATGAACAAAATAATTGTTTACAAGTTATGTTTAAAAAAAGAATCTTATACCATGAATGTTGTTTAATTTAAAGAAAGATGTGGTTCTTATCTTGCTAATCTAACAGGTAAATATGGTGAAATCCCTTAAGGCTAAGTTCGGAATAAGGTATGCCAAACAAGAAAGAGGTAAAATCCCTTGAAGTTAATTGTAAGACAAAGTAAGCCTTAATGATATTTATTGAAAGGATGATTGCTATGCCACTGAGTTAGGAACTTTATCAAGGAGAGGGGCAAACATGATATAATTATTAATATTTTTCCAAGGAAGCTAAGTGTCATGACCCTAGTCTTAAACTAGAAAATCGTAGGATAATTAGTACGGTTCAGCCTACCAACACTCAAGAAAGGGGTTTAGGGTAAGTTTTGAGATAAATGGCAAAGGATAAGAGAGTTTAAGTAAATAAAAACTTTATATTACTCTTAGAATGCTTAGAACTCTCACAAATTAGAGTTGTGTACAAAAAAAGCCAGGGGGTTCTTTATATAGGCAAAGCCTAAACTAACCAACGGTTATGATCGTGCTAAGTGGCATGATCTTACAAGGGATTTAGAATCTTTCCAAATAAAATAGTAATATCTATAAAGATATTTACATGAAGAAATATAAAATAAGCATGACCTAGATCCTTCCAAGAGGTTCACCCACCATCTTGTCTCTTCTAAGTCATTCTAAGAGCTTCTAGGATTATCCTAAGCTATCTAGCACCAATCGGCCTTGTCTAGAGCCTTATAGGACTCAGTAGTCCCAAGTAGAGTTTTCTAGCATAGCCAAGACCTCTTTTGATCATTCTAGAAGTTTCTACCATATTCTAAGATCTTCCTCTATTCTTTTGGGTGAGCAGTGTATATATAGAGGATTTTAAGGCCGTGGAAGCAATAACATTTGGATTTTAGGAATCCAAATGAGCAAGGCATAATACCCCCCCTCTCATTCAAGTTCATAACATCCTCATCATGCTATCAATCTTGAACCGCCTAATATGGTCTTTGAATTGCCACAAGATATCCTTATGCTCTCAACTTGCCTTGGCCTCAGATAAATTCTTCTATTTCACTAAGTATTCTCAATAATTAGGCATACCACATCAGTAGATCAAGCAATTCGCTAGAATACACCCCGCACCACCATAGTATGAGCTCTTTTACACTCACCCCTTGAAGGATCTTCCTCATCTCCATGGTAAGGTTTTGGCATATTTACATGGAAGACAGAGAAGATCTTCAACTTCACAGGGATTTGAAGCTTGTAGGAGACTTTTCCTACATACTTAAGCACCAGGAATGGACTCTCATATTTGCGCATCAAACCTTTGTGCACCTTCCTCAAGGTCTTGAATTGTTGGGGTAGTAATTTGATAAGGACTAAATCTTCCTCTTAGTACTCAATATGCCTCCTCTTTTTATCGGCCCACCTTTTCATTCTCTAAGAAGCTTTGTTCAAGTAGGCCCTAGCTAACTTCACTTACTAATGCTATGCCTTCGCAAACTTAAATATTACTGGACTCTTTCTACCAACCCTTGTTGCCAAGGCCTGTAGTGTCATAGGTTGTTAGCCTATGATTATCTCGAATGGACTCTTACCTGTGGACTCACTCTTCTGGAGGTTAAAGGAAAATTGGGCTATATAAAGTAATTTTACCCAATCTTTTTGGTTGGCACAACAAAGTGCCTCAGATATAGCTCCAACAAGGCATTCACCCTCTCCGTCTAGCCATTATTTTAGGGTTAAAACTAGTAGAAAAGTTCAATTCTAAACTCATCAACTTGAATAGTTCCGTCCAAAACCTTCTAGTGAACCGAGGGTTAAGGTCACTTACAATGTTCGACGGGACTCCACAGAGCTTCACAATATGCTTCATAAAGAGCCGTGCGGTCTTGTCAGCAGGACAATAGGGTGAAGCAGGTATGAAAGTGATATACTTGCTGAAGTGATCAACTACCACTATAATGTTGCGAAAGCCTTCGGACTTAGGCAGGATAATGATAAAATCCATAGAGACACTCTTCTACAGTCTCTCAGGAATAGGGAAAGGTTCCAACAATCTACCCGGTGATTGTTGTTTCACCTTATCTTGTTAGCAAACAAGACAAGTTCGTACATAGGCCTTGATATTATCCCTTAACTAAGGCTAATAATAGATAGTTTTAATAAGAGTAAGAGTACTTTTCTAACCTGGGTGACCTGCCCACAAGGAATCATAGCACTCTTTGATAAGCTCTTTTCTTAAGTTTCCCACTTAGGCACATAGAGTCAATTGTCTTTGGTATACAAAAGTCCATTGCTTAGCCAAAAGTGTCTCATCTTTCTTTCCTTTACTAAATGCAGTAGGCTCTTTGCAAGAACATCGTGTTCTAGCCCTTTCTTGATTTTCTCCATCAAGGTGCTATCGGGCTTGCTTAAAGCGGCCAGCTCCCCTTTCTACTTAGCGCATTTGCTATCACATTGGCCTTCCTAGGCTTATATTTAAGCCTATAGTTACTAAGAAGTCTTACCACCGAACTTGTTTGGGACTCAACTTCTTCTAAGTTGGAAGTAGCTTGTGGCTATGTTGTTGGTCATAATCGTGAAGCAAGTACCTAACAAGTAGTGCCACTACATCCTTAGATAATGGATAATGGCAATCATCTCTTTTTCTTATATTATATAGCATCTCTTAGTGTCATTGAGCTTGAGGCTTTTGTAAGCAATAGGATGCCTCTCTTGCATTAATTCTCCACCAATAGCAAAGTCGGAGTATCCGTGTGAAGATTATATGCCTTGGAGTAGTCAAGCAAGCTAAGAACTGGCTCTTCGCTCACTACCCTCTTCAAGTCTTTGAATGAAGCTTGACACTTGGGTGCCCACTCCAAAGATTTGTTCTTCTTGAGTAGGTTAGTAAGTGGTGCTGCTCTTGCTAAGTAGGACTTAATAAATTGCCTATAGTAGTTCACAAGTCTAAGGAATGATCTCAACTCTGGCACATTAGTGAGAGGTTCCCACTCTTGGATGGCTTGCACCTTGGCCTCATCTAGCATAAGCTTCCCATCTTTTATCTTATGCCCTAGGAACATCACTTTCTCTTGGGCAAAAGAATATCTCTCTTTCTTGATTAACAACTAATTCTCCCTCAAGTCCTCAAACACCTTCTTCAAATGTCCTAGGTACTTGTCCATGGTCTTACTATAGATAAATATGTCATCAAGATAGACTATTATGAATCAATCGAGATAGGGATAGAATAGCTTATTCATGAGGGTACAAAAAATAGCATGTGTATTGGTAAGACCAAAGGGTATGACTAAGAACTCATAGGTATCATACCTTGTCACACACGTGATCTTGGGCTCATCTTCCTCTACTATGTATATTCATAGTACCTCAAGCATAGATCAAGCTTTGAAAAGTATCTAGCATTCCCAAGTCAATTGAACAAGTCAACAATAAATGGGATGGGGTACTTGTTCTCTATTGTTACCTTATTAAGAGCCTAGTAATTAATATACATACTTAGTAAGCTATCTTTCTTTTTCTAGAACAACACCAGGTATCATAAGGAGCTTTGGAAGGACTGATGAAACCCACATCAAGCAACTCCTTACGTTATTTTTAGAGTTCTGCCAACTTTGGAGGGGCTATTCGATAGGGACTCATCGCAGATGGCCTTGTGCCAAGCTCGAGCTCGATTTTATGGTTCACCTCCCTTCTGGGTGGAAGTTTCTTAGGCAAGGCATCAGGCATCATAGAACTTATCCAAGATAGCTTACACCTCCATGGGCAAGTTTTCCTAAGGTTCTAACTCTTCATCACCGTACTCCTTGAGGATGGCCACGTAACTCTCCTCCTCTTTTCTTAAGCCCTTCTTGAATTTAAGTGCAAAAAGTACTTTGTTTCTCACTTTTGTGGACCATTCTGTTGGCACAACATAAGTCTTTTCTCCATCCATGGTGTACATAGATTTGGTAAAAGGAATAGGGAGTACTTGTACTGCATCAAGAAATTTCAAACTAAGCACCACTGCAAAATTGTTCATAAACACCACAGATAAGTCAAGTTAGCCAGCCTATGCACCCAATCTATCCTTGATACCATGAGCAACCCATAGATGGGGTGTGCTACTAAGTTTACTACCTTGAGGGAGCCTCCTCTATTGATCACTAATAAGCCCAACTGTCTAGCTTCCTTAATAGAGACAAAGTTGTAGGATGCACCCGTGTCAACCAAGGTATTGGTGGCCTTACCATTGATTGTTACATCCATAAAGAGGAGGCCTTTAGCTTGTGACTTAGGGGCTAATTGTAAGGCATTGAGCAGTTGCAAAAAACCAACACGTGCACCACCATCTTCCTTATCACCTTCTTTTAGGCTTGGCTCGAAGGTAATTAAGGCATTGAGAGCTTTCCTTTTGGGACACTCACGTGCCTAATGTGGTCCATCACAAAGGAAGCACTTGACTTTTGGCTTAGAGAAGTCACGATCTTCCTTCTTCTTGCCCTTGTTATTGTGCTTGTAAGAAGAACTATCTTTGTTCACTCTCCCCACTATTTACTCTATCACCTTTCTTATCTTTGGCCTTAGAAGGATCCTTATTAATAGAGTAATTAATAAGGCTCTCAGCTACAGCAATGGCATCGTCCAAGTCTTGGATACCACGGTGCTTGAGCTCTAGCTTGGCCCAATTCTGAAGGCCATCCATAAACAAGAATAGGGCATCTTTGTCTGAAGTGTTAGAGATTTTAAGCAAGAGTATAGTAAACTCTTTCATGTAGTTTCTAATACTACAAAATTGCTTAAGGTGGCGAAGATGACTTCTCATCTCCTTTTCAGCATTCTCAGGAAATAATTGCCCTCTTAAGCTCTCTTTTGAAGTCATCAAAGATGGATATGTTGCACATACCACTTTGCATCTCTTCGACTTTCTGCCTATACCACAGCATGGCGGTATTGGTCATCATCCGTCACACTGATGATCTCGAAGTATTGCTTGAGTCCCAAAGGGAAGTTCTCAACTTCTCAAGCTTTTCGAGTACCATTGAAAGTCTTTGGTTTAGGCAACTTGATCTACCTTGCTTCAATAGTCATGGTGGTGGTCACCTCCATAGCCATCGCTCACTTGCACCCAACAAAATCATCACGCATCTCATCTACTCTAAGTAAAACATTAGTAAGTTCTTCTTGGAAGAGATCTCGTACCTTAGCAATCTCTAAATGAAGAGACTTGATCTTACACCTTAAGTCGGTCTCTAGCCCACCAAGTGCATCTTTAATGCCGTTGTGGATCTCCACATTCTCGGTCTCTAAACTGTCGCAACAGCCATCTAGATCATTTACTTGCTCGCCGAATGTGCCCAAGTTGGAATCTAGTCGGGACACTCTAGCCTCCAAACTAGTCACTACATCCCTTGACCTACCACGAGTAGTGTCCTTTTTCCTTTCATCATGCCCACGTTCAGAAGTACCAACTTCGACAGAGTCGGGAGTTGCAACCATGGTCTTCATATAGACAACAGAATCATCAAGATATAATGAGCAACCAAAGCTCTGATACCACGTTGTCACGACCCTAGCCTCAAACTAGATAATAATGAGTTTTGATCTGAAGGACTTTTTGATAACCTTATATATATTTTTACTATATATATATATGTAGTGATCCTATAGGACTTGTGAATAGTATTAGAACAGTATTTTGTATTGTACATTGTTTAGCTGTAGTACGTATATATGAGCATATTTATACATAGTATCACATTTTCATTCTAATTAAATTTAAAATTAATTAGTGTAGTGATAAGTTAATTATCATTATAATTTAAATTACTGAATATAGTAATATGTTTAATCTTAAATTATTAATTTTCATTCTAATTAAATTTAAAATTAGTTAATATAGTAAAATATTAATATGTTAATTATCATTTTAATTTAGTAAATATTTAATGTTAAATTGTTAATTATTATTCTAATTAAAATTAGTTAATTTAGTAATATGTTTAATTAAAGTTAGTTGATTTAGTAAAATGTTTAACATTAAATTCTTAATTATCATTCTAATTAATATTTGTTAATTTAGTAATATATTTAATTAAAATTAGTTAATTTATTAAAATGTTTAATGTTAAATTGTTAATCATCATCCAATTAAAATTATTTAATTTAGTAATATACTTAATGTTAAATCATTAATTATCATTTTAATTAAAATTATTTAATATAGAATATGTATATATCAAATAATTTTCCTACTGATTTAGAGATAGATGCTAATGAGGAAAAGGAATAAGTTCACATAATGGAAAGGGTGACCAAGTCCCTGAAATGCAAAATAATCTACATGCAAGTGGAAGTCATTCACAATTTCAAGATAGTTACTCTCTTAGTGCAATTATGACCTCAAAACTAAAACAAGTGAGGACAATTTCTAGTGTATGGGTCCACTTCGATATAGAATATCAAAATGATAGCAATAACAATAAAATAAAAGTGACAAAGTGCAAATATTGCAAGAGACTATTCACCACTAAACCATCTAGTTGTATTATCCATTTCAAAAGATAGAGCAACAAATGTTTCCCTAAATATCAAAGTCCTCAAGGAGGTATGCAACCCACCCAATCAATACTTTAACTCAGCAAAGATGGTTGGATAAGTACTCGTGATTGTGATCCTTTAGTAGCTAAGGAGTCATTAGCATATTTTGTTTTTTCAAAGGATTTTCCACTATGTATTGGTGAGTGTAATGAATATGAAAATCATATTAGACCATCATATTATCCAAACTTTAAAAAGGTTTCTAGGAATATTTTTAGAAGTGATTTGCTTAAAATTTATAAAAATAAGTACATCGAACTAACATTTGAAATACTTGTATTAAACTTTTGCACTGACACCTGATATTTGGGATGCTAATTCTAAACAAGATTATATAAATGTAGTTATATATTATTATAATAAAAAAATAGATATTGCAAAAAAGAATAATTGATTTTAAAGTCGTTGATCAAAGGCATACTACTGAAATTATCTGTGAAAGAATCTTAAGTGTTGTAGAAGAATATGGCATAGCACACAGCATTATTTTTATCACTTTCAATAGTGCTACCTCCAATATAAAGGCCATAAATTACTTCAAAATTTAGTAAGTTCATATATGGGAGGATTTTTACTACATCAACGTTGTGTATGCCATATCATCAGCCTCATCGTCAAATCAAGTATAGATATACTATCTATATACATTGAAAATGTTCGAAATGTTATTGCTTACATTCATGCTTCTAATCCTCGTATTGCTAAATTTAAAAAATATGACAAAGCTAAAGGGCTTCCTCCAAGAAAATTTCAACTTGGCATGCCTATGAGGTGGAATTCCATCTATTTGACTTTAAAAAATGTAATAGCATATAAAAATATTATTATTATGTTTTACAAGTCAAAAATGTATGCACTAAAGTTCAAAGATGAAGATTAGTTTATTTGTGAAAATTTGTATAATTTGTAGAAAATTTTTATGATGCTACTATTATTTTATCTAGTGTTTATTATCCTACTTCATCAATTATTTTACATTATATGTCTTTTATTGGTTTATTTGTGAAAATTTGTATAATTTGTAGAAATTTTTTATGATGCTACTGTTACTTTATCTAGTATTTATTATCCTACTTCATCAATTATTTTATATTATATGTCTTTTATTACGTTAATCGTTTCTAAAGAAAAATATGATCCTATATTTGAATCCATGATAATTAAAATGTAAGAAGTTTATTTGAAATATTGGTCCAAAATTCCTTTATTGTTGCTTTTTCTTTTATTTTAAATCCTATAGCTAAATTAAATGATCTTTCTATCATTATTAGTCACATTGATGATGCTTTAGAGTTAGATTTTACACATGAATATACTAACTCTGGTGACAAGTGTTTTTGAACTATTTAGTACGTATAAGACTAAGTTTGGTAGTACGCCTAGGAGTCAACAAGAAACTCCACAACAAACCGAAGATTGATTAAAGAAGAAGTCTATTTGGAGTTATATTCATTGGCGTGGGCGTGACTCATCATCATCATCAAGTTTAAGTTAACTATTATTTCCATTACCAACAACAATGAATCCGCCACAATCCTCTGAGCTTAACTAGTAACTTAAGCTAGATTCTGATATTAACTGCGAAGATGAGAACTTCAAAGTTTTCGAATAGTAACAAAAGCATCAAAAAAGATTTCTAATATTGTTACAATTAGTATGTGACATCTTAATTATTCTGGTATCAACGGTTTCTTCGGAGTTTACTTTTAATACTATTGGGAGGATATTAGATGATTGAAGGATTTCATTAACTCCTGAAATAATTGAGATATTAATCTGTGTTAAAGATTGGGAGAACAAGTGGCGAAACGAAATCAACATACTATTCATAATGAAGAATTGGCCAAAAATTTCAATAATTTGTACATGAGCAACAATGATGAATCATGATTAATGAATGATGATGATGGCATACTAGTTTTGTTTTTAATAATTTCAATTATAAATAATAATCAAGATTGCACTCTTTTTCCCTTATTAAGGTTTTATCCCAATTAGTTTTTCTTAGTAAGGCTTTTAGTGAGGTAGTCAAAAATATTTATCAATAAAATTGAATTTTTTATTTTCTATATTTAATTGTTTTTTACTTATTTGTTTTTCATTAACTTAAGTTATGTATTATTTTTAAATTTTTATCATAAAATTTGTAAAATTACTTGTGATAAAAGTTTTATCACACATAAATATATAATGATATATAATATAATATATGTATATATATATTTAATCATTAAATTGTTCTAAAAATTGAAATTAAAAAAATGAGCTAACTGTAACGGGTCAGCCCATTTTTGGATAGGCCTAGGCCTGGCCCCAGAAGCCTATCTGGGCCATAGGGGGTTGGGCTCCCCTCTCAGCCATACGGGCCAGTCTAGTCCACTTATTTAGACAGACTAGTTCAGCCTGGCTTATTCACGCCTAAAATCTGGAATGGGCTGGATAAGTTAGTCTGGCCTGACCTGTCTATTTTGATAGTTCTAAACTGAACAAGCTGAATACTTGCTAACTAAAAACCTGGCGAGACATTTTTTCATGAAGCTGATAGACAAGCTAGGAATGAAGAATTTGTTCAGCCCATCTTGAGAGGAAGTGTTGGATAATCTACTTAAATTTAATTTGTTAAATATTTCGTAAATCAAGGATTATTGGGGGCAAGAAAAATATCTTATATAGGCTCTAAAATACTTTCTCGGAGTCCTAATATTTTATTCTTTTTATATTAGGTGCTAGTTTATCTAATATTGTTTTGTTTCCTTATTCTATATTTTTCATTTGTGTCTTATGCTATATTGCTCCATGTTCTATAGCTGAGATATTCCATATATATACAGCTACCCCATGTAATAAAAGTATGCAATATACGATGCTTCCTCTAAACTTTTCATGTATAATAGGAAATGGCTAAATATAGGTAACAATAATTTACCTTAGCACATATTACACCTTTAATTTTAAAAGTATTTGTCAATGTGATTAAAAACTAATAATTAATGTTGGACTATAATTTAAGAGTATAATCCAAATTAAATCAATTAATATATATATATAATCAAATAGAATAATTGTAGGGCCAAGATCAAAGATGGAAAGAGACAAAATAAGGTTCTAACCATATGAGATCAATGATAGAGATAGGTTGGAGCTAAACTAATGGTCAAGATTGGGGGAAGAAGAAGACAAATATAGGATTTTAACCAGTTTCAAAAGTGGGACAAATTAAGAGGTAAGTTTTAAATTACTTAAATTCAAATATGTAGCAAAAGGAGTAATAAGTTAGAAGAGAGATAAAATACAAGTATGTTTTCATTTTTTCTAGATGGTCGTATTTTTTAATATCAAGTGAGAAAAAGCTTCATGTAGGATTCAATCTCCAAATGCTATGTAAGCTTGTTTGAATACAACCATTGGGCTAATAGGCCTTTTCCAATGAATGAATGACACATCTCAGAAGCCAACATGTGAGTTGTAAACTTGTCTCTCAGCAATTGAAACTAGTAAGGCATAAAAGTTAATATATATGCATTGGACACCTAAGAAATGACATTTCTTAAACTGAAATGACCAATTTAAAAATTGGTCTTGTTGCAAAATGATCAAATGTCTAGCCCATTTTAAGTAAATACTTGTTTTTCAATTACCGTTAGAAAAATAACCAGAATATTTGGCCATTTAGCCATAAAAAGAGAAAAATAGAAATTCATTAAAATGGTATAGTAAAAAGAAAAAAATAGGGGGAAAAAAAAAGACACACCCTCTGACTTACATTGAAAGAATCTTCTCACATGGGTTAATTTACTAAAACTATACTTGTAAAAGAGAATCATAGTTTGTATCAAATCATATATAATTAAAACTATAAATAGGAATAAACTCTTCACCTTTGTATATACTTAAACTATAAATAGGAATAAACTCTATCACATTCTTCGAAGGTGATCCTTAAAAAGAACTTGAAAACCAAAATATAAAACTAGAACTTAGGAAATCTACGGAGATCGAGAATTTTTCGACACAATTTTTGATATGTCAAAAAGATAGTTTGTATCAAATCATATATACTTAAAACTATAAAGAGGAATAAACTCTTTGCCTTTATATATACTTAAACTATAAATAGGAATAAACCCTATCACCTTCAAAGAAAGTGGTCCTTAGAAAGGACTTGAAAGCCAAAATATAAAACTAAAACTTAGGAAATCTAGGGAGATTGAGAACTTTTGATATGTCGAAAAGAGTAGGACAATGTCTCTTTATATCGGTTGTAAGGGCTTTTTTCCTTGTTGATTGATTATTGAATAACCCCTTTATATATAGGTTCAACAGCCCTTGACAATTTCATTTTCATGCCACGTTGGATT
The DNA here is from genome assembly GCA_002914805.1 of Parasponia andersonii. Taxonomy (NCBI): domain Eukaryota; kingdom Viridiplantae; phylum Streptophyta; class Magnoliopsida; order Rosales; family Cannabaceae; genus Trema; species Trema andersonii. The sequence goes on from JXTB01000030.1 coordinate 1,164,451, forward strand.
TTTGTAACTTTTCATTAAAAAATTTAGAGAAATTTAGGTGAATGACTAATATTTTAATTTTGATAAAGTAGATATCCGCTTTTTAAATTTTATATCCAAATATCCAAGTATATATATTTTTATTCTTAGTAGATAAATATATCTAATAATTTCAGTTAATGTACTGAGTAGAGAAATTTAAGTGAATGACTAATATTTTAATTTTGATAAAGTAGATATCCGCTTTTTAAATTTTATATCCAAATATCCAAGTATATATATTTTTATTCTTAGTAGATAAATATATCTAATAATTTCAGTTAATGTACTGAGTATATAAATTTTTATATTTAGTATATAATATTTTGCACTTGGTATATAAACATAAATATCGTACATTCTGCTATAACATTTGAAAAGCAGAAATTTACTTAAATTGGGCTCAAAATTCGTTCGTTTTGCTATAAAACTCTTAAATTTACAATTCAATAAAAGTATTTTAGAGATCAATTTCCCATTCATTCGAGCATTATTTTGAGTATGTGAATATGGCATAAATGGTCCCTGAACTATCACATTTGTGGCAATTTAGTCCGTAAAGTTTTAATCATGGCAATTAAGTCTGAAGCTTTTGATTTGTATCAATTTCGTCCCTAAATTATATATATTGCAATTTGTTGTTAAATTTCTGACCAAAAATATAGCTAAGCAGTATTTGTAGTATCTGAAAGTGTATTTAAAGAAAATTAAATTGAACAAAAAGATTTCGAGAGAAGAAAAATATGTACTCTGTGCATATTTTAGTATTCTTGTAGTAGCAAATTTATAGAAAATTTTTCTATAATTGTGCATTTTTATGTTTAAAATTTTCAAATTACCTGTCAAATACACTCTCAAATATCAACACATATTTCTTGCGTTATAAAAAATTTAACAAAATTTAAACAATCTGGAGACTAAATTGCTACAAATCAGAAAATTCAAAAGATCAATTGCTACGATTGAAACTTGATGACTAAACTATCACATATTGGATACTTGGGCGACCATATTGTGCCATTAACCTCCAAAAATACAATTATAAAAACGAAAATGGACTTTACGATGATAAAAATGCAAATGGAGTGTTTATGCCATAATTTTGATCTAAGCAGGTTTGTCACACTGATCTTGTCCTTCGTTAGTCAGTCTCTGGAGCCCGGATCATTAATGGGACATTTTATCTTAATCCTAGTCTTTAACATGGATTAAATCTAGACGTATGCTCCTTTCAACTTCACCACATGGACCCACTTCAGATTTATCAAATTTACGAATGGATCAGTAATGAGTTAATGGCTTTATTCTAATCTTGCATCAAATATGGTGCAATGTACGTAATATCCGAAACAAGCCAATCCAACCATATGCTAAATGCGTACAAGACTTCCACTGGTGTCAGGAGGCAAAATATAATGTTCTGTCTACCTGAATATCAACCCGTAATCAAAATAAATAATCATACAACTAATTAAATAAATCTGAGGGGAAAAAAAAATCTGTGACAGGATAAAAACAAAATTTGGTCAACAAAACTCGCATCCTGCCATGAAACTAGAAAGATTACTGCACAAAATTATAAAGCATCATAAAGTAGCTAACCTACAAACATTACATTCTTCTGCATTTCTTTCCAAGCTTTATCCATCCTTACAGGGTACCAGCACCAGAAGATAGAAATCATCCGATTATACCAGTGTTAAAACAAAGCGGGACCCACTCTGGGGAATCTTTACAGATGCTTAGATTTGAATTCGAACAGCAAATTTACTTTTTCTAATCAGAGTTAATTGGTGGGAACAAATAGTTCAAGCTGAGACACTGGCATTAGTGCGGGGTTCTCCCAAGTTAAAGCCTGAAAGTACTGTAGCCTCCGAGATTGGAAGATCCATACCCACTGCCATAGGGTTGCGAGGGTAATGAAGTCGAAGGGTAAGAAGAACTGCTCAACTGATTCGAAGGGTAAGAAGAATTGTTCAGTTGAGAGTATGAAGATCTCAATCCAGTATCTATCCTGCCATAGCTGCTTGAAAGTGATTCTTTGTGATTGTTCATAACTTCCTGCAAATACAGATGGAAGCACATCAGGACATGTCAGCTTTTGTTCTCCTAACTTGTCAACTGCAGATGATGAAGAAAATTTTTGGGAAACACAAGGTAATATCATTACAGTAGAGATGGAAAAATCCATTAGACACAACTGGAGAAAGGGAAGGGCAAACATGGTTATCGAGGTTTCCATCTCTCCAAGGATAATTGCGGGTATAACTACTGGTCTAGAATCTGAACATAAATGAGTGATCTAATAAATTGATGTCATGAAAAATTAGTTTTTAAACCAATTTGTCAATTCATACATCACCAAGCCCCTAGTCTTATAAACTGATCAAGTCTATACTCCATAGTTATGTTTATATAATCTTACAGCAAATCTAATATCCTATTCATCACAGATAATGAAACTACTGGACTAGAGGTTTTAATAAGTACCTGAATTAGTTGTTGCGCCAACTGAACCTGTGTTGAGGTTCCTTTAATTTCCACAGTGATTTCGTCAAGATGTCCCATACTCTCTTGCACACTTAAGATGGCTCCACTGGTGCGACGAATGTAGTCAATATTAGATCCTTCAATCCCAATAATGTCTTCAGCATAAGATAATGGGATTTGCATCGTTTGTGCAATCTGATGGCAGAAAAGGCGTGATGTTACCCATGAATTCAAACCAAAAAAGGTAAAGCACATAAAACAGAAAAACCAAATCTAAAATACTAAAGCTGCTCTCATAATCATAGCCTTAATCAAACTTATTAACATTGTGATTAAATTCAGTATACGCACTTGAAATGAGGGTGCGGGTGCAATTGGCTCCTGTGAAGATACTCTTAGAAGATGAGACATGTACTAAGGGCCTTGTGCATTTTGAAAGAATTGATATTTTTCTTTATCCACTTGATACTTAGATCTAATTCCACCGATGTCACTACGTTCACATATTTATCTTGCATTCTCTAAATTTGAGACCCTGCTTTTTTCTATTTCATCTTTTCCTTTCTTTCTTTTCTTTTTTGTTTTATTTTCCTTGATAGGCTTTATACCTTACAGTAGGATATACCAATTAACAGCCCAGCTGTTTCCAAGGAAACAACTTACAGGAAACAAAAGGTCACATTGAGTAAAACAAATGGCCTGTTACAACACCAACCTGAGTAACAATGGGAGCAACAGTACGACCAAGTCCTGTGGAACGAACCCCAGGAAGTGATTGATCTTGTCCATACAGAGAAATTCGAGATGATGGAAGCTGTGATTCCAGTTGACTTTCACGCTCAAGAAACAGAGAATCCCTCTTTGCTGGGAGTGGATAGTTAGTTGCAAGTCCAGTTTGAGAAGCACCATGCAGCGATGACTTGTCTACCCAGGCTTCTACTTGGCGTTCTTGTGAGGTTGGTGCATTGTACTAAAAAGTGATATTCCAATTATCAACACGTGACATATCAAAAAAGTGTAAGGCTATAGAAATGAATGGAAATTATGCTTACAGTCTTCTTCTCAAAAAGTGGAAGAACACTATGATCAACCAAAAATTTCCTCAGATGACCAATTACTGCTTCCAGAGCTTTGAGAACCTTTAATCCTTCTCCTTGCAACTCAACAATTCTCTCATCTGCAGCAGCATAGAATGGCACCTCATCTGCTAGCACAATATTTAGCATCACTTAAATTGTTTTAAAAAATAGTCCTTAGCATAGTAAGAAGAGCCAGCCTCACAGTTAATTAGACATCACAAAATAAGTGGCCAAAAGAATTTACTGTTTACAGACATCAATTGCATCAAGCAAAGAAATCAAAGAGGCCAAAAAGATGGTAAAACCCATGAATATATTAAGGGATAACATACATGACAAAAGCTTGTGGTTCTACCTAAAGGTACACCAAAGTGTCAAGAGGTACTCTAAACCACAGATTAGTGAAAAACAGTTACACAGTTCAGAGGACTGTCTACAATGTGTGATACATTATGTTCAAGAATGATAAACATAATATCTTGGCACAAGAAACACATATCATATTGATGAACTAAAATAAAGACACCCTTCCAACTCAAAAAATAAATAAAAAAAGACTCTCCTAAACAACAAGTTGGTCTATGTCTTCAAGCACAACTATTTCCTCTTGAACCATATCACCAGAAATTGCAAAAGAAAACAAAGGAACATCTCCACAACATCATGGCACTTAAACTTGAACCGAAAGTCCATTAGCTTCTCAAGGAACACAGATAAGCAAGGTGAACCAATACCCACTCAAAGTTCACCTCATTTGCAAATCCAATCCAGAATTTTCCAATGGATTAACAGATAACATACGAGCAATAGACACCAAACTATACTGCACCTATTTTTGCATAAAAAGTTCACCACTCCGAAATTACTCAGCTAAAGCATTGGTCTGATTATTTTGGGTATAAAACCAAAAACTTTCATGGGCTCAATCTAATTATTTTAGAAACCATAATTTATGGAACACTTCAAAATGATGATGAATTCTAGTGCCTAACCCTAAAGAGTTATGTGGGTATGTAAGCAAAAAGGGCACCACACAGCAGCAACTCAAGCTTAAGTCATGATACATATCAAAGGCAACTCAAGCAACTATCCAAACTTAAGAACTTTTTGCTCTAAATAATCTGTCATCACTAGATGACAAATTAAAGATATTGTTTTTTATCTGCTTAGAACTTAAGACATTGTCTCGAGATAGTACAAAAAGACATGATGAATTCAAGATATCAATTATAAGTAGTTGGCAGTCATCATACATATCTTATTAAAACGAGAATAGATATCATGATTCAGAATATTGAATGCATACCCCCTGACAATACTCGGACAGATGCCCCGGTGCTCTCCTGTATGGATTTGATCAATGAGCCTTGCTTTCCAATTAAATTTATAGCTTGTGTTGATGCAACCAACAAACGAATTGAACAGAATACAACTCCAGCAGCTCCAGACACCTTACCATCACCCTCCCCCTCTGGTAATCCAGAGACACGTTTAAACACCCTTATAACAGCATCCATCGCTGGTGAAAGAGGAGCCTCTGGCTCTTCCTTCCCCGATATCAACACCTAAAAGAAGTGCAAATTAAAAACAATCGACCTTCTTCAAACCTTAAGCCATATTTACTAATCCAATCCATAATGGACCGTAGAGGGAATGAAAATCTGGGAATTTTTTCCCTTTCCCATCCGTTCAAGTGTTTAGTTAACCATTTGGGCAGAAATTGTTGGGAATTTTTCACATGATTAGTTAATTGGGAAGGGATGATTCTTTTCATTATGGATTAAAGCATATAATGAAGCGGAATCAGGGATTTCTTTCTCATGTGTTTGTGATTATCAACTAGTCAATTCAAAGGGTTAGCATAGTCATCTATTAGAAGCAGTGAAAAGAAAACAATACAAGAACTCTACTTTAATTGGAAAATGCAATTAACCTACTGGGTCGAATCCTCTTCTTGTTAAAGGGGAAACTGAAAACTACAAATTTTAGTTTAGCATACCACAATTGCATTAAAATTACTTTCACTTTCCTTCACCCTACATTATTTTCTCAGCAACCAAGCATCAAAATTACAGCACTCGCCACAAGAAAGAAACAAGAATCAGATTCGAATTAAAGATAGAAAAGAGAAAGAAGACACTCACGATGCGATCGGGAGTGCCAACGGCGCCATCGAGGACCCGAATTCGAGCACGCGTCTCCTCGCACATCTTCTTGATGAGCTCCCCCTTCCGGCCAATGATGCTACCGACCTTGAGCACCGGAACAATGAGCCTGAACACGCAGTCTCCGGGCCACCCGGGCCACCTCTTGTCGGCGGCAGTGGCGGTGGCCGCGGTCGTAGCTGCCGGAGCGGCAGGTTCTGATGGCGGAGCCGAGTCAGGCTGGGAGTTTGGTTTCTCACCAATCACATCGGACCCGATTGTGGGCGCCGCTGTTTCCGTGGTGGCGACGGCGGCACTGGGGACGAGAGATTGCGAGTCGGATTCCGGAGCCCTCGTGCTGCCGTTCTCGGCGGGGTTGTGAGCCGCCATGGGAGAGCAGAGAGAGAAAGGCGTTAGGGCTAAGTGAAGGTTTTAGAGAGAGAGAGAGAGAGAGAGAGAGAGAGAGAGAGAAGCGGGACAATCAATTTACAGATGTGTTAGGGTTATTAGTTAGGAGTAGCACACCGTATTCTGTTAGTTATATGCAAAAGCTTAAATTTGAGTCATGTAACCCACTCATCCACTAGAAAATTGACCTTTTTTTATAACTATGCTGGAAAAAAAAAAAATAGTCATTGAGAAATTTATTTAAACATGCACGATAATATACCCAATTACAATCCTTTTTTCTTTTCTAAATAAAAAGGGAAGCAGGTGTCGATTCAAAAAAAAAAAGTGCTCAGCCCCCTCTAATTACACTTATATGTTCCACTCAATAAATATTGCAACATATATGCATATGTCCACCAAAAAAAAACTTAAGTAGCCCTAAAATGTTATTTCTTCTGAAATTTATGCCTCGTAGATCTCAATTTTTCTTTTTTCTCCCTCTCTCTCTTTCTCTTTCTCTTATTCCTCTCCTCTATGCCTTCTCTCTTCTCGTATTTCCTTCAATATCTCATCATCCATAGAAATTATGATCAATCAAAGCTAAAACAAAATGTCATAGAAACTCAAATCAAGACTTTGGACATAATTTGTTTGTCAAACCAAAACTATCACTTTTTTCCCTCTCTATGCTCTTAAAAACATGGCTTCTTTGGCATTGTTAATTTCAGATTTGAGAACAAAAATCTTTTCTTATTATTTTTAAAAAACAAAAATTAATTGGCAAATATTTTCTAAAAATAATATTTAAGGGGGAAAATGTTTATGAATATAAAAAATAAAATCAAGTTGAAAAAAATATATTTAGAAATAGAAAGTCAATAAAAAGTAAATAGAATTTTAAGTGAGAGAGAATGCGTACAAGAAAAAATAATGAAAAAGAATAAGTTAAGATAAATTAGTAAGCGAAAATGAGGAGATATAAAATATAGAATGAATCATAAGAGATGATGGAGAGAGATAAACTAATACGAACCGAGAGAAAAGTGACCACGAGTCATGTAACCAAACCTTCTCTTAGAGAACCATAAGGTTTGGGGTTCAGTCTCCAACTCTTACCCCTTCTTCTACTAACCACTAACACTAACAGGTGTGTACTAAAAAAAATGAAAAAATGATAAAGATGCATAAAGAGAAAAAATAAAGATAGAGAAAATTTTCCTTAAAATATGATAGAGAAAATTATTGCAAACAAAGTGGCAATAAAAATATAGAAATATAAAGTAATGAGATGAAATAAGAAGGGAGATAGTAGTCAAAGAAAATAGAGAGAGAGAATTAAAGAGAATAAAGAGATATAAAGTAGTGAGATGAAATAAGGAGAGAGAGAGAGAGTAGTGAGAGAAAATAAAGACAAAGAACGAAGAGAGAGAACATGAAAAAGAGAATGTTACGAGAGATATTGAACATAGTGAAAGTCATTTTTTTAAAAAAAATATTACACTTAAAAGCTTAGATTGTCTTTAGCTCTTAAAAATGATTGAGAAAATATAGATTCAAAGGTATTTGGTAAATTATTTTTTTAGCCAACATATTTTAGAATGCATTATATAATCACTATTTTGAAAAGAATTTGAAAAGCATGATAAAGAATAAAAATTGTTTTTGCAAACCTGATTATATCATCGTACAAATTTCCTGTTAATATTGATTTACAGCACACATAGTTTTATAGTCTACATCGAATGCTCTTTTAAACAACATAATTATTTTGTAAATTTGATCTTTTATTGTCACAACTCATTATAATTACAATGTAGTTACAAATAACATAACAATAACTAATTAGCCCAAAAAGCTTATAGTGAATTATAAGACAAATTATCACTCATTTGTAAAAATAAACTTTTTTTTAATAGGAAATTGGATATCCCAAATTATCTTCCACCTTCCCCAACCATCGAGTATATATTCGACCATGGTCAAAAAATTAGATCTGAGTATTGATTTAATGACATCAATGCACTTTTTTATTTTTTGTAAAAGAAAAATAATAAAAATAATGAAAAATTAAAAAAAAAAATCAAATTTCATATTCACTAAAAGTTCAAATTTCATGGAGACGATTAGTAAAGGAGCTTGAAATAATAGTGATTTAGAGAAAATAAGATCAGGATATTTTAATTAAGGTATTACGGTAAATTATAAGTGATGCGCTTGAGTGTTTAGTTTATGATAAAATTTATAAATGAGACATTCTTATCACTACGAGCCATTAATAGATCCCTCAATATAAAAACTCTAAAATAATAATAAGATTAAAATACTCTTAGTTTTGAAATTTATATCGAACTTTTGTAATTAGGTCTCTTGACTATATATATATATATATATATATATATATATATTTTAAAAAGATGAGCACTTCATAAATTATTTGTAAATGGGTTTGTTTACAAATTTGTTAGTACATTTAACAGTCATAAGGATTCTAGTTCTGTTTGGATTATTTTTATTAAAACGATCATTTGAATTTACTGTCACGTCATAACATCCTCTATTTTCGGAAAAGCAAGGTTTTACTTAGCAATATATAAAAATGCAAGAAATTTTTATAATAACACCTAATAATTAATTTTAATTTTGTTCTTATTATGCCCAATGAAATAAGAAGTGAATCCGTGAATATGGAATCAATTATTGAAAGGAGAGTGCTAGCCTCAAACACTCCTAATGCATCTCCATCTTCCCTATGGTTAGTTTCACGAAGGCTGTATGGCACATATACACTATTAAAACTTTTTAACTAATTGTTAACACATAAAAATGGACAATAACGAGATCAAAGATCCCAAGATGAAATTTGTGATTAATTTTAAAGTGAGAACGAACAAACGCACAAAATTCAAGTGATTCAGCATAATGGGTTGGTCTACGTCCACTTTGCCTCTTTTATTGATATGAGAAATGTGACAGAAAATTGTGTATCATGAGGGTGAGACTCCCTATTTATAAATAATGGGAGTAAGGATTTTCTATTGAAAATGTGAGAGTAATTTTCTCCATTAAGATATCGTTATAATGTATTTGAAAAATGATGCAAAGATGAATTAAGTAGGCATTAGCCACTAGGCTAGCCTTTTGTTAAAGATTAGCTCCACAGTTTTTATTATGTATCCACTTTTTTAAAAAATAAATGCCTTATTTAGGAAAATGCTATCACATTATTTATTCTAGAAGTATTTCTTACAATGGCATGTACAATTGTACCGGAGCATAATTATTTCTGAGGCCGTATTTTTATCATTATTTTTGGTACGATATGTAAAACCGTCCAAATACTTTTTCCTAAAGGCCCTCTTTTTTGGTTGAAGATCGTTGGGCTACTCTCGAACCTAGTTGACTTTTTCTTCTTTTTTGAGCTCCAATTCCAAATTATTGGGTTCATTTTGGCATAGGAAAGGACATGGATAGAACTTATTTGGGTCCAAATAATTTTTTTGTGATTTTTTGAAAACTGACATTTTTAGGAGTGAGAATAACGCTTTGATTTATAGTTAAGAGATTCTTAACCATTCAAGCATACTCAGTTATTACATAGATACAATCAACTCGACACACAAACAAGACACAAAAGAGGAATTTTCTTTCCTAAATAAAGTTGCAGATGCTCTTTATACATTAATTCCGAACATTAGAGAAATTTCATTAAATATGTTCCAAACGCAGGTTATTTCCAAGGATATGACTCATATAACAATTGTCTAAAAATATGACTCTTTGACTAAAATGCCCCTAAAAGCATAATCTTAGTTATTTGGTTTAAAAAAAAATAAAAAATAAAGAGAAAAAGAACGATCTCTCTCTCTCTCACTCGTTCTCTCTAGCAGTCATTTTCTTTTCCTCCTCATTTGTCATTGAAGCTCATCCTCTCTCTTTCTCTCTCTTCGACAATTGTGTAGGCAACATAGTAAAGTTTCTCTCTTCGACAATTGGGTAGGCAACATAGTAAAGTCCAGGTATATTTCGATTCTTTCTCATTGCTCAATACATTAGAATTTTATGATTTATTTTGTATAGATAATGTATAGAATCTTTTACTTGAAATTAATGATTTACGTATGAAATTAAGACTGAACTGATTTTAATTGCGTTTTCAAAATGATTCGACTGCATTCAACTGATTTTCATTGATTTCTATCTGTTTGGATGAATGTTCAATGGTTTGTACTTGTAATAAATTTTGATACTTTTCGATAGTATTCGATTATATTTCGACGTCTATAATCATCAATTCGATGGATTTTGATTTCATCGATGTTTTCAATATTTTACGATAATTCGATGACATTCGATTATTTTTTATGGTATTTTGATGCATTTGACAATTGGGTATAATTCGATTGTATTTGATGATATTCGACATGATTTCGATACATTCTATAAATAAGTTTAATTCAATTATATTCGATAACAGTTCGATGTATTTGAATGTTTTTAATTTTTTCCCTGCTTTATGTATATTCGATGTTATTTCGATTGTTTTCGATAATATTCGATACTTTATTTTCGATAATATTCGATATTATCTCGATGATTATTTTAAATGCTATTTCGATTATTTTCAATAATATTCAGTGTTATTTCGATGATTGTTTTAGATGTTTTTCCGATTATTTTTTATTATATGTCAGCTATTTCGATGATTATCTTAGATATTTTCTCGATTGTTTTTGAGTATATTTGATGTTATTCGATGGATAAACTAATTGATTTTTTGTACTATTTCAAATATCGAAGTTAATTGTACCCTTCGAGCAACACTATATTGGGAGGGTTATATTTCGTGATAGCCCAGTTAGACTGAAAATCAAGAAAAATTTTGAGTTCTAAATTTTTTATTCAACAAATAATCAACTTATATCAAAATGCATCAAAAAATTCAATCATCTTCACAAGTTTTACCTAAAGCTTGATTAATTTCTCGAAATTTAACCTAAATTCAAATTTTTTGACGTAAATCAACTTTAAAACAGATAAATATTCATTTCTAAACTATTTTAAATAATACTCATGATATTAAAACATAAAAATCACTTACCTATTTCAAGATTTACTCTTTGTTTTTTGGATTTACAGTGCACTTTGTGGAGATGTCTTTTTCTCTTTCTTTTTGATATCGAGTACATTTACATGAGTTTCTATAAATACTAATTTAGCTTCTTTTTTTTCAGAAGAAGAGAAAAGGAGCGTTGACTATTGAGGAAGCCTAGGCGAAGAGAAAAGAAAGAATAAGAAGAAAGAGTAACTGAAATTTCTAGATATGAAGCAACTTAGTGGAACAACTTGGGAGTAATTTAGTCATTTCAAGGGGATCTAATCATATTTTTTGAATAATTATTGGGTGAGTCATATGCTTGTAAATAGCTCGCGTTTCATGAAATTTCTCCAATATTATTACTACATTCACGGTCTTTACATTCTTAAAAATATCATTTTTAAAATAAATTCACAAAACAAAGTCAATTTGATCCAAGTTAGTCATATCTGTGTCCTTTTCCCATTTTGGCACAATCAACCCGGGGTTTTTCTATAAATAGCAGTTCTAAAATCAGCTCTTGTCATATACTCTTGTCATATAGAAGTTAAATAAATATGTTTAAAAACATAGCATTTTTTTTTTGGTTTTATAGCAAAAATACACATATTATAGTTTTAAATGTCAACTAGTTAGTCAATAAAACTCGATCAGTCAGTTGATAAAACTCCAACCAATCAGTTAAAAAAACTCAAGTAGCTAGTAAAACACTCCAACTCGCTTGGGGAAAAAATATGAGATGATTTAGAACTTTAAAACATAAACTGCTATAAACCAAAAAATTGAAAAATACTACTAAAGGTAAAAGCTCATCATCTCAAATTGCTATTGGGCCTAATTTCCTCTAATTTCAATCTCCATTCAAAAAATAAATAAAAAAAATGCCCTAGACAGAACAAATAAAAGAAATAAACAGAGAACAATGTGCCAATAAGATTATAAATTAAAATCTCATTCCCAAATTATTAGCATGAGTGATGAAAATGATGAAGCAATAGCGCACAACCATAATTTGATAGGATATTTACATCCAGGAAGTCTATTAATGCTCTCATAATGAAAAGGGGTACATTCATAATTGTTATAGAAAATAACACATTGTCATGTGGCACATAAAAATTTACTTAAATATTTTCTATCTTAACAAACACTAAAACACGGTCTTATGTCTTCTCTAACAAGTCCTAAATTGCTTCTATTGCCTCAATTGTCGTGAAAATATTTCGATTGTCAATCTCTGCCATTTCAACTACAAGCATACTTCCTTCACTTGTCATTTTTCACGTGGTTGAAAATTTTTGACTAAGATCAAGACGAATTTTAAAATTTTAAATTTTTCAATAAATAAAACTCCTAATTTTATAAATGATTTATACTTAGTTTTGTTTTTCCTCACATTCTTTAAAATATGGTAACCCTTGTCTAAATCATACATTGCAACTCTAATCATCATTTTTCTCCCCAAAAGACTCATGATTTTTTGCAAAAAAAAAAAAGGTAAATAATAACAGAAAAACTGAAAATAAATACATGGGAAAAATATATTCTAAACGACAAGCCAACGATATTAGTGTTAGATCTGTTTTCACCAGTTCTTCACGTGTCTCTGAACTGCTGATGTTATATCCTCCAACTGTCCACGTATCCTTGCTATCCCAAAGAGCTTTTGATTTCAGGCAGGGTCGGAGAGGCGGGGGAGGCCACCTGCAAAAACTCTCTGATGCTTAAGTCAGTTGTTTATCTTTGATTCAGGGTAGCAAAGATTTAGTTTTTCTTTGTATGAGTATATCTTTGTCTCTTGCTCATAAAATTTTAAATATTTCTTTTTGTATGCATATATGCCTCCTCTTTTCGAGGACGTATGGCTTATATATATAGTCCTGGAACTGTGAACCTCATGGTTCTCAATCCCAGGACCGAGTACCTATTCTCATCAGGACTTACTCTAGAGATCACAGGCCGAGATTACTGTGATTCTCCCTGCATCGTCGTGGCTTAGTTTCCGCCGTCCCCTATGGCTCGAGCCTGTCAGGGGCGAGACTTTGACAAACCACCGTTCTATCAGGACGGTTTGCTCAATGCGCACACCTACTCAGGATCGCATTAAATGCTCTGTCTGGGTCTGGAGTTGTGAGTTGCTTCCCACTGTACTCTGGTGAAAGACCCTTGAGGCTCCCGACCCTTAACTGTCGAGGTAAGAATCGGACTGGGCCGAGTCTATCTAGGGTCTGGGATGGGCTCAACCCTAGCTTCGGACAGCCCATGGGCCTATGCAGTACCATGTGTGACTCGAGCAGCTTTTAATTGGTCACTCTGAACACGTGTCGAATGGTGTGCCTGTTTATGACCTGTTCTGCCACTTAATCGTCCACGTGGTGTATGATTTAGGAACGGGTCCCACAACTGCCCTACTTCCCTATTTGATGGATTCGTATCCATTAAGTGGAGAAATCGTTTCTCTGTTTCTCCAATTTGAGGGATACACGTGGGTCTCTAATTGCCGACGTGGAGACACGCCATCCCGTGTCACAATTTTTTCAAATTTTGAAATTCTGACGCTTCTGTCTTCCTAGCCCTGCCCTTCTCTAGGAAAAACTCTTCGGCTCCCCCTCTATAAAAGCCGTATTTATACTCATTTCTTACTTTACCAAAATCTCCAAGTATTTCAGTTTTCTCAAATCTTAGTGTTTCCGCATCTCCTTTTTTCCAGATTCTTTCGTCTTCTTCAACCGCATCTAACACGATGGCCCTAGATTTGAGTCAGAAACTCCACCCCATCGCGGATTCCGAATTAGGGTCATTGAGGAGGTAGCTCTATTTCCCCAGCGGAGTCACTTTAGAGAGGGTCGACGGCCTAGCAAAGTGGCACCTTTACCCCTTTGCTACAAAAGGCTCCATCATTCTAGGGAGGCAACATCTGGAGTTGTTGCGGTTTCCTCTCCCTCCCTTGGTCCATCAGTTCTTTAGCCTCACTGGGGATTCATCCGATGCAGCTCAACGCTAACAGAATCATGATCCTGATGGGGCTTTCTACCTTGTCCATCCTCCTTAACACACATATTGACCTGGAAGTGGTTTTCAATGCTTATAAGCTTATCCTCATCCCTAAAAGGGGCTCTTACCCCACTTTCTATCTCCAGCTGCTCTCGGGGCGCCACATCTTCTGGGGCTTGCCGAGGTTGGACAAGCAGTGGGACTCTCATTCCAGGATATACGCCATCGGAGGGGCGTGGTGCTTTTCCTGGGTGAACGGAAAGCATTTTCAAATCCCCTCATCCTTTCTGCAAGGTAAGTACTGGGTCATGAATTTTGGATCCGTGCATATTTCGTCCATTTTTACTCATGACGTTTTGTTTTGCGCAGCCTCTACGGAGGAAAACAAGTTCAAGCCTCGGCTGTCGGTGGGTCAGCTTCAAGAGCTGGAGGGAATCATTGTCTTCGAGTCGTCCAGCGATTGCCGAAACATCCAGGCTATCCTGAATCCCCAAGTGATGAACATGATGCCAAGGATAGTCTCATACCTCCTCTTCCCACTAGACACGTGGGTCATCACCAAGCACCTTCGGAGCTAGCTTAATACCTCTGCCCTGAACTGGTTCCGTCGGGATGAGCAAAGTCGCATCGCCATGGTGGACCATCAGATCACAGCCTAGAGCCAGCTAGCGGGTCCCAACGACTTGGTGGCGCCAACCAGTCATGAGCTCGAAGAGGCGGTGAAGCTCGTGGCTGAGGAGTGTGCTAGGTTCCACAGGGAGGAGACCGTCGCCCTTAAGAGGGCTAAAGGTGAGTTCATTTTTGTATCTTTGGGCTCATCGGTCAGGTCATGGCTATGTTTTAACCATGTTGCTTACCTTTGTAGGTTCAGACGCAAGCCCTTTGGTGGATCCCTCTCCAGTCATAGGGAAGACCGCTGCGCATAAGGCTCGCCCCAAGGTCTCTGCTAGTCGGTGTTTGGTGGTGTCCTCGGAGGATGAGGCCACAGGAGTTGTCATCCCAAGAACAGGTTCAGACGACGACCTGGAGGGTCTGTTTGTGACTGGGGATAAAACGCCAGTAGCGCCAACTCCTGAGGTGGGCAAGCTCGTAATCCGGGAGGCACCAGCCATGAAGATTGTGTACGGCAAGGGGGCACCTTCGAGCCTGCTCGGCGAGCCTTCTGCGCCGACCTCTTCTACCCCCAGCTCTAGCTCGAAGGCACGAACGGGGTCCGGTGCTGCCCGTTCCTGTGGGGAGATTGCTGAGCTCAGCGAAGGGGCTCTGAGGTTGAAATCTCGGCTGTCTTCCTCTCCCTCCGTCCCGACGAAATGGGGTCGCGAGGCTGACTTATCCTCCGGGAAGGAAAGCCTGATGGGGAAGAGGGGCAGAGCTGCCCTCTCTTCTGGCAATGAAGACGATGGGGCCACGCTGACCCTCATGAGGAGAAGAAGGTCTGCGCGTAGTGACCCGTCAGGAGGGGTTGGTCAAGATAAGATCGAAAAAACACATTCAGGTAGGGCTTCAAGGAGGGCGGCAGCCAAAACCGCCGATGTAGCGGCAATTGCCATGACCTCTTCCGCTGAGGATATACTGCCCCCTATTGTCACCAAAAGTGCGCTCGGCGACACCCTGCCTCCTACCATCTTAACCTCTGCCGTCTCAGGAGCGTCGGAAGAAGCCAATGGAGTTCATCCGGTGGAGGGACACGGGGTCTCGCGGTCGGCAGGTCGGAGCCGCATTCCTTAGACATGGGCAATGCCCGGGGAAAAGGTCCAGCTACGGAGTTCAAACTGGAGGCGCTTTTCCTGGAGAATGTTAAGGTCATCGCTAATCGCAGCATTGCCCAGTTCTGGCTCATCTAGCTACTACTTCTATATCTTTTGGCATCCAAGCTGAACGCTGACCTTGCTTTCTTGTATTCTGTAGCTAGCCGCTGTCTAGTCTTTCTACTCCTCTCAAATCAGGGAGCTGACCGGGGAGCTAAATGCCCGAGCTGCAATGGCCAAGCAGAGCGAGGTCGCCCATGCCGCGTTGAGGGTGGACTTCGACCTGTATCAGAGCCTGGACGAGGCTAGGGTCGGTAGTGCGGTGGCACATGCTCTAAGTGTCGCGGGGATCTGGTATGAGGAGCTGGCCACCAGGTTAGCCGAAGCTGAGGTTGACAGGTTGGCTTAAGCCGAGGTCACCAGGCTGGCCCAAACCGAGCTCGGGGTCAAAGAGCAAGAGTTGCAGAACGCAGGGGCAGAGATGGGGCTGGCTTTCATCGCTCACGATAGAGCCATCCATGATGCCAAAGAGGCGAGGAAAGCCGAGGCGAAAGCCAAACTGGAGGCCCATTCCCTGTAGCGCAGACTTGACCGGTCCAATGAGGTAAACCGACATCTTTACTTAGATCACAAAAAATTGATGGGGACTCATACAGAGTTGTCTTGCAAGCACGGCGAAGACCTCGCCGACATTAACACTCTTTTGGTCGACTTGTCGCAGCGGCAAGCGGCACTGAGGGATAAACTGGCGGACGTGGAGAAACTGAAGACGATGTACTAGAGGCAGGTGGATTTCCTTTCTGCGGAGAGCTACAGGTTTGGCTAGGAGAACAGGGAATTCGAAGGTCATGAGGAGGTGGTAACGCCAGACCAGTTTGATGAGCAGAAAGGCGTCGAGAGGGACCATTATTCCGTCAAGCACTACATGCAGCAGCTAGGGGATGAGATCAACATCGTGTACCCTGCTGATATGCTGAAGATGCTCCACGAAGAAATAGACGGGCCCTCTACATCTGCCTCTATTGCCAAGGAGATTGTCCTTGCTTCCGGTCTGCTAGAGTAAGCCTTGGAGGTTCCTGGTGGTCAGCCTGATCTTGGGGCCTTAACTGGTGATGGGTCTAGCGCGGTCGTTTGTCCAGTGATGATTCCGACCCTGGTACGCCACCCTCTGCTGGAGCTAGTCCAAGTGCCAAAATTGGCTGCGCTCCCTTGGCTGAAGGTAATTAGGGCCTCTTGCTCTGTGCATTTGTAAAGTTGACCCTTATTGTAACCATCCATTTAAATAATAGAAACTATGCTGTTTTCCCAAGTTTATTCCATTCTCTCACTCTTTTTCTTAACCGCATTTAGGGTTAGGGTCAGATATCGTATAAGACGCCATTCCCTTGTCGGCAGTGCGGCTAGTGTTTGGGTTTGACTTGGTCGTATATGATTTTGAGTTCTTAGTGAATTCTCCTCGTACTATGATCGACAAGATTAGCTCTGGAGATCGGGATGTGAGTTTCGGCTCATCCGGTTTTAAGGATGTATAACCTCTGTCATGACTTGTCTTAGTAGAATTCGACCCATGCGTATGGCCTGACTTCTCTGACCCCAAATGGGAACGCACCAAGAACTAACTCCAGGGGTTGGTTGACCACTGTTTGGACCCGTCGCTGCAGAGGAAAAGGCCTGGGCTCAGCTCTCATCGGTAGTAAACAGGGTGTTACCACTCTGATGTGTCCCTGAGAGTCCGTCCACGACCTGCTTCTTATAAGTAGAGCTTCCGGGTATGCGTCCCTGTCGACCATGCATTTTGTATTTTAGGAAATAATAAATAGAGTTTGGTTTTAAATTCTGTCTTTATGCCTGGTCTTGTATTGGACTACTTCCAACGAGAAGGCTCTAACTCTGTTCATTTCTAGTCCATGTGTAATCAAACCGCTCTCTGGGTAGGGTCTGCTTCCAACGGGTATATCCTGACCCCTCTTACCTTTGTCTTGCACGCGGCTAAAACGCTCTCTAGGGAGAGTCTGCTTATAACGGGTGGACCCTGACCCTGCTTTCCTTTAGCTTTTTGTATAGTGAGATGCTCCTTAGGGAGGGTCTACTTCCAACGGGTGGAACCTGACCCTGCTTTCTTTTAGCTTTTCGTATAGCTAAGATGCTCCTTAGGAAGGGTCTACTTCCAACGGGTAGACTCTGTCCCTACTTTCCTTTAGCTTTTCGTATAGCTAAGATGCTCCTTAGGGAGGGTCTACTTCCAACGGGTAGACTCTGTCCCTGCTTTCATTTAGCTTTTTGTATGGCTAAGGCGCTCCTTAGAGAGGGTCTACTTCCAACGGGGTGGACCCTAACCCTGCTTTCCTTTAGCTTTTCATATAGCTAAGATGCTCCTTAGGGAGGGTCTACTTCCTACGGGTAGACCCTGTCCCTGCTTTCATTTAGCTTTTCGTATGGCTAAGGCGCTACTTAGGGAGGGTCTACTTCCAACGGGTAGACCCTATCCCTGCTTTCCTTTGAGGGCAGGTCGCAAGTTTTTGCCGTGCATTCTATCGCCTTTCGCACATCCTCACGAGTCGTAGGCGAGCGACGTGATCCCTGTAGTACGCTTCTTGATGGGGCCAGCTAGCAAGTTTTTTGGTTGCTCGGCTTTTTCCTCTTTGTTCGTTTTCTCGAGCCATCGACAAGCCTTTTATTGCACGATGTGATTCCCATAATACGATCATTTTCGAGGTCTGTTGGCAAATTTTTGGTTGCACAGCTCTTTCCTCTTCGTACGTTTTCTCGGGCCATCGGCAAGCATTTTATTGCACAATTTGATTCCCATAGTACGATCGTTTTCGAGGTCTACTGGAAAATTTTTGGTTGCGTAGCTCTTTCCTCTTCGTACGTTCTCTCGGGTCATCGGCTAGCATTTTAGTGCATGATGTGAATCCCATAGTACGATCGTTTTCGAGGTCTGCTAGCAAGTTTTTGGTTGCGCAGCTCTTTCCTCTTCATACGTTTTCTTAGGCCATCGGCTAGCATTTTAGTGCACGACGTGATTCCCATAGTACGATCGTTTTCGAGGTCTGCTGGCAAGTTTTTGGTTGCGCAGCTCTTTCCTCTTCGTACATTTTCTCGGGCCATCGGCAAGCATTTTAGTGCATGATGTGATTCCCATAGTATGATTATTTTCGAGGTCTGCTGGCAAGTTTCTGGTCGCACAGCTCTTTCCTCTTTGTACGTTTTCTCGGGTCGTCGGCAAGCGACGTGATCCCTGCAGTACAATCTTTATGAGCTCTACTGGCAAGTTTTTGGTCGCGCAGCTCCTTCCTCCTCGTACGTTTTCTCGGATCATCAGCAAGTGACGTGATCCCCGCAGTACGATCTTTATGAGGTCCACTGGCAAGTTTTTGGTTGCGTAGCTCTTTCTTCCTCGTATATTTTCTCGGGTCGTTGGCAAGCAACGTGATCCCCGCAGTATGATCTTTGATTGCGTGAATAGTGCGTGGGGTCTGCCACTGTGAGCAGACCCTTTTCCATAGGAATCCAAAGGATAAATCTGTGTGGCAGAAAACTTGACCTGTTTTGGAATTAAGCTTTTTAATAATATAAGTATTTACATGGGTCTTACAACATTTACATGTGTCTCGCACGTGATACTTTTTCAAGTGCTGAGCGTTCCACATGTTCGGTAGGCTCTTCTCGATTTTGAGTTCTTTTAGGATATACGCACTATTGTCAAGTGCTTTGATCACCTCATAGAGTCCAACCCAATTGTAGTCTAGCTTCGAGGAATTCCCTATTCTGACCTTCAAGACCCAATCCCTGGTATTAAATCGAAGAGCGCTAACCTTTTTTGCGTAGTAAGACCTGGCCTGCTGGTGGTATGAGGCCAGGTGAACCAGTGCTATGTTTCTCGTTTCTCCCAGGAGGTCTGTGTTGTGGCTTAGCTACTGCTCGTTTAGTGGGGTATCTTGTACCACTTCGGAGCGAAGGTTTAGGAGGCCAATCTCGGTCGAGATCACAGCCTCTGACCCGTAGACCAAGGTGAATGGCGTTCTTCCTATCGACCTCCGCTCCGTGGTTCGATGGGCCCATACAACAGCCGGTAGCTCTTCTAACCACCTGCTTTTAGCCTCCTGCAAGTTCTTTTTGATATTGCTAAATATGGCATTGTTCGTTGCCTCTGCTTGGCCGTTTCCCAGAGGGTAGTTCACAGATGAGAAACCGAGCCTTATATCATATAGCTCACACAGTTCCTTAAGCTTAGAATTCTGGAATTGTTGCCATGATCAGCGTGTATCTCTTTCAGAATCCTATATCGATAGATTATGTTTTTCCAAATGAAGTTAATCGTGTCTGCCTTATTAACGGTCGTGTAGGCTCCAGCCTCTATCTATTTGGTGAAATAATCTGTGTACAGAAAGACGTACATTCTTCCCCTTGGACTTCTGGAGAGCTCTCCGATGATATCCAGGCCCTATTTGGTAAACGGCCAAGGAGTTATGTTCGAATGGAGTTCCTCCGTGGGTTGGCATTTCATAGGGGCGAACCTCTGGCACTTATCATATTTCTTGACAAATCGGACCACCTCGGTCATCATGTATGGCTAGAAGTATCTAGTCGTCAGAGCCTTGTGGGTGAGGCTACGTCCACCAGAGTGGTTACCGTATACTCCCTCGTGGATTTCCTCCATCAGTTTTCACGCTTCGACGGGACCTACACACCACAGCATCGGTCCCATTGTCGATCTCCTATACAGTCACTCCCCTACCATCGAGTATCTGGTAGCCTTCAGTCTGATTGACCTTGCTTCTTGGGGGTCCGCGGGTAGGTTTCCCAATGCCAAATACTGGGTGATGAGTTTCATCAACCCCTCATATGCGGAGCCAGTTGCAAATACATGGCGTGCGGGGGTCTCCAAAGGGTCCTTCATGCTCTCACCCTCTAGGAGAATCTCTGTGTGTCCAATCGTTCCCCTGATCGACACGCTCTTAGCTAGCTCGTCTGCCTTCTGGTTCATCTCCCTAGGAACCTGTTCGATATTGAAACTGCTAAAGCGGGCTTTTGCCCTCATTACCTGGAGAAGTACCTGTGTAATCTCGGCTCTTTTACTTCGAAGTCTCCTCTGACCTGACCCGCGATCAACTGCGAGTCGGTCGTTATTACGATGCTCTCCACTCCGAAGTGCAAAGCCAGTTCAAGGCCTTGCAGCAATGCCTCGTACTCTGCCTCGTTGTTCATTGCCTGGAAATCGAGCCTCAAAGCTTTCTCTACTCTGAGTCCTGTTGGGGTCTGCAGGACTATCCCGATACCTGACCCCGAGGCATTCGTGGATCCGTCGGTGTAGAGGGTCTAGGCTGAAGAGGGGCAAGGCTGAGATGTCTGGAGTGGGTTGTGCAGCTCGTCGAAGGATTTGATTTCCACCAGGAAATCCGCCATGACTTGCCCTTTCTTTGCCACTCGAGGCCGATACTCGATGTCGTATATTCCCAATTCGATGGCCCACTTGGTTAGTCGTCCCGATAGGTCCAGTGTTGTTGATTTTACAATAGCTACGCAAGTGCACGTGCCGAAATAAGTAATATAGTAGTGAGTGAGTATCGTCTCCACAGGGATTGATTACCAAAATTATTTGTAAAATCTAAGTGTCAAACAAGTTTGTTTAACGAATGAGAAATAAAGATTTGTAATAAAATAGCAACAATTTAAAGTTGCAAGCAGAAAAGTAAATATTAAGCAGAAAATAATGAGATCTAATCAAGT
>JXTB01000030.1:1186965-1194465 GCA_002914805.1 Parasponia andersonii
AAAAACTAAAATAAAGTAAAGAAAGACACCTAAACTATAAAATTTATTCTTCTAAAGCAACTATCCTATGACTAAAAATACACAAGATAACTCTATTTTCATAGAGTTATCATCCAGCTTGGCCAAGATTTGCCGGATAAGGAAATTCGTATACACAGTGATCGAGTATGCTTCAAAGTATTGCCTGAGTCTCTTCTTAGCGTTGACCAGAGCGAGAACCAGTTTCTCTGCCATACTATATCGCGTTTCGGCATCCAAGAGCATGCGGCTTGTATAAAACACCGGCTTCTGCTTGCTGTCTTCCTTGACGAATAGTATGGCACTGATCGCTACTTCAGACACTGCTAAATAAGCATATAGGCGCTCCCCCTCTGCTGGGAAAGTCAGAATAGGCGGATGACTCAAGTACAACTTGAGATCTGTCTGTGCCTTGTCCTGCTTCTCCCCCCAGACGACAGTGGAGCTTCTCTTTAGGCACTGGAAAAAAGGCTTGCATCGGTCAGATATCTTGGAGACGAATTGGCTGAGAGCAGCTATCTTCCTGGCTAAGCATTGGACCTCCCGAATAGTCGAGGGTCTCTATACATCTGCGAACGAGAACAACTGGGTCGGGTTGGCCTCAATACCCTTCTGCTCATGATGTGCCCTAGGAACTAGCCGGAGGACACCCCGACCACACATTTCTTGTGGTTCAGACGCATCTGATATTGCCTCAGAATCTGAAAATATGCATCTAGATGTCTCAGATGGTCCGAAGCTTTTCTGCTCTTTACGACCATGTCGTCGATGTAGACTTCCATAGTCTTCCCTAGCAGCCCGGTGAACATTTTATTCATGAGCCTCTGGTAGGTTGCCCCCCGCGTTCTTCAAACCAAATGGCATGCATCTGTAACAGTACAAACCTCGTTCTGTAATAAATGCCATATGGAACTGGTCTTCCTCGTACAGAGGGATCTGGTTGTATCCAGAGTAGGCATCTAAGAAGCTCATCCTATCGAATCCCGCCATTGCATCTACCATTTGGTTGATCCTTGGCAGGGAGAAGCTATCCTTCGGGCAGGCCTTGTTCAGGTTGGTGAAGTCTATGCAAGTACAATTGTCTCCGTTTTTCTTCTTCACTACCACCGGGTTGGAGACCCAGCATGGGTATACGTATTCCATGATCAACCTGTTCTCTAGTAGCATCTCTACCTCCTTATTGATCGCCCTGTTTTTCTCTGGCGCAAACCTTCGGCGTCTCTGCCTGACCGAAGGGAAATTGGGGTCTATGTTCAGCCGGTGGCAGGCGTGCACGGGGTTTATCCCAGGCATGTCAACGTGGGACCATGCGAAGACATCTTCGTTCTGCCTCAAGAACCCCAACATCTCGTTCTTTTCCTCCTCGGGCAATAGGGCCCCGATTAAGACTACCTTCACCGGTTCTTCCTCTTTCAAAAGGACTGCTACCAGCTCCTCGATCGTAGATTCTGGCCCGTCAGGCTCCTCTTCGATTCGCTTCATGTATGCTGGCAGGCGGTCCTTTGATTGCTATCTGTCCCCTGTCGAGGTGCTCGGCTCGCATCGGCTCCCCTCAGGGCGGTTGAAAAATATTTCCTCGCGGAGGCCTGGTCTCTCTTAATGTCTATCATTTAGGTACCATCCTTTGATAGATATCTTAAGACCTGGTGGAGGGTGGAGGCGACCCCATGTATGGCGTGGATCCATCCTCTCCCTATGATGATGTTGAAGGAGGACTGGCAGTCGATGATGATGAAGTCCACGTCCAATGCCCAAGGAGCTGACCTTAGTACTGTCGAAAGCGAACAGCGGCTGACAGGTCGGCCTGAGCGCATTTCGATTCAGGCTCATGTTCTCGAACGTGCTGAGGAACAGGACATCGACACTACTCCCACCGTCGATCAGGACCCTTCCGACTAACGCGGAGTCGATCTGCAGCTTAATTACCAAGGGGTCATCGTGAGGCAGGTGCACCATGGTCAAATCTTGTTGGATGAAGGCGATGGCGGTGGCAGAGGCGCAGCTTTCTCCGATCATCAAATGGTTGACGGAATGGCCCATCCCCCTCAGGCGCTTCACCCTTTCTTCGGTGTTTTTGAGGTATTTTTTCTTTTCCTCCTGACCCTAGGTCGGCTCTGGTCTACCCACGATGGTCGGCACTATCCTCAGGGCCTGCTCTCCTGATCCGGAGGCCTGGGTCTGCTTGCCTTTTTCGGGCCTGGTGGCGTCTTCCTGTGGCTAGAATCTGCTGGCCTTCATGTACTGTTTCAACTTGTCGGCATGGATCGCTATCATAACCTGCGTGTAAAAGTTGCGGCAGTTGATGGTGTCGTGTCCGTGATCCTTGTGAAATTGGCAGTACCTGTTCCTATTTTTCATGTGCTCAGGAATGCCGGACTTGGTCGGGTCTTTGAAAATGCCCATGTCCCTGTTTTGGAGGTAGATCACATCGATCAGCGTGTTGAGCTCGTATTTCGACAGTGGATCACGAGACGCCTTCCTCCTCTTGCCGCCTTCTTGACTGCCTTGGGTTGGGGCTTCCTATTTTGGAATCGGCCCTTGGTCCGGCGCGACCCTTTTTACCCCTTGTGGGGCCAGAGTTTGCGCCGACGCTATTATTATCGCGGCGGAGGCCTTGGGCATTTTCTAGCGGCTTTCCAGTACCCTGAATACCCCTTCCGACTTTACTTGGACGTCTGCCATATCGTACAGAAGGTTCAAAAAGAGATGGCCCGATAGCATCGATCCTGACTGCAAGCCCCTGACGAACGAGCCTGCGACTTAGACCGAGTCAGAATTATGCACTAAGGACATCACCTCTAGGAAATGCGACAGGTATTTTCTCATGGACCCGTTCGCAGCTTGTTCCAACCGGTCAAGTTCTCGCATGGTTTTCTGCTGCCTCTGGGCACCTGCGTACTGCTTTAAGAAAAGTTTGCAAAAATCTTCGAACCCGTTTATGGATTTCTCTGGGAGCTGTCTAAACCATAATAGGGCCGGTCCTGCTAGGGTTATGGAGAAGACTTTGCAGGTCACAGCCTCGTCCCTAGTTTCCAAGGCCATCTTCTGCTGAAAGTGGTATATGTGATCGAGGGGTTCGGTTTTCCCCTTGAACGGTCTGAAGGTCGGGGTTGTGAAGTCTCTCGGCTTGGGCTCAATCTGGATCCAGTTGGCGAAGGCTGTCCGGTTGATCCCTCGCACAGTTTGCTCTGCCAGATCATCGGGGGTCTGGCTGTGATAGGCCCCGAGCCTCTTACTCAGCTCCGCTATCATTTCTTGCTTCTAGTTGGAAAGTACACCTTCCGGGCATTCCTGGTGTCTTCTGTCTGTCGCCGCTCCGGCTTGGAAAGGCCTTGTCTGGCTTTGTCACTCCCCCTACATCCGCGATCTGAATGGGGCAGGAACTTCCTTTGGCGGTTGGCCCCCAGACTCTTATTGGACATCTTCATCAAAGTCTTCCCTTCGCTCGCTCCTGGCTTCGCTTACCAGCAGTCCTTCGAGGCGGGCATTATCTCTGCACACTTCTGTGACTTCATCTTTTAAACCCAGGACGGCCTCGTGGGCAATCTCTGCTTTCTAGTTTGCTTCTACCAGGGCGGCGAGCATCTGGTCTAGCTTTTGCTCCAAACCCGGTTGTGCTTCTCGGGAGCTCCCTTCGGCGTCGGGACGTATGCTCCTAGTTGTCATTCTTGACGGTGCCATCTGACGTTGTATGGCCTTTTGTTCAGGGAGAGCGTGATCGTGAGACTCCTACTCTTTTTCTCACGCTCAATAGTTTCCCACAGACACTGCCAAACTGTTGGATCGGTTTTTACCAGCTGTCCACGTATCTCTAAACTGCTGATGTTGTATCCTCCAACTGTCCACGTATCCTTACTATGGCAAAGAGCTTTTGACTTCAGGCAGGGTCGGAGAGGCGGAGGAGGCCACCTGCAAAGACTCTCCGATGCTTAAGTCAGTTGTTTATCTTTGATTCAGGGTAGCAAAGATTTAGTTTTTCTTTGTATCGTGATTCTCCCTGCATCATCTTGGCCTAGTTTCTGCCGTCCCCTATGGCTTGAGCCTGTCAGGGGTGAGACTTTGATAAACCGCCATTCTTTTAGGACGGTTTACCTAATGCGCGCACCTATTCAAGATCATATTAAATGCTCTGTTTGGGTCTGGAGCTGTGAGTTGCTTCCCACTGTATTCTAGTGGAAGACCCTTGAGGCTCCCGACCCTCAGCTGTCGAGGTAAGAATCGGACTAGGCCGAGTCCATCCAGGGTCTGGGATGGGCTCGGCCCTAGCCTCGAACAGCCCATGGGCTTATGCGGTACCACGTGCGACTCGCGTAGTCTTTAATTGGTCACTCTGGACATGTGTCGGACGGTGTACTCTGTTTATGACCCGCTCTGCCACTTAATCGTCCACGTTGTATATGATTTAGGAACGAGTCCCATAATTAGTCATGTAATTTGACGCTGAGTTAAATAAAAATATTCTTCTTTTTTCTATTGAGAAATTTTGATATATAATTACGTGTTTTAACCAATTTTGACGTAAACTTTGTATATTAAGAGATATTAGAGGATTTTTTTATAAAAGAAAATATTAGAGGATTCCTTAAAATTGTGTTTTTTCATTTGTCATAAAAAGATTCTACAGCCTTTCTTAAATCTATCAAATTACCTCTTACGTGTCATCTAATTTGGAGGGAAAAAACATATGAAAAGACAAAAACACCTCAGGAATAATCTGAAAAAGTTTGAAATGACAAAAACACCCTTAACAACATCATAATAACATAGTTTTGATATTAAATATTAAAATTTAAAATTAGAATACGAAATAGTATTAAAAATATATATAAATATCCGAACTTTGAATTGTTTGAAGAGCATGGATAGTTGATGTAAAACCTGAAATAGCCTATTTCTTCAAGACTCATCCCATGATTGTTAAAGATGAGTCATATGGTCCCTTAAGTTGTACTTGTATGTATTTATTGAACAATGTTTTTGACCCTGATAGATGTTTCAGAGCATATATCTTTAACTGGCAGGCGATATTTTTTCTTATTTTTATTTTATTTTAGCCTTTGTTTTTTCTATGTTCTATAGTTCGGCCAAAAATTTAATTTTTGAAAAGATGGGCCAAGTCCCAAGTCGGTATAGCCCAGATTATCTTTGCAGACTATCTTTGAAGATAACACATTGTATATATATTTCAGTTTGGAACCCTGCATCATTGCATGACAATTCTATCATTTCATTTTCACAAATGTCTCAATCTTTTGATCCATCCATACACCCCATAAACTCAAAATTGTCTATATTATATCTCAATCGAAAATTAAGTTGTCAAATACACAAACTTTAAATCTCTTTTCTCACTTTTCCCAAAGACAAATTAAAATACACTTAAATTTAACATATAGTAACGAGTATCCATTAGTTTACAATTTTAAGGGAAGATTTTTTAACGGAAGATGAAACGACACTTTAATTGAGATTCTGTGTGAAAACTAATATATTAATATTATTTTTCAGTAAAAAATTAATATTTCTTATAATGTTTGGCACCTTAAGGTGCAACATAATATTACTCTAAACTTTCATATAATACTCAAATAAGAAATGATAAAGTGGCACTTACCAAAATAGAAAATTTCCCACGTGTTGAAATCTTCAAATTTTGCCGTGATATTTATGTAAATTGCCCAAGTGTTGTATGATGATTGTACTTTCATTTTTTTTTTTGAAAAAAATGAGACTTAATTAATGATCTCAATTTATTACAAATTAAAGTAAAATATATACTACTACTTAATTCCCAACTCAACTCATTAAAGATAATAGGTTTTTATGCCTATTCCGGTGTGATTTAAACTTAGGATCGAGATCCTAAGTAATGACTGCTCTATTATTTGAGCCAATATATTTTGTCAAACAATTGGTACTTTCATTGAATAACAATATATATATGAGATTTGAGGACTGAAAAATTACTAGTCAAGTAGTGAAATCATATGGGGTTGAAGATAATTGTGACAACATATTGTTAATAAATGGTATTAATGTGTACAAAAGGAATATTGGAAATTCACACGTATCCTGAAATTTCTGACCCTATACTGCACTTTCTCTCCTTAAGTGTTTATCCAGTTTCAAAGGCTGTGATATTTCCAACTCACCTTGTAAAAGATAAGATACTATGGTCATTCACATGTGGACAATACTTAAGGATACGTTATTATGTGGCCACAAATAGAGGATACAAACCTAACGAAATTCATTCTTCAGATTCCACAAGTAAGCTCTTTTCTAGAGAGACCTAAGTTTAATTGAAATCACAATATAACCCTTAAGCATTACCAAAATTCTTTATATTTATACATATGTGACATAAATGAAGGCATTTTCACAAATGTAATATTAATCACCTTTAGGCTAATAAATTCATAGATTAATTATATATTTGTATTGTTTTCAATCTCTCTCTTTCTCTTTATTTATTTATATATATATATTTATGGCACTAATCTCGTAGTTGTATTATTTTACATATTATTTTGCATAATTAAAATTCATTACTCACGTTTTTTTATATAAAAAGTGAAAAGAAAAAGTATTAAATAATATATATTTTTTCAAATGTTCAAATTATGATAACAATTAAAAAAAAAACCTACAAAATTTACCTAGGGGATTATACCCTATATATATATATATATCACATAATATATATATATATATGGGTTGAATTCTTTTTCTTAAAATAAATTTTAAATATACAATATAGTATTTATTTTTTTAATCATATATAGTATTTAGTGCCATTTATTTAAGAGACTAATAATTATCGTTCTCAATTTTATTGCATGATTATTTTTAAAAAATATAGCAAAACTAATAACCATCATTTATTATAAATAAAAGTAAATAATTCATACACAGTCAAATTATCGACCTATTACTCAATCTCCAACCCATCCTACTGACTGAGTTAGTGGGCTTTTATTGCATAATTAATTAGTTAAGAAGAAAGCAAGAATGTTTTCTTTCCTAGATAAACCAAAAATTGGTTTTCTCAATAGGAAAAAAAAAGAGTGCAAAAAAGAAAAAAAGGTTAATATATAGAATAGGATTTCTCAATTTAATAACGGCTCAGTCTACAAACGAGTATGGAAGTAATTCATATATATTTTTTAGATGAAGTAAGTAATTCAGATATTTATTTCTAAAGGAATTAGATATGTATTCTTTTTGAATTTAAAATTATATATTTACCTTATATGTCTACATTGCTCCATACATAATACATATAGGCCAAGAAGCTACCAAGTGGAAGTTTAATGGGATATTTTGGGAAAATATCTATGAAAAGAACAGTGCAGTCTGGAAATCTAAAAAGCGCAAACATAAATAACTTATGTCTCTTTCTAAAAGAAAATAAGAATAAAAATAAAAACTTATGTCATGCTCGTTTTGAAACTGGAAAGGGCTTGAATGTATATATGGATA
>JXTB01000030.1:1199465-1344564 GCA_002914805.1 Parasponia andersonii
AACAACAATGAATTTTCCTATAAAAGCATGTAAAACATGATTCATTAAGTGCATGAAAGTACTAGGTGCATTAGTTAATCCAAATAGCATAACTAACCACTCATACAATCCATATTTAGTCTTGAATGTTGTCTTCCATTCGTCACCTTCTTTCATCCTAATTTGATGATATTCACTTTTAAGATCAATTTTAGAAAAGACACAAGAACTATGCAGCTCATCTAACATATCATCTAAGCGGGGAATAGGATGTCGATACTTTACCGTAATGTTGTTGATGGCTCTGTAATCAACATATATCCTCCATGTCCCATCCTTCGTAGGAACTAGAATCACTGGTATTGCACATGGGCTCATGCTTTCTCTCACGTATCCCTTCTCCATCAATTCTTCAACTTGTCTTTGAAGTTCCTTTGTCTCCTCTGGATCATTTCTATATGCTGGACGGTTTGGAATCGATGCTCTGGGAACGAAATCGAATTGATGTTTAATCTCTCAGATGGGTGGTAAACCATATGGCACCTCCTCGGAAAACACATCCTCAAACTCCTGTAAGAGAGAAACAACAACACTAGGCAAAGAAGAATCAAGTTGGTTAGTGTTTAAAACAGCCTCCTTATACATGAGTAAAAATACCGGCCGTTTCGAAATTATTGCTCACTTAATCTCACTTGCTTTTGCATAGAAGTTTCTTTGTTTTCTCTCTGCTTTTACCTCATTGGCTGAACTCTTCTCTTTCTTTTTTTTCTCAACAGATTCAACCTGACTCCCTTTCTTTTCACTCTTATTATGCACAACCTCACTTCCTTCTCACTCTCGTTCTTTTTTTCTCTCAAGTTCTTTTGATCACTCAATTTTTGCATTCTCACTTGATCTTTATAAACCTGTTTTGGTGTCATCGGAACTAGTGTGATTGTTCACTGGTTGAACATGAATGAATATTTGTTGGTGAAACCATCATGTTATACACGCCGATCATATTGCCACGGTCTTCCTAGGAGAAGGTGCCCAGCTTGCATTGGTACCACATCGTATAACACTTTATCTTCATATTTACTGATTTGAAACGATACAACAACCTGCTTTGTAACCTTCACTTCATCACTATCATTCAACCATTGCAGCTTATATGGACGAGGATGCCTAAGTGTTTAGAGCCCTAGCTTTTTAACCATGGAAGTACTAGCAACATTAGTGCAACTACCACCATCAACAATAACACTACATACCTTGTCTTTCACGTGGTAACGAGTGTGAAAGATGTTCTCTCGTTATACTTCTTGTTCCTCTTTAACTTGTAAGCTTAAGGCTCGTCGTGCAACTAACCCAAACATCTCACCCTGATCTGTCCAAACTCCTCATCTCCCATTGAGGCATCCTCCAGTGGCGGCATATCATCACAATTAGCCTCATCTTCAGATTCAAATTCTCCATTATTTCGGATCATCATAACTCGCTTGTTTGGGCATTGGCTAGCTATGTGCCATCTTCCCTGACATTTAAAGCATTTAATCTCATTAGAACGAGTCGAAGTAGGAGCTGATTTACCTTAAGGGGTCGTGCTAGGGGTGGCCATTTTGGGCTCGGATTTGGCCTTAGAAGTGGAAGAGCTTTCTTCTTTCCTTGGGTAACTCGGCTTCCAAGGTGCGGTACTAGATGTTTACGGGGCGGGTCTTAGCCGGATTTCACTCCTCTTGAGCTGCCTCTCTGCCTTGATTGCTATATAAACCAAATCTTCTAACTCCACATAATGGTGTATTTCAATCATATTAGCAATCTCTCGGTTTAAACCATTCAAAAATCTGGCTATTGTCGCTTCCCAGTCCTCCTCCACATTAGCTCTGATCATAGCCATTTCCATTTCCTTATAATACTCATTAACACTGTTGTTACCTTGACAGAGGCCTTGAAGCTTCAAGTATAGATCCCGATAGTAGTGACTTGGCACAAATCGTCGTCGTATCACTCTCTTCATCTCATCCCAAGTTTCTATAGGATGTTCTCCATTTCGCCTCCTATTAATGCAAAACTGATCCCACCACACAATAGCATAGTCAGTGAATTCGATTGCAGCAAGTTTTATTTCGGAATAATTGTGACAATCGAAAACCAACTCTATCTTCTTTTCCCACTCGAGATATGCTTCGGGAACGCCTTTTCCTTGAAAGGCGGGGATTCTCATCTTTATATTTCCTAAGTTGTTATCTACCCGGTTCCTAGCTTCTCTATCCCTGCCATATCGCCTATGGCTGCCCACTGACATCCTATTATATTCTTCTTCTACATCTTCCTTTTCATATTCATCCACCTCCTCAACTTCTCTTCGGCGCATCCTATCCCTCCTCGGGGGCTGCCTCCGTTGTGTTCCTCCCTCTTCTATCCAATCTTTCATGTATTTGTTCTAATTCTGCCCTCATCATCCGCCTCATCTCTCCCATTAAAGCTTGCATTTATAGGTTCAGAACAGCTTGTTGTTGAACCTATTCGTTTGTGCTTTTCTCTTGATTTTTAGACATGACAGAAATCTGCAAAACAGAGTTAGATTGATATGGAAAAGGACCTTGCCACACTCCCTCACATGTTTCACTCGATATGATATACTCAATGCCACTCGTGTTTTCGCTCAACAAGTTCTGGCTTTTACCCTCTTATGATCTCACGCACACTGCCTTTTTCTACTCGTATTCTTCTTTGAGTTCTTTCAAAACTAATCAAGAACTAATATAAAGGATTCAAGTAGCCAATCAACACAAGAACAAACCAAACGAATCAAATTTTGTCACGGATTTTGATGAATTTTGGTACTCAAGTGTGGGGTTTTGGTAAAAAGGGGTTTTAAGACATAAGGAATTAGATTAAAACACAAAAATTTAAGAATGGTTCTGGTACTTTTTTTTTTTTTTTTTTTTTTTCCGGACCCTCTTGTTTTCTCCTCTCTTCCTTTTCTTTCCTTTGAAGTTACAGAAACATGCAAAGAGTAAAAGAGAATCGGAACTTAAGGACAACAGGTAATTAGAAACCAATAACAACAGATCTAGAAAACTTAGAAAGCAAAGATTACGATTCTTTTTTTTTTTTTTTTAAACTGTAATGGATACAAACATATTCAAACCTGATGAACCTAGGCTCTGATACTAACTGATACGAACCTCGCCAACGATGTGACGAAATCCATTACCAAATCTAGAAACACAACCCTAAAATCTTTCAAGTTTGATGGAAAACCGCGATTTGTTGCTTAGCAAAGTAAGAACCTTGGTATGGTGAAGACACCACAAACGGGATGGAGAATCCGTTTGATAAGTCGGATTGAACGCCACAAGAAAGCCCTTGATGAGTTCTGAAAAGTCCCTTCAAGAACTCAAGAAGAAAACTCTCTATCTTTTCATTAATATCCAAAATCTGCTACCTCCTGATGTAGTCGGCATATATATACCCTGCTAGGGTTTTGAATGTAAAATTGCTAATATACCCTTAATGAAGAGAAAGAAGAAACAAGCCTAAAATAACCCTAGAAACACTCAGAAATTAAAACACAAAATTAAAGATAAAATTACAATGAAAGCACGTCTATATCAAATTATAATTCCCCCTTGTATGATGGATTAGACTTGCAATGGCTCAATGAACATGTATGGCTGATTAATTCTCTTCCGGATCGACTTGGATGAGTAGAACCAACCTTTGTTCACCTTAGTAGTGAACACATTTTCTTCTTGTTGTAGAACTCTCCGGACTAAGTTATTCAGCTCTTCTTTGAATCTTTTAGCTCAAACCCTTGTCACTAGACCAACAGGAATTTGTACTGGACCACGAGTCTTGACCGTCATGATGTCCTCGTCATGATATATCACGAAATCACAAACTAATATGATCACGAACTATTAATCTACTTTTTTCTAATGAACTGTTATATGTTAATCACTCTAGTATTTAAACGTCGCCATTGGATTAGGACGCATAATATACATAGTATATACATAGGTACGTGAGTAAGTT
This sequence comes from Parasponia andersonii, assembly GCA_002914805.1. NCBI lineage: Eukaryota > Viridiplantae > Streptophyta > Magnoliopsida > Rosales > Cannabaceae > Trema > Trema andersonii. The sequence goes on from JXTB01000030.1 coordinate 1,203,465, forward strand.
TATTGTTTGGAGTTCACTTGCTCCAATAGAATGGGGAAATAAATTATACGAGAATCCCCTTTTTTCAAGAAGAAAATTGCCTTTACAAATTACCCGTAATAAGGGGAAAAAAAAATAGAAAAACATGAATTTCTTTTCCCTACTGGTAAAAAAAAACAAGAAAGAAAATTAGAAAAAGTTTAATACACATTGATTCCACTTGATGAAATGAACTGATAAAACGAACTGAATACAAAATGTTTATGTTCTCATTTGGCTACCACATCCACTAGTCTTTCTAATTACTATAAATTATACGAGAATTCCCTTTTTTCAAGAAGGAAATTGCCTTTACAAATTACCCGTAAAAAGGGGAAAAAAAAAACAGAAAAACATGAATTTCTTTTCCCTGTTGGTAAAAAAAAAAAACAAGAAAGAAAATTAGAAAAAGTTTAATACACATTGATTCCACTTGATGAAACGAAATGATGACACGAACTGAATACAAAATGTTTATGTTCTCATGTGGCTACTACATCCACTAGTCTTTCTAATTACTATATATCCTCTAGAGAACTCTTCCATGCTTCTAATATTTTCTTTTGTAAAATAACAATTCAGAAAATACATATCTTACTCGCTTATTATTATTATTTTTCTAAAAAAAGAAAGGGATATATATGTATATATTTCTAATTCAATACATATTATACTTCGATTCTTATATATTTGAACTCATGTCCAAATGAAATTTAATTGATCCACTCACGTATTTATCTGTAATACTTTGAATAAATTTAATTTCTACAAGTTGTATATATAATTGACCACCGTGTCTTTTAGTGTAGGCAAAGAAAACTATACACATTTGAAAAAATGGTAGTGATTTTTTTTTAAGCCATAGTATATAAAGATAATAGTGAAACTGAAAGATCGCCACAAAACAATATCTATGATCTTCAAATCACAAATCATTGAAGCTAATAAGCTCAACGTATGATTCCCATAAGCCACATATAATAAACCCGGAAAAAGACACCAAAACAAGAAAACATAAATAACAATTAAAAAGAACAGCAATAACGCTTCAAATCATTGATCTTATGAGAGATTTCCAAAATCCCACCTCCCCCACCTTGATACACGTGAACATCATCCATTCCCTAAAGAACACGCCACGTCAGCCCTAAAAATCCGGGATAACCAATAAGAGACTGCCACCTCAGCGGATAAGAAACCTTTTCCATGATATCCCAGCAGGGGTCTTGCAGGTGGTATGGGTGGCATACTTGGACTAATCCTAAGGGGGCATCATGCTTGCCCCATCATTAGGATTAGAAGTTCTATGTTGCCAATGTACCCTCGTCATATTCATGAATTCACTAAAATGCCACTGCTGTAGACTTTGGGACAACTTGGAAGAGTTTTTTGTTGGCAAATGGCAAGTTTCTGACTTGGGAGAAATAACCTAGGTAAATCTATGGTTGTGAACTCGTAATGATTGGTTATTAGTAGAATTAGGTAATTTGATTAAAGAAATTATATATGAGATATGAAAACAACATATAAGCATATATAAAAACTGAAGTTTAAGGTTCAGATGTTCTTGTGTATACATATATGTATGAATAGAAGTAAATGAGATTGTTTTTCTATTTCACATTGTATTCTCAGCGGAAGAATGAGTAGAGTATTTAAAATAAAGAAAGTGATAAATTAGAGAGATTTCTAGAATTTGTAAGAGCTTATGGGGAAAAAGTGGGTGATTCAATCAAGATGCAATAAAAACTTCCTTTTTCCTCTTGGTTAAGGCCTAGAAAGAAATAATATTAGCTTTTAACAACTCAAGCTATAGATAAATTCTTTTTCTATTTCTCCATAAAAAAAAATATGAACTTCAATAAAAATCTATAATAACAACAAAGGAAAAAGAAAATATCCTAGGAGGATCTGCCGAGTCAATTTATCGGTTTATTTTGCTCAAACAGCAATTAACAATAACTTGGACCATAAAAAAATATAAATTTTTTTCCCCATTGAAAGGAACATTTAACAATTAATGTGGTCTTTGTTAAATCATTAATCATTAATTGAATTAGGGGGAAAAAGAAAAAAACTAGAAATAATTGAAGAAAGCAAAAGAAGAGGGTCAATTTGGTAAATGAGTAAAATAAAATAATTGAAGCCGCTATAAAAAAATGAAAATGAAAAACAAAAAAGAGAGAACGGAGTTGTAAATAAACAGAGTGGTCCTACACCCAGAACTGCTGAGGCTGAGCATTGTCTCTTTCTCTGTTCTCATCTCCATCTCTCTCTCTCTCTCTCTCTCTCTCTCTCTCTCTCTCCTCCTAAAGCTTCTCCTTGGTTTCATACTACACAAAAAAAAAAAAAAGAAAAGAAAAAAGTGTGTAATTGACTGAATTCTTGGCCTGCTATAAGCCCTATTAGTACAGAGCTCTTCAACGGTTCTCCTCTTTCATCTGCTCCGCCACCTTGTGACCTTCTCCTCTTCCTCTGTATTTTATACTCACTTTTCAAACTGTATCAACTCAGGGTCATCGTTTCCTTCTACCAAAAAATTTCTCACTTTACCAAAAAAAAAAAAAAAGAAAAACTCAAAGTCATTGTTTCCCTTACTGGGTAAGTTTCCTTTCTGAGATATTTCTCCTCCATTTCAGCCAAAACTCACTCTCTGTTTTTTCTGTATTCAGACACAGAAGAAAATGAGCTGAGCTGTTTTTAGTGCCCATAATTTAATTGACGAGGTCGGTTCTTTGGGTTTTTCCTTTTTTTTTTTTCCTGAAATTTATTTAGGAAAAGGGTTCGTTAATCCAGTGTGCTCCTCTGTTATTTTCGTCTTTTTATTTTTCGAATAAAAAAGCTTTTTGGCTTTTTCTCGCCTCTTTTTTTTTTTGCCTCTTAAAAAGCCCAGAAAGTTTTTGTTCCTTGTGTACCTTTTAAGGGTTTAGGGTTTTGTGTATTTTTCTTTTAATTCTGGTCATTTCAAAAAGCAAAGTGCCACAAATAGTGAAAACTCAAACTTTACAGCCCTGAGTATCAAAGCCTCCAAACAATGGGTTTGAATCTAAAATCTGAATTTGGGGAATTTAGACCCTGAATTCATCGAATTCCGAATTCGGGTTTCGGTTTTTGCAACTCCTAAGTTCTTACTCTACTCTCTCCATGTTTCTTCCACAAAACCATAATCTACAAATGTCTTCTTGTTTAAGTGGAGGAGGGGGGAGACCTTACGCATTCGAATTCGAAATAGTAAAATCGCCATTGACGACATCGACCCGAAATTCGAACGCGTCTTCCTCTCCACCATCATCAACCCTCTCCGAGTCGAGCAATTCGGGCCTCGCCATCACAACCCGAAAGCCTAGAACCCCTCGCAAGCGCCCCAACCAGACCTACAATGAGGCCGCCGCATTGCTCTCCACGGCTTACCCGAACCTCTTCTCGGCCAAACAGCTCTCCAGTCCAGGTAAATTCACCAAATTGCCTTCGCCTTTCGACGAACCCGCCGAGTTGCTCTTCCCCTTTCGGGTTTTCGACGATGACAACTCCTGCTTCTTGCACCACCACCACCACCACCACCACCACCACCAGCACCAGTACTCTCAAAAGCCTGGCTCCGCAATCGAGCCGAAGCTCGGCAACTCGTCGTGCCACAGCCCAGGGGAGTACGATTCTCGCCCCAATTCGAATTGCGATTCCAAATTGATGGACTTGGGAGAGACGCACACCAGCTCCGGCTGCGCTTACCCAGATGACGATTTCGACGCCGAGTCGATCCTCGACGAGGAAATCGACGCGGGCGGAATCGACAGCATCATGGGAAACCTGAACGTCGACACTGAAGCAGCCAGCGGCGGCGGTGGCGGTGGCGGGTTTTGCTACGGGTATCCGATGGGATTGGGATTCGGAGGGCGGTTCGAGTTAGGGCTGGGGATGAGAAGAGGAGTAGGGGGAATCAGGGCTCTGAGACATGTTGATGAAGGGAATTGGTGGAATTTTTCGACGGTGGACGTGATGGAGCTGTCTCCGAAGTTCAGAAAAGCGCCGGCGCCGGAGAAGAAGAAGAAGAAGAAGGCGGTTGTGATGATGGTGGAGAAGAAGGAGAAGGAGAAAGCGGCGGTAGTTGAGTCGAAGAGCTTGGAATTGGTGGAGTCGGGTTCGAAACCCAGCGCAGGGCTGTCACTGAAGCTCAATTACGACGGCGTTTTGAGCGCCTGGTCGGACAAAGGTTCGCCGTTCTCGGAGGATGCTCCTCCGGGAACTGATTCGCCGGGAAATGAAGTCAGCGTAGGTTTCTCAACTCTCGCCCGGAAACCCAAGTCTCGGAAATCTGAAATCCCACCAAACAAGAAAAAATGATAAATAAATAAAAATCGAAAGTTTAGGGTTAGAATTCGAATTAGTTTTAGCAAACCAAGGCTAATTCTTGGCGCGTGCCTTCACGCTCCTCTAGAAAGTGGGAAATGGAAAAGCTGGTGCTCTCTGTTTTTGTTTTGTTTTTTTTTTTTTTTTTAATAGTACGAAATACGAAAGTGGAAAGTGGAAAGTGGAACTGAAGTTTTAAATTCTAATTAGTTAATTCCATTATTTCTTTTATTTGTTTTTTTATTCAATGAGTTTTTGTTTAATTCCAAAAGTAAGAAGTAAAAAGAACTGGAAGAAGAATATTCATATGCATTAAAAAAAAGACAATAAGCCTTCAGTTCCAAAAATGTTAAAAACCAACTAAAAAAAATAAAATTGGCCAATCTTAAAGTATGAGGCTGAACTAGTAGTCTTTTTGTGTTTTTGTCAATCTTTTGAGCTGGCGCATAATGTAATGACAAGAATGTACAAGAAAGTGACAGTTGTCGTTATTTCAGTGGCTTAGAGTAAATTTTTAAACGTGGTGAGAAGCACTGAATCAGATCTCTTTTTGAAATGGGCAGGCCAGGCTGGCGCAGATTGATTTGTTCCCGGAGGCGGGCGGAGTAAGAGAAGCCAGCGTGATGCGTTACAAGGAAAAGCGGCGTACGCGCCTCTTCTCCAAGAAGATCAGGTATCAAGTCAGAAAAGTCAACGCAGATCGACGGCCCAGAATGAAGGTACGCTTTTCCTTCGTCACTTTTTACTCTTAACTGGTGGGTTCCTAAGGGAGATGGGACCCACCCAATTAAATTTGTTACAGAATTTTTATTAGGAACCAATAGATTTGATTTTGCTTCTTGTTAATCATTCCCTCGCATTAGTCAAAATTAATCTTATTTACCTACCAAAGTTGGTAAACAAATATTTCTTCTATTTATTTACTTTTTTGTTAATTTAGATGAAAGAATTCTTTCTTTAGATTGAATAAATCAACTATAGCTATACCGAGATTATAAGTATAAACTGGTGGTAATTATATTCTTTCGTAAATATAGTAGTTGTTAAGTTGGATCTCTCGAATCCTTTTTCAGAAAAGAAGAACGAGTGTTATGTTTAAGGACCGGATTTATTATTTAGTTCCATTAGATTGTTGTTTATTTTTTATTTTTTTGGGAGAAATTTGTTGGATCTATGCTTGTTTTCATCTTTAGATTAATCTGTTAACGTAAATGGAATGATATAGACGGTACAAATAATTGTATTAAACAATATGAATTGTAACAAATTCTATACAATTCATTTATGTCTGCATGGTTGGCCTCTAGAATTCTTCAAAGAACTTGGTTATCTAGAGTGTCAAACACAGACATTGTCATATTGAATCAATAATTACAAGAGTCCACTTATATTATTTGTGAAAAATGCAAGAATTTCATTCCTATTCGCTATTTGAAAATTTAAGGTCACCCTTATAAACCATAAAGATGTCCTTTTGTTTTGTTTTTGGAGGTTTATGGATGTCCTTATTTTCCATAAAGTTTGTGGAAAAACCAAGAAAAGAGATTCATTTGCATATAAGGGCATAAAGTCTGACTTGGCAGCACCTACTTAATTTAGCCAATTGGCAAGAATTTGGTGCACATTTGTTTATTTAGCAAAGTAATTCTCCCCACCTGTATAATATTCTCATCAACATTTGACAACCATTTTCTACACTACCACAAAATTAAGATTCCTATTTCCTAACCTTAATTTTGTATATAAATACTCTACATGTCTAAATGGTTTGGTTGTTAATGACACTCTAGCTTAGTAGCTCCAATTATTTTCAATATATTATTAAGTACTTTAGTGGTTCTCTCTCTCTCTCTCTAATTACTGTTTTTTGTTTTCTTTCAGGGACGATTTGTTAGAAGGCCAAATTTAAAGCACGAATTATAATGGTGAAATCAAGAAAAAAAAACATTTCGAAGGAATATACTTCTCCTTTTTGATTGAGATATTCATCATCATCACCCTTTGTGGTGTCAATAATGCCCTTGTCTTTGTATTCGATATTTTTTTTCTTTTGATTTTTAATTTTTTAAAAATAATTTTGAATATTAAGCCAACAAAGATGAAGCTAGTTAGAAGAGAAGAGTGGAGAATCCAACAACTATGTTTTTTTTGCGCCTACACTACAGGTTCCTCACAATGATGTACTAACAACTATGTTTGTATTGCTTTTTCTAGTCTTTGGATCATATGATAAAGTTTCTACTTTGTTCCAAAGAGGTTAGAGTCAAAAGGAGATTTTGTTGGTTGCACTAGTAGCTAAAATTCAACTTTCCAATTGTATTTGTTGCTTCATTCTTCTAACCTTTTGATTTTGATAATTTCTTGTACGATGGAAAAATTTAGAAGATTCGATGAGCTATTGCAACAAAATCTATCGTAAGCTTGTAAGTTGAGCAATATCTTTTCTAGACTCAGAAATTATCAAAAATTTAACACCCCCCAAAAAAAAAAAAAAATCGCAATGGTGGAAACTGGAAACACACTTGCGACCACTATTGTGTTGTATTTAATTTGAACTTTGTTGGTGAAGTTATTTTGACAACCCAAAGTCGACAAAAACACAGTCAAACCTTAATTATATAACATTAATATTGAAACCGACGAAACTAAACTAAGATAAACTAATTATGTAATTTGTTTAGTGATTTACCTAGCAACAAAATTGTCTGCCGAGTTAATTGCCATTCGGGAAGGATTGGAATTTATCCATGGGAGTGGTCTGGTAGTGTGCATTCTGTCGAGTCTGATTGCATCAATGCGGTAAATTAAATCCATCATTATTATCATAGCAACTTAAACCCATCATTTCTTCATAATTGATCCCTTTTTTAGGTGTATAATTTTAAAGATTTCACCTTTTTCTTTTTCTTCTATATCCACATACATCTTATTAGGCTTCTTTTATTATTACCATTATTTTCTTATTTTTTGAAGGAGAAACTCGGCTATTTTTCTTTTAGTTAGTTTAGAGAAACTTGGCAATAGTAACTAAATTTCAAACCATCAATATTATTTCTTGCAAGGCCCATAGACTGTGTTGTATTCGAAAGGTTTTCGCTCAACTTTGTGTTGGGACATTGCTTAAAAGAATGAGGAAATTTGATGTTTTGTGTTAACTAAATTTCAAACCCATCACTATTAATACTAATTTGTGTTCTATAAGAAATTTTGGAACGAATCATTGGTAAAAGTTTGATATGTATTAATTCCATTATTCTTATAGAATTGTTTCTCACAATGCATAATTAGGAAATACGTAATTATCAAAATTGACATTTATATAATTATATATATATATGTGTGTTTCTACTCATTATGATAATTTCTAGTATCTTATCTTATTTTGTTTTATTTTTACTAAGTTTCGCTTATTATTTGTACATGAGTATACCTTTACTATCCCAATTTTGATATGAACTTGTTTTATGATTTATATATACTGAATACTTCTTAAAATAAAATAAAAAAAAAATTATTATACATAATATTTTAGCAAGACCAATTTGGATGTTGTATTATTATATTATTATTATTATACTAAGCTTTATCATCACTAGGATAAACTGCAAAAAATATATATATCTTAAAATTTGGATTCTATAATTTAAACCTTAGAATTTAGATTTTACAAAATAATACACTAAAGTCATGTTTAGTACACTGATCACGTTACTAGTTGGATGAAACTAAAAAAACTAGGACGAAAAAAGGTAGGTTGCCCCTTAGTTAGCATTAATAGCTTGAGAAAAAAAAAGATTTTGTTGACAATTTTATTTATTTATTTTTAAATTAATCTAATTGTTTATTTATTATAAATATTTATATCGTTAAACGTAGATTCAGTTGAATTAAAGTCCGTTTAATTATATATATATATATATTTTTTTTGTGAGGATCCATTTTATTATATTTTATGTGTTCATAAAAATACTATTAGGTTATTTAAAAAAACTACTATTAGGTTACCCACAACAGACATAAACACATCTTACGTCACCATCATTGAAAACAAATACTAATAGCTAGTTTTTTTTTTTTTTTTAAAAAGTTCGACACCTTATTTAGTTTTTAAATTTATATTAAAAATATGAACCAAAATAAAGAGAATCTAAAATTAAATGCAATAAATCAACTACAAGAGTAAAATATAAAATATACTTTATTTAGACACGCTCTTGCATCTTGACTGTATATATATATAAGTATTTTTATATATAGTTTTTCTAATATACAAATGCCAACCTCATTGAGAGATACTTAATCTAAAATCATTTATGAAATGTAAATATTTCTCAAGGTTTTTTGTTTTACTTCTTTGGTATTAAAAAAAAATTTATATTTAATTTATTACGCTAATATTTTTTTATAAATGATAAAACCAAAAAAAAATCATAAAAATAATATTAAAATTAATAAAATTTATTACTTAAATGGGTCACTTTTGACACAACTAGATTAGCACATCTAAGTACATGGGTTAGCGTGACACTTTAGAGCATGAACTAATGGACCGCGTCAAGCCAAGCCAATAATTTTGAATTTTTGGTACGACATGACATAAAAGTATATATATGCCTAAGTCAAATGGGTCGTGCCAGTACGACACGACACTTTTGACAGTTCTATATTCAACTAGTTCTCCTAGTTTTTTCTATATTCAACTAGTTCTCCTAGTTTTCATTTTCTAGAGATGTGAACGTCTACTTCTTAATCATAATCTAAAGACCTCTTAATTATAATCTAAAGACAGAAGTTCCTCTTGGTATGCCACCTGAAATTTGGACTCAGATATAAAAATAAGTGAGAGCTTGAAAAACAATATTCATTGAGTTGGAAGATGATAACTTCATTGCTCGTTTTGATGAGCATCGTACCCTAGAAAAGCACATCTCAATGCTTTATGAGTCGACTTCTTATGCTGATATTAATGGAGGTGTAGGAATACTACACAAACAAAAAAATGAGGAGGTAATGTTTGGGAGTTGGGACGACTGTATTAATGAGAGCCTAGATCAGTTCCAAAAATTATTAGTCCTAAAGAGTACTCAATTGATCAGATATTGTGTAGAGGTAAGTGCGTCCCGCTAATAGGCTAATGGCATATGAACTCCTATCAACAAGGCACAAACAACCTCAATAAGTGATGATTTTCTCACTCCGCAGCCCTATTCTACTAGGGTGTATAGGAACAAGTTCTTTAATGAATAACTCCATGTGCTTCTAAATGCTACTGGAATTCAGAACTCACATATTTTCCTCCATTGTTACTTGAAGAACCTGAACCTGTTTGTTGACATTACAAACCATTTTATGAAAATTTTGAAATAAAAAAATTTACTTCACTTTTAGACTTCATAGAATCCTCAAGGTCGTTATGGTACAATCATCAATAAAAGTAACAAACTCACATGCAAATTAGTGATGACTCAAAGATCGAGTTATGAATGTTGGGAAAATTGTACCTACCGGTACATATTGTGCCATAATAAAGCCACACCTAATGGTTAATGAATAATTTAAAGCGTCTATTCAAGTTATTGAAATAACATGAAAGAACTCAAAATACTGAACTTCATTATCCAGAGAGGACATTGATGATGACCGTAGTGTGAGGGAGGTGAACTAGGTGCATAGATGTCAAAATGCATACCAGAATATACTATAGGTTCGCACGTAAATCATACTAGAATATTTTTCGTAGTCTTATTTCAATGCGGGTCACTATTCATCCAACAAATTACGACACGCGCTTATACTCTTTGATAGTAGTTTGACCTGATTCGGTCATGGAGATGTGTGGCTTGATGAAGTGTGTGCCGATGCGCTTAAGAACGTGCTTGAATCAGATACAGATTAGATTATTTGCCAAATTACTGTCCAAGGAAATAAGTTAACATATGTACGATGCTCTTCATCGTCTTCATCCTGATGGATGAATGTCCATAGATTAAGTGGTAGTTTATTTGATATACTATTAGCAAAGTAAGACTTATGCTGTATAAGTGGTAAAAATAAGAAAAAAAGACCTATGGTGTATAAGTGGTTAAGTTGGGTAATCATTGCCCAAAATCATATCAAAATCACAATCAATGTTTTAAAATCTTTTCCATATAAATAAATAAATATATATATATATATATATATATATATATATATATATATATATATATTGAGTGGAAAGATCTTTTCCATATATTAGCTAAAGAACAAACACCAAAACCTATCATCCCTTCAAACTAAATTGAAGAATAAAAATCTCCAAGATTAAAGATAACTCTTGAGTTCTAGGGGCTCAGAGAGAGTGGATTCTAGCAAATCAGAGAGGTAGGAGATCGTATGAACATAATCGAATTATTGGGCTTTGTATTCCAAGTCAGTTGGTAACTCATCCATCCCTCCAAGTTCATTCCAGATATGGCTTTTCCACTAGAGAATAAACATTTTACTTTGCTGGTCTTATATCACTCCGAAACAAAGCAATCTCCTACCCTGAGCCTAAATTTCACAGATGGATTTTGGGAATTCTTTAGGTTTAACCTGATTGTTTTTGTAGTGAGTTTTTTCCCTTTTGGTGATTGAGAAGTTTATTTTTTAATTTTAATGAATGGATCTAAATGGAAAATAAAATGGATCTGGTGGTTTTGTAGTGAGCAACGTGATAAAATGCTCAAAAAATATATATATATTTTAAAAAATAGAACTAATGACTTCTACTTATTACAAATTAAAAAAAAAAAATACTTACTACCTAATGTCCACCCCAAGAAATATGATTTATTACAAATTAAATCATAAAGCCCAAGCAATACTTATCTTCCATAAAAATATAATAAGCAGCCACATATTATATTTTCACAAAATGTCTCAATTTCCATGAAGTTGTTTCAGTGACAGAAATACATAAATGAAGATATTTTAGGATCCAATTATCGGAAAAAAAAATGATTTAGAGTCCGGGGAAAACTTTTGTAGTTTAAGAAGAAAACTTTAACATTCAGCTCAACAACTCCACAAAATTTTCCCCAATTTGAAAAAGGATTGTAGAAATATAGTTCATCTGCACCTCTATTGGTGAAATATGCATTCGCAGGCAGTGGTCTTGAAATTTTCCAATTCAAGCTTGCTGTGGAATCCTGAATAGCAATCAATTTGGATCCTACAGACACATGGTACTCAATCTAGTAAATCAGATTGTCTATTTTATACAAATTGAACACAGACCAAAACAGCAACGGTTACGAAGATAACAACAATGACAACAAGAAACAGCAGTGACAACACTAACATCGACAATAACAGCAGCAACAACAACAACAATGAAGAGAAGAACAATAGCACAGACTACCTGTATAACTTAAGAGAAAACTGACCTACTTGTTGATATATTCAATGTATTTCATAACGAATGACGGGTCTGTGAGGCTTCGGAGCTGAAGAAAAAAATTACAAAGCAAGGAATAAATATCCTTTATAGAAGTACTTCAAAAGGGTAACTTGTACTTTGAACAACAGAGAAGTCCACAAAAATTGGCGATCTACAAATACAAAAAAGAAATTTACTCAAGTTCTATGAATAATTAGCAGATGAATCTAGGTACTAAGTATATCTTTTTCTTTTTTGACCTTCAAGAAATATTGACCCCTTCAAGAGAAACAAATAAAAAGAAGTAATCGAGAAGAAACTACAATTTCATGAAATAGATCTCAGTGCGGCAAGGTCTACCAAGACGCCTTGGATCTTCCAAACAAAGAGGGAGCTTATGTATATATGTTACACAAATGGCAGTATGCAAGGACATTTTTGCACTTTTCTGATGCAACTTATGAATATCCCTCAAGACTTAAATAATGCAAATCAAGAACTAATTTTTTCCCAAGGCTGTCAACAATGTACTAATTGTGATGATATTACTTACCATTAGGGTTCCCTTGCTCATAGAAGCTGCGAAAAAGAGAGATTGCTTCTGATGCCATTATTCCTCCGCTGCATTTGAAATCTTTCCTTTGTGGAACTCCATCACTAATATACATTAGGGGAAAAAAACAGAAAGTAAAGTACGAATGATCACTTGATTTGCATGATGAGAATACTTCAAGTAAATGCATTTAAAGAAAAAAACAAATAAATAAATAAAAAAGAACAGCAAAAAAAACATAGGATGATCTAAATCTAATGCAGGCAGACACCGATCATGTCATTGCAGCAAACCATACATTTCTCATTGTTTGTGACAACATTCTTTTTATAAAGTATATATATATGTTAGAAAATATAACAGCATTCTTAAGACAAGGCAGTATATAGGCCTCCTACAAAGCAAGCATAACAAAGATAGAAGATTTTTTTTTTTTTTTTAAAAAAAAAAAAGCTATTTTATATGCAGAGCAGAGAAAATAGAAAAAGTAGTGTCACTGACAACTGAAGATGTGTAATTCAACAATTTCTAAATGAAACTTAGGAATTCTACTTGTAACAATCCTGTCATCCAATAATGCCTCTTCAAAAAATTACTACGATGAGGAAAATTGTATTAACTAAATAGTAAAGAATATTGTCAAAGACATGCATTGTCGTTTTTTAGAAAGAAAACTTCTTGTTTTTTCTTATTATAAATTCAGGAGATAGCCTGAATATAAATAGGGTACAATCATACCAAATGACTAGCAACCCGAAAAGAAAAGAATCAAAATAATATCCCTGATTTTTAGGAATAGAAAGATAAAACCTAATCTACCAAATCATAAAAATAAAAACTGATTAAAGACTAGAATTGGATTGAGATAAGACTCAATCAGCTGATTAAATGATAGTAATCAGCTGCTAAATTAATAGCTGTCTCAATAAAAAAAACCGGATTTTTCACTCCCCTCAAGCTGGATTGTAGATATTAATCATACCCAGCTTGGATCTGATTTCTTCAAACACAATTCTTGAAAGAGATTTAGTAAAGATGTCTGCTGTCTGAATAGTAGTAGGAATATGGACAAGAGAAATTGTTCCATCTTCAATTTTCTCTTTGATAAAGTGTCTGTCTATTTCCACATGCTTGGTGCGATAATGATGCACTGGATTCTTAGCAATACTAATAGCAGCTTAATTGTCACAGAAAATCTTCATAGAATTCTTCAAAGGAATTCTTAGTTCATTAAGAATTCTTTTTAGCCAAATTCCTTCGCAAATTCCATGTGCCATTGCCCTGAATTCTACCTCTGCACTGCTCCTAGCCACAACTGATTGCTTCCTGCTACGCCAAGTAACTAGATTTCCCCATATATAGGTGCAGTATCCGGATGTGGACCTTCGATCTATTGCAGAACCTGTCCAATTTGCATCAGTAAAAACTTCAATTTCTCTCTTCTGTGACTTTTTGAAATAGAGACCATTCCCAGGAGTCATTTTGAGATATCTCAAAATTCGAAATACTGCCTCTATATGTTCTTCAGTAGGATTATTCATAAATTGACTGACTATACTGACAGAGAATCCAATATCTGGTCTTGTGTGGGAGAGATAGATGAGTTTTCCTACAAGTCTTTGATATCTTCCCTTGTCAACAGGAGCAATATCTTCTGAAGTTCCCAAATTCCTGGTGTAGTCCATCAGGGTGTCAGCGGGCTTACAACCAAGCATTCCTGTCTCTTCCAACAAATCTAGAATGTACTTTCGTTGAGAGACTACAATCCCTTTCTTTGATCTAGCCACTTCCATTCCTAGAAAATACTTGAGATTCCCAAGGTCCTTAATTTCGAATTCCTTAGCAAGGATCTGTTTAAGATTGCAAATCTCTTCCTCATAGTCTCCGGTTAGGATAATATCATCTACATACACTATTATGATAGCAATTTTTCCACCAGCTGAGTATTTCACAAATAGTGTATGATCAGACTGACATTGAGTGTAACCCACCTAATTCATAGTTCTTGAGAAACGATCAAACCATACACGAGGGGATTGTTTAAGACCATAGAGAGACTTATTTAGTTTACAGACTTTGTTGATGTTGGCTTTGGATTCAAGACCTGAAGGAATCTCCATGTAAACCTCCTCTTCAAGATCACCATTCAGAAAGACACTTTTTATATCTAGTTGATGAAGAACCCAGTTAAGGTTGACGGCTATAGAAAGTAAAACACGGATTGTGTTTAACTTAGCAACTGGTGCAAAAGTTTCCTAATAGTCAATACCGTAGGATTGAGTAAAACCTTTAGCCACCAGACGAGCTTTAAATCTGTCAACACTTACATCGACTTTGAACTTAATTGAGAATATCCATTTACACCCCACTGGATTCTTTCCTTCTGGTAGATCAACAATGTTCCAAGTCCCATTTTTCTCTAAATCTTGGACTTCTTCTTCCATAGCATCTTTCCATTCAGGGATTTTCAGAGCTTCTTGAATGGTATTTGGGACTTTAATATCTGAAAGACTACTAATGAAGGTTTGATAACTTGGTGATAGATTCTTATAGGAAATATAATTGTAAATGGGGTGATTTGTGCAAGATCTAACTCCTTTTCTTTTTGCAATGGGTAAATCAAGATCATCCAACTCACTAGAAATAGGTTCAGTGTTACCTGAGTTTTTCTCCTTGGAATCTGAATTCGGCTCAAACTCAATAACAAGACCTGGATGAGTTCCTTGCTCTACATCTTCATGAGTTTTCTTCTTTCTTCTTGAGTAGACAATGAACTCGCTGGTATTAGCTTGCAAAGGATTGTGTGTTGGTGATGAAATGGGTGATTGACTGGACGAAGAGGTTGAAATGAGAGGTGATTGAATGGTGGAAGATGGGCATATACTAGGAACACTAGGAAACATCTCAGACTCATTTTCTATTTCCCAAAACCGATATTCCTCTATTCTATTCTCCCCTTGAATATCGGTCTTAGGGTAATAAGGCTGATCTTCAAAAAATGTTACATCCATGGAATTGTAGAATTTCTTTGTGATAGGTGAGTAACATTTATAGCCTTTTTGTTTTGATGAGCACCCTAGAAATATGCATTTTATTGCCCTCGGATCAAGTTTACTTCTATTTTGTTGAGGAACATGGACAAATGCGGAACAACCGAATATTTTTGGTGGAATAGTAGAGATAAGACGATTCCTAGGATAAGTTGAGTAATACTTGGCATGGAGTCTGAAATTTTAAGACTCGGGAAGGCATTCTATTTATGAGATATGTGGCTGTAAGGATGGCTTCCCCCCAGTAATTCTTAGGGACATTCCTAGTAAACATTAGAGCTCTAGCAACTTCTAATAAGTGTCTATTTTTCCTTTCAGCTATCCCATTTTGCTGAAGAGTATCTATACAAGAACTTTGATGGACAATACCTTGTTGTAAAAGAAAATCCCCTAGGATAGAATTGAAATAATCTTTGGCATTATCAGTTTTCAACACTTGTATTTTAACCTGAAATTGAGTATGAATCATGTTGTAAAGAGTTTTGAATATTTGACCAACTTCAGATTTTTCTTTAATTAGGAATATCCAAGAAACTCTAGTGTGATCATCAACAAATGAAAGAAACCATCTAGCACCTGAAACATTTTTTATTCTTGTAGGTCCCCATACATCACTATGAATCATGGAAAAAGGGAATGATGATTTATAAGGCTGCATAGAATAGGAACTGCGAACATGTTTTGATAACTGACAAAATTCACACACAAATGACTCATGGTTTTTATTAAATAGAGAAGGAAAGAGTTTCTTTATATACATAAAATTTGGGTGACCAAGACGATAGTGACATATCATAACATCACTATTTTTATTAGAACTAGAAACAGAACAAGACCATTTTTCACAAGCTACTGGTGGAGGTTGTCCTTCAACTCGATCATTCTTGAGGATATAGAGCCCAGAACTCATCTCAGCACTGCCAATCGTCGTCCCCGAATCCAAATCCTGAAAGACACAAT
This sequence comes from Parasponia andersonii, assembly GCA_002914805.1. NCBI lineage: Eukaryota > Viridiplantae > Streptophyta > Magnoliopsida > Rosales > Cannabaceae > Trema > Trema andersonii. The sequence continues at coordinate 1,219,795 of JXTB01000030.1, forward strand.
GGGTACTGAAAAATTGAATGACACAATTTTTGTCTTTAGTAAGCTTACTAATTGACAACAAATTACAATCAAGATTAGGCACCAAAAGCACAGATTCAAGAGTTATATTTTCAGAATCACCACTGAACCAATTCTTGCTACTTTTGACAATGTCCCATCTACAATACGCACTATGAAGTTTCCAGTATAGGGAGTTTATTGATTAAAAACATCGATATCCCTTGTCATATGGTCTGAAGCCCCTAAGTCCACTATCCATGGACTTTTCTCCTTTTTAACTTCTAGGGCAAAGAGAAAATTACCTTTCTAAGCAATAGAACCAGTACCAATTACAGAAGTACTTGAGTTGGATTATGGCTGGGTGATGGATTGCGGCTGGTTTATCAATTTTTGTAGCAGCTCCCATTGTTCTCGGCTGAAAGGTGCTGAGTTTGGTGTTGCTGGAGTGTCTTCGATGGTCACATGATTCCCTCGAGTCTCCCTTTCACGAGCTGGTTTCCAATCAGCAGGTTTACCATGAATTTTCCAGCACGTTTCTTTGGTATGTCCTGGTCGTCGACAATGATCACACCAAGGTCTTCTTTTGCGAGTTTTGTCTGAGAAATTTTGGGATGTTCCACGAGCTGCTAAGGCAGAACTTTCAGTCGCTACAGGTTGGTTGGTTGAAGGCCCAAGCATAACCTTTTTCCTGCTCTCTTCATGACGAATTTCAGAAACTACTTCTCAGATTTTAGGTAATGTTTTCATACCCAAAATCCTTCCACGTACTTCATCCAAGATTTTATTTAGACCCAATAAAAACTTATAGATTCACTTTTTCTCAACAATCTTTTTATATTTTTATGCATCTTCTGGGCACGCGCTTCATCCATTTCGAACATGTCTAACTGCTGCCAGTGACGAGATAGAAGGTTGTAATATTGGGTAACAAGAAGATCACCTTGGCAAAGATCATGAAGAATCCCTTCAATCTCAAACGACTCTGCTGTATTTTTTTCATCTAAGTCAGCTTTGCGGCTTCCCAGATTGCTTGGGCAGTTTCATACAACATGAAATCACTTCCAATATCATTCTCCATTGAATTGATTAGCCAAGACATGACCATATTGTTTTCAACCTTCCATTTTTTGTATTTTGGGTCGCCTTTCGCTGGTTTGGAGATTTCTCCGATAAGATAATTATCTTTATCTCTTCCGCATACGAACATCATGACAGAATGAGACCACTGAATGTAATTTTGCCCATTCAGTTTGTGTCCTGTGATAAGAACGGCTGAAGCTGCACTTTCGGATCCTCCATTGTTGCTGGAAACTGGAGACTCTCGTGCAGAAGTGATCTCGGATGAAGAATCCTTCTCTGTTGCCATCCCGTATTTAGTCATTTAGATCGAAATGGATCAGTTTCAGCTCTGATACCATGTCGTTTTTGAGAGAGAAAACTTGTTTTTTCTTATTATAAATTCAGGAGATAGCCTGAATATAAATAGGGTACAATCATACCAAATGACCAGCAACCAGAAAAGAAAAGAATCAAAATAATATACCTGATTTTTAGGAATAGAAAGATAAAACCTAATCTACCAAATCATAAAAATAAAAACTGAATAAAGACTAGAATTGGATTGAGATAAGACTCAATCAGCTGATTAAATGATAGTAATCAGCTACTAAATTAATAGTTGTCTTAATAAAAAAACCGGATTTTCCACACGCATGCGCCCAAACCTAGATCTAGAAATTGCATTATCTTTTAGTTGAGCAATATTCTCATCACAAAGCAACTAAGTGAGACCTGAAAACCATGTCTTCTTTATAATCCATGGATAAAATGTCCATGATAGTATCAAATTGTCACGGAAAATATCCCTATTTTCAAGTGACGACATGGACAACGAGTGATAAAGACTTTTTTGTCCACAACAATGTCGGTAATACTTGAAAGAAAGTCTTCTTTTAGTACTAAAAATACTTGCAAGTCTACAAACTTTAGCATTTAGTTTGTATGTACTCCAGTATGTTTTACTTGTGAGTTTAATTTGTTACTAATGTGTATGTTAAAAAAAAAAAAAGAGTTATAATTTAGTATTACAATTAAATTTATAATTCGATAAACTAAAGATGTTTTCCTATTGCTCAATTCATATTTCTCATAAATGTAATACTACAATCAAAAATTTAGTGTAATACATTGACTGTTTTAGTATACTATAAACTTGGAGTAACATTCAAAACTTTAGCGTCTTGACCTAGATATCAGTGTTTTTCAGATTGAATATCTTTTTCCTAAATTAAAATCTCATAAACTGTGACATAAATGTTTTTATCTTTTATCACCTAAATAAATGCTCAATAGGCAAAATCACCTTCTTAATCTACTAGATTGATCCACACTATCAAACCTTGAGCTTTTAAGCACCACCACATACCCTACAAATTCAGTAAATTTTAACAAAAAAATCCCTAAATATATTCACATGCACACTTTCAAATGGATTTTCTTGTCTTTATATGACCCAACATCTTCCCTCAAACACACTCCCCGCCACTCTCCATATCCTAAGAAAAGAGGACCCAAGCTGCATAGATTAACTCTGATCAGGGACATGAAGTCATAGATGGAGACTTGGAGTATCAATGATGAAGCTCAAAAACTGATTCTATATCTAGCAGCCTTTTCTTCATTGGGGCACAGGCAAATGATCAGAGAGGTCATAATATCAAATATTGGGGAAAAGTTGCCAGAAACAGCTATTAAGGATGAAAATATCGATAATGGACTTATCAAGGTTTTGATTTATATATAACATGGATGAAAATAGCGACATTGGTATCAATGTTCAAGAAATTTTGAGAAAACATGCATAGCCCAAGACTTTTAAATTTTGAATGGAACTTAATAAGAGAATAAAGCAATCAATATTGCATAATTGAAAAAAAAAAAAGTAACACTAGGATACATGATAGATAAAAACATATTAGCTCAATACGGTGCATCCAGATGAAAAGTTTTGAAAAATTAGTTTTCATAACATACAGAAATCTACATGTCAAATGCTAGGTAAGGAAACATCTACAAAAACATCAAATTATAATTTGGATAGTACTTTATATCCACAACTTATTAGGCACGACGTACAAATTACTAGTAAGCCCTATTAAAGTATGCAAACTAAATCCTGAAATGGGGCTGCCAAAAAAATCCTTTTCCCGAAAATTACCAACAATTGGTAAAATTCAGCAGCATTTACCAAAATTTACCAAGTATCAACAATTACTGACATCACTAACACTGCCAGATTTAACCAAGAAAATATGCATTATCCCTGGTTATCATGTATTATTCTGGTTGTGTATTCTTTAAATTTTATTTAAACAGTCTTCTATTAAAAGTACAGGCACTACAAAAGCATGCAGTTTCTAGATGTCTAATTGAATTCAACAAGTGCATCTTGGGAAGCAGATAAAAAATGAGGCAGAAATTAGCAAATAACCCAGAAAGAAGAGTAAATTAACCAAAACAGAAACAGAGATTGTTGCTTTTGGTGTGAGGTCCAGGAACAAACCTAATGAGTACCTCAGAGGTACTTGAATGCAATGACAATACCGATCCACATCCTCCAAATTTCTCATTTGCACATCCATAGAAAACTTCTTTTATACCTAAAATAGTTAAAAAGAATTACTTACGTGATAACAATATATAAAAGTAACTTTCATTAGGACAATAAAAGAAACACAGCATACCAAGAATTGATAACGCTGTAGCACACATGATGCATGGTTCACAAGTAACATACAGCATACATTTTGAAAACTTTTCAGCAATTTCCAACTTTGAATGTCCCTTTTTCTGCCACAGCTCAAGGAGAGTATCAATTGCTTCCATCTCCGCGTGTCTTGTAGCCTGCATGTCTATGGAAAATATATCAGCTAAAAAACCATAACAACTCGGTTAAAAAAGGGACAGATTTGCATGCAGAAAAGAAAAGGTGTCCAAAGAAACTTCTAAATGATTAAAGAACTGTAAATATTTTCGTTAGTGAACCCCAAAGGAGAAGTTTCAAGTTTAAGGTGACAACCAATAACGCCCATGGCTCTGAACTCTGCCTCTGCACTTGACCTGGCAGCCACTGCTTGCTTCTTACTCCTCCATGTAACCAAATTTCCCCGCAAAAAACATGCAAAAACCGAATATTGATCTTTGGTCTAAGAATGATTCTGCCCAATCTTCACTTTTAAAGAGAAAAACATCTTTTCCAGGTGAGGACTTTAAATATCAAAAAGTTTCTGTAGTCCTCTTCTAGGTGGCTCCCTTAGTGAATGAATAAACTGATTGCCACACTTACAAAATAAGCTATATATAACCTAGTGTCCGACAAGTAGATTTGTTTTCATTTGTGTGCAAAAACTCCCTCATTAATGTGGGTTGATTTTAGAAGGTAGTTTTCCTCTTCGTTTTAAAAGAATTGTATAAATCCTTCATCGTGTGTTCTCCCCTCTTCTTTTGTTTTCTCTCTTCTCGGCTCGCTTAGTGGTGTTGTGTTAAGCTTACATCTTAGAGGTCAGAGAAATACAGTGGTAGTTAAGACTGAAAATGAACACGAATGAAATTTCCCGAAGTATGAGGAAGGCAAAAGAAAGCAATTGGCAAACTTTGAAACTGGCAAATATCAAACTTGCAATCCCAATCCAAGAAATAAATGAAAAAGTAAATAAAAGCATGCCTGTACATTCATCACATACATATTTATTCATTCTTGAGGAGTCTGTAAATTTCTTTGTAATTTTTTTATTTACTTTCAGGTATGATGGAATTACATAGCTCTTACAATCTTTACAATATCAAAGACTTAAAGTATTAAATTTTCTTGTTTCTTGATTATGAATATATTAAACTATAGAAACGTTATTTATCTATGTAAATGAGTAATACCAGGTCCGCCCGTATATTTTTCTTTAAGCTTCATGTAGATGATTACTCCAACCAACATAATCTAATTTCTTGTCTTTGACCATAGAGGTAGGATAGGAAAGTAACTACAAATATTAGAGACATGTAAATGTGCAACAAATTAAGCTCCATCGGTACCTAAGTGGGTCAGAACAATAAATCTACTTGATCAAGCTCAATGGCTTCTTTCATTCTTAAACAGGTAATATACAAATAAGTTCAGAGAAAAACACAAACAGAAGAAAGAGAAGAACTGATGTTTTACATTTCGTGTCTCAGTAGTTCGATTTCTTCCTGAGGCTATGACCTTCCCATCTTCAACGATGACACAGCTGATCAATCAAGTAAATAATTAATGTAACGAAATAAAAACCTATATAATCACAGCTTTGATTTCTAATAAAATTTGAAAAAAAAAATCACAGATACATATGTCTAACAGATACATGGCATACATTCAAAAATAGCTTTCTCTAACTATTTTGAGCAGATGGTCTTCATTCCAGTTATTAAAAGCCTTTTCTGACAAGATTTGCTGTTATTTATTCTTATTTTTTAATTTTATGTATCTAACAAGAAAGTTTTTGATGCAGGTATGCAAAAGTTTCAGCCAATTTCAATGAACCAATTAGGTAGAAGCAATTCGTGGGAATATATATATATATTGAAAAGAAACGATAAACTTTGTATTATTTTATAGAAACAATAATACAAGGAGGGGACAAGGAGTCCCCAAAGAAAGCTAAGTACACACAAGAAAATTACATCAAGTTCGACCACCCCCTAAGCAAGTCAGCAAAAGGCAAATCCCTAAATTGTTTTTGTTCCTTAACCCATGAGGCTACCCACAGACTTGCTTAGGGGGAAATAAATAGAAAAAGAGAATAAAAGTGTGAACTTGTCTTAGCCCTAGATTCTTTTCACATAGAGACTGGGAGGCATGCTATGAAATTTAAGGAAAAAAATAGAATCTACAAGAAGATACACCCGATTAGTAAAAATTTTGAAAACATGAACGGAAACAACGAAAATGATAAACAAGCAATTTACCCAACAGGAACTTCAAGGCTGTCCAAGGCAAGCTTACCCTACAACATCAAATGCAAAAGAAAACAGAAGAGAATAAAACTCCAGCAAGTGAAACAAAAGTAAGCAAAACTATAAATGAATAACATAAGAAATTCAGTGCGACGGACACCTAGTTTTGCTGTCAGCCTAAACAACAACTCCTCTTCATATTAGAGAGCTACCTATTGCAAAAGTAGAAAATTCCAGTAACAGCCAAAAGAAAATGGAATAAACACCTATCTTTGCTCTACATTGCCCTCAAATAGCCCCACAGTAACCTCAAATTTCCTAAACTCAGAAGTCGTCCGCTTATTTCACAATACAACTATCTAGAGGCACACCATTTTTCTTCTTTTCTTGGGGAAAAAAAAATTGTTTTCCTCTATACCCGTAAAGACACAAATGGATAGATACATAAAATTTAAAGTGACCCAACTGTTTTTTTTTTTTTTTTTTTTTTTTTCACAGGAAGAAAGAATAGGAATAATTACCTGTTGTATAGCAAGCTCCATAAATGCAAGAGTAGCATCATCACGGCACTCTTCCTTAGAAGATTCCATCTGAAAGAGAATGAAAATATATAGACTTACCATGCAGTGTGTAGAGATATTCAAAACCACCGTTTCTCTCTACCACAAATTATATTCTCCTCTTATAGAAGTGTAATTAAATATCCCATAAATTTCTCACAAACTTTAACATTAAATAGTCATACAAGAATTCCCTAAAAAAAAAAAAAAATAAATAAATAAAGAATCCTAATGAAAAAATTGAAATAAAAACCATAGTTTTAGCCCCAAATCGGAACATTGCATAACAAAAACCAAAAATTGAAAATAAAAAAGAAAAACAGCCTTGATTTGGTTTGGCTTGAGACAAGGCTTCTAATGCCAACGGGGGAGACTTGAGATCACAAAAATAAAAAAAACAAAAAAAAAAAAAAGCAAAATTAACCCTTTCTTAACTCCTTTGGAAAAATATCAGAGTGCATACATATAGATTTATTGTATGATTTATTTTGATATTCAAACATAAGAAAAACAAATGCCATATTTAACGGGGAAAATACATATTAAAAGGAGGGGAAAAGAAAACGAGAAGAAGAAGAAAACGAACATGACTCAGACTCACCTGGTCGACGGAGTGGCCAATAGGAGAGAGAGAGAGAGAGAGAGAGAGAGAGAAAAAGAGAGAGCACCTTCACTGGTCGAAGGAAGTCGAGTCGCGTAGAGAGAGACTGGCCGAGGAGAGCTCGATATAATCGAGGGCTGGCGCTTTTGGTTTTCTAGACTTGCGCTTAACTACTTTTAAAACAAAATGGACTTTTTTGTTTTTTGTTTTGTTTTTTTTTTTTTTTTTTTTTCCCCCTCTTTTAAAGGATTTGAACATCGTGGCATTAAGGGGCACTGAATTTTCCAATTGTTCCTTGAACTAAATAAATAAATCAGAAAAGTCCTTAAATGAACTAATTAATAATAACTTCTTTTTTTTAATAAAAATTGTTAAAACTGTTAAAAATTACGTAGAAAAGGTGTATAATGTGCATTTAAATCAATTTTGTTTTTAATTTACAAGTAAATTTCTAACATTCAAGAATGCTTTCTATTTTTTTTTTTAAATCAAAATTTTAACAAGAAAAGGCTTTATTGTCACTAATTGGTTAATTCAAAATTTTTTCTAAACGTTTATTTAGTCCAAGAACTAAATGTTCACTATACAAGGAATTTAGAGACTTTTAGTGCCATAAACCTTCTTTTTTCATTTTCTTTCTTTTTTTTCAATTTTTGTGAATGAAAAGATATAATAACGCCTAATTATAAAGTGTAAAAATCTTTTAAAAAAAAAAAAGCGATTATTAAAAACAAAAAAATAGGCGGAATTAGAAAAGAGAAAGGTAAAGAGAGAGATCATCTTCAAGGACTCTTGTTAACTCACATCTAGTAAAATAAACGACCGATAAAGTAAAAAGTTTTGAACATAGTAGCTTTAATTTCGACCAATCAGACTCAAAGCACTCTATCAGGAAAACAAAAACAAAATAAGAGAAGAAATGGATAAATAGTTGTCTTTTTCAGAGGATCCCTCTTTTCAAACTCACCTAGTAAAGAAAAGGTCGGGATTTCGACCTCCGACAATAGTCGCCGTCGAAGTTTGGCATCCAAGAAATAGTTTTTAGTCGAATTTCAAGTTTAAAATACAAAATAACAAACAAGTTCTTTTCCCACATTTAGTTCATTAACTGTGAAATTTTCTTAAATATTATTTCAATTGCTAAAATGTCTACATGTGTACATTTTTTTTTCCCTTTTGGTTTCACTATCTAACATTCCACATAGTAACGTATTGTCATTAAAGATAAATGTATAAAATATATGGCTTGTGGTATTAAATGTCCCTGAATTTCTTATATAGTGACTATTTGGTCCTTTAACTATACAGATGTCTAAAAAATTCCTCGAATTAACCAATTAGTAATAATAAGGTTTATTTTGGTTAAAATTGAAGATTTTCAAAAAGAAACAAGAGGCATTCACAAATTTTAGGAATTTTTCAGTGTATGAGAAACAAAAGAACCTTTTTTTAATTGTATATTATACACTTTTTCCTCCATCTAATTTTTAATAGTATTGACAATTTTCGATAGAAAAAGACATTGTTGTTACTAGTTGTTAATTCAAGGACTTTCCTGGATCTTTATTTAGTTCAAGAACTAAATAGTCACTGATTGAAGAATTTAGAGATCTTTAGTGCTACAAATCTTAAAATATATGCTTATAGTTTATGGCATTTATCAATAAAAGTGTACTCTCTCTATATATATACATATATAGTTTTGAATATAGAAGACATTTGGTCAAATTTTTGTGATTCATAATCTATATAAATTGTTTGGATATGATTGTATCGCTGAATGCTAATATTTTGGAGTAAGAAAATTTTTATTTTGAATATTATGATGTTACTAATTCAATTTTTAAATGCATATGCATTTATTAGGTTTGTAGAGAAAATTGATGTAGGAAAAAAATTTAGCAATATCAAACTTTCTAAAACTTCTATAATGCATGATAACTCATTTTGAATTTAGTTTTGAGTAATATTATAGAATATAAAAAATTGTTATTTTTAGATTGAGAAAACAAACTTTACTGAACAGACATGGCTTGTATACTTATTTAGTACTTATCTACTCCTTCACAATAGGCTCATTCTTAATGTCTCCCTCATCATTCTCTATAAATAACAGTCACAAAAAGAAGGGTGCTTTTAAATGTATCTAACTATCTTTGGAGTCCAACGTGTCTTCAACATCGTCGTCACTAAATCCAATGATATTATCTTAGTTAATACCCACAGTAACTCGAATTATGGTTGAGACTTGTCCAGAAAATTAGGTAAATAAATTTATATTCACTTATATATATATATAGAGAGACAATATAATAGTTATTTTATTAGGATTAATTTGAAATTTGATCAATTTAATTGAAATAAATTAGTAACTAGCAAATTCAAATTCTATTGGATCCACTTAAGATTCAAGACAATTAAAAATATCTTACTCAACTTGATCTAATAGAGCTCTACTAGGTCCAATCAAGATTTTTTCGAGAGAACATAATCTTTTTGAAAAATCTCTACTAGAGCTAGTTGAGGTATACTGAGTCTAGTCGAGGTTTTGTGAGAATTAACAATGAATTTGAATATCGGTACTAAATCTAGTTAAGCTTTACAGGGTCCAGTCAAGTAATTAACAAGCTTTCTAGATATCTCGATTAGACCTAGTAGAGCTTAACTAGTCCAGTCGAGATAGGTGTTATTAAACATTTTTTTGCCTTTCTTTTTTCCTAATAATTTTTATATGAAGTGTCCTTTTTATCTTGTAGATTATTAATCAAAGATCCTCAGAGTTATGACCTTCTTCCGTGCATGTAGATAATCATGAACAAGTTCGAAATCGAAATCAAATAAATATGTTTTAATTAGGAATTGAATAATTAAATTTTTAATCTTTGGCAAAAATGACATTTGTCTCTATTTAATTACATGTTGAAAATATTCCTCGACTAAGACTTATTTTAAGGCGACATGAATATGTTGAGTGCAAAATAGGCATAAAATGTCCGTTTTTCGATATTATATACTATATCAAATATGCACTAAATAATAGCCCAGCAAACTCATATTGTTTTAGGCACTAATCTCAGTTTGGCCATTTTCTTAATCTCCTAAAGTACTACTAACACTCAAATCAAATAATATGACTATTACATATTTAGAAAGTAAATTATTACAGAGATTTAAAGATATGGTTCATTGTAAGTGAGAAACTAATTTGATTCTTGTTAATGGAGTATGCACTAATATTTGGACTCAAAATGCTCAAAATATTCGGAAAGTTGGGAATCCAAAGCAAAATTAACTACGTTTTAGAATATACACTTTAGCAAGGAATATGACATCACTATCAACAATGTGAAAACTAAATTAAACAATATGGCTACCTAGATACAAAATAGGAACATACGAAGGAATCCCACTCTATATGATAAAGAAAATTAAAGATGACTATGGTGTTGTTTGTCTCTGCAGTCTTATAACCCGAGGATAATCACAATATTGCCATTAATGATATAGTATTGGGGTTCGTCGATAATTTGAATATGTTCAACAACTTTTCCTAAGGAATGCATTCATTTAAGTATTTACTGAAACATCGTCGAAGGTCATTAAAAGATAAAGCTAAATCACTTACAGGAAATAGGAATTCCATGTTTACCTATATCGGCTTCATGCTTCCTTTATCAATGAGTGAATTTCCCTAAGAGAATAGAAGTTTACTCTTTTAAAAAAAAAAAATATTTATATGTCAGGTTTTTGCTTATTTGGATTTACAGATATTAATTTATAAGTGTATGCCAACGATCACACCTAAGTATGCATAGCTTCTAGACGACATTGATAAACTTGTACCTAGAATTTGTCGATGGAAGACGACATAGAAAAGAAGCAATCTCCTTCTTATGGAAACATATTAAAAGAACGGGGCAACTCACAGGTTAGTGTCTATCTCATTAGTTATGATTTTAGTTTACGTTATATTGTGAAATTGTATGTTTTGATTGTTATTTTAATTTCATACCTTATACAAAATAAAAAGCATCTTTATTGTGACTAGGAATGAGAAAGTGGCACCATACATACAAGATTTTATCAGTACAACTAAGTCAAATTCGAACTCTGAGGTGGATCTGTTGATAGTTGTATTAGAGTGTGGAGGCGCGGTTAGTTGGCTTGATAAGGTCGATGCTTTTGAGGCTCGTATTAATGTTGATACTACGAGTGAAAGCTATACCACTCAGGAGGATAGCAAGGATGGTGACAAAGGTCGTGTTTGTTGGAATAATATCCTATAAAGCAGTTTATTATTTAGAAATTATAAACAATATTTATTGGATTATTTAGTATCTATTTGTTATTAATAAATTCCATGTTATGAATTTCTATTTTATTTATGTCCCATTGATATACATGTGATGTGTATGTTTATCTTACGCAAATATCTAAAAGATTCTAAAATATGAAATGAGTAATAAAGAATTATTCATTTGATGAGTTCATATGTGGGAGACATTATATTCTTTATTTCATTATGTCTAAATTAAATTGTTCGCATGCTGCATATTAAAGATGAAATACTTTACTATACCATAGAATATAGTGTTGTCTATTTAATTAATGAAGTCTCTAATTATCGAAGTGAGTCTTCAGATAGAAATATTAGTATGTTAAAAGAAAGTTATAACAACATCGAACATGACCTAGTAAATTAGAATTTGAGGTTAAGTGTTGTAACTCAATTTCTAATTTTATTAATCTAATACTATTGTAGAAGACTTTAATCCTAATAATTAACTTGTCTTTTTGAGTTACTAAAGGACTAGTTCCGATTTATGGTTCGAACTCCGGTATCTTGGAAGATAAAGTATATGAAATATGTAGAACATTTTTCATGATGGAAACCATACATATGATATCACTTTGAGTTTTTTCAAGTACTTGGATAATATAAACTAGGGCCTCGGTATTCACTATGTGAATTTGATTGTGTTGGTATAAGCAGATACAAACACTATAGTCAAATATTATCCATTAGATGAAAAATAGCAACTCAAGGTAAATATATCTACTAGTACGATATTGCATTGGGGGTATGTCTACATGTATAGTATATGCTAAATGGATCAAGATAATTAATTGTTAATAAGCTTCACAAAAAAATAAATGACATTTAGACCAAGAGTACAATATTGAGCTTATAGTGGTGTGCCCCAATATTAATGGGCAAGGCTCAATCATAATTAAGAGTTAATTATAATAGCGGGAATATAGTTAATTGGAGCTTGGGCTTTATGGATCCATCTGGTCCCCTGTCTAGCTCAAATTAAAGCCCAATAGTCATTTGATGATCAATTGGGCCCAACAAGCCCAATAAGCCTATTAGGGTTTACTAATCTCTCTATAATTAAGAGAAAAGTTCTTTAGTAATCAGATACAAGTATTACACGTGAAACACCCCCTTGAAAAGAGAGTGTCACACGAAAAACAAAGAGAGAGAGAGCAGAAAAAATCGGCCACCACTAGGGATTCACTGTCCTTGGTGTTTCGGCCATCTCGGAGAAATCGGTTCGAGAAGATTATCTTCTTGTTCATCTGCAGATCTCTTTGTTGAGAATCAAGAAGGTGACCACCCACCAGATCAATCAAATGACATTTGAGAATAGACGAGAAGAAGAGAAGATTGTGGAGCGCATTCAGATATTGTTCTTATCTAGATCAAAAGTTAATTTATGTTAGATCATGATCCGAAATGTTTTGTAAAAAAAAAAATTTTAAACGACCAATTCTGCTGCATTTCTTGATTTTACAAAACTATAATATTCTTGAAAATGATTTTATGAAAATATTTTTCAGAAATTTATTCCAATAAATACCAGCAGTGTCCGTGTCATGAGCCATGCTATGTGGGAGGATATTGAGATGTCAATCCCATAACAATATGGTCTTTTTCCCTTCCTTGATGATGTTCATATGCCAAGCCGACTAAAACCATCTCTATCAGAAAGGAGGCCAAGGGAGACCATAGACTTGTTTAGTGAGCTTAATGCTCACATAGATCAACAATTTGCATTGATTAGATCAAACATTGCGAGATTAGATGCGAAGATAGAGTTTTTGGTCTAGCAGCATAATGTCACTTTTGTGCCACGAGAAAGTGATAGTCAAGATAACCTTAGGACCACCGATATTCATCATAATATATGTATCATTGATGATAATTACTCCAGGATATATTACATGATACCCCCGATATTGGATGATGAGAATATTGAGACTAAGCAATAAGCTCACGGGATTAAGTAGTAACAAGCTCCTGGAATCGAGCAATAGTAAGCTTATGGGCTTGAGTAACAATAAGCTTTTAGGGTTGAGCAATGACAAGCTTATGGCATTGAGCAATATTAAACTTATGAGGTTGAGTAGCAGCCTTCTTAGAAGCCAGTCACCAGACAGAGGCCAAAGAGTCAATTAAAGCCTTTGCACTATATAGACTTAATATACACTAATCCAACTTAAGTACGACCTTTTGCGACACATTGATGATAGCAAAAAGAAGACTTCTAATAAATTATTAGAAATTTAACTCAAATGTTGCGTATGATCTCAGAGAACAGACCATGAATGAGAATGAATTTTTATATAAAGAGGTATGTCACGCTATATGTACATTATACAATATGTTAAAGTTTAAAGAAATGTAATTATTACATTTGGTGAAATTTGAAATATATAATCAGTTCAATGTTGCAGCATATTGATGAAGCCTTAAGGGCCCTTAGTAAGTGATAACATAAATACTCAAATGTGATTGCTCAGAATTCAGTTTTTATGTATGAGAAATTGAGTCATTTGGTAATTAATAGTTTCAACTTAAACCCTTCGATCATTGATGAATAGTTAAAAAGATACGTTTTGGGCCAATTAACCAAACCTTGGGTATGGCTTGGATAGGTGCTAAAACATTGTATATGTCGTTAACTATAATGGAAAAATATTAGGTTATAATTAAAGCAAACTTAGATGCATTTGAATTAGTTATATACAACTGCAATCAAGTGTTTAGACGAGTTGAACAATATGATTTTGCCACTCTAAATAAAGATCTTGACTATGCTACATTTATTTGGAGACTATGATCACGTGGTAGAGCAATTTCATGTTTTGTGACCCTACATTTGCCATTTTGATGTGCCCTAAAGTGATCTGTAAATCTTTATTTATCTCATCTCATATAGTTCATTTTATTGAGTAGTTAATTATAATAAGTATTTATTATTTTGATAATAGTAACAATTCTGTAGTGTATGCGATCAAGTTCATTGAGTTTGCCATGGCTGACCTCTCATTTCATTATCTCACCAATGACAGAGTATCTTTCTTAAAAAAAAAAATGGCTATAAACACTTTTTACCAAGATTGGAATCCTTAGTTAATATTTCTTCTTGTATTTACTTGGGTTAGTTTTTTTTTTTTTTTTTGTATGTATGAATCTATAATACCAACACCATATGATCTAATTGTTAGTTTAGAAATCTCAAAAGCCATATTAATTGATAGGTTAAGAAATGAAACTCGACTAGACCCAATAAAGCAATATCGGGTCTAATTGAGACTAAAATCAAAGCTTTGTTCATATAACTCAGGATTGGTTTGGTAGACCTAGAATATATGTAATAGAGCTTGTTTTCAAAGATAAATCAGAGTAATAAGATATAGTATCCATTGACTAGATCCCTTTTGGAATGACTCCATCCTAGTATAATAATTATTCATAAATAAATGTGTTGTCATATTATAAGTAACTTATAAATATAATAACACATTACAATAACTTAGTTCATAGTGTCACTAGCATATGTTTCTTTTGCATCATCGTCATTATTGATTTCTAAGTTCGTGTGTCTTTTTGATCTTTAAATTTTGATTCACCATTAATGCAACTAGCCAACTACACTCGAACTTGCTTGTCTATGCTTTCTTTTCTGGATAATAAGAGAGCAAGTATAAGTATAACAATATAGTCAGATCAAAAAAAGCACTAAATTACTAATCTATGTTGCCCGTATTGTCCATTTGCAAATTTTATTAATATATTTTGTTACATATAATGGGTTGTTAGAGTTCATTATTTCCATCTTAAAACTAACTTGTAGGAAAATTTCTTACAACTTATTTTTTTACCTCGTCTTTGTTTACAAATTCCTAGCCAATTACTAAATCCAACTTGTCTATAAAATTAAAGATGCCATCATTACTTTTTAGATTTGATGGATTATACTGATTTAGTATATCGTCATCATTCACCGGTTCACAATGGTCTATTGGATCAACATGGTCTACAATAATTAAATCTCCTTTTGAATAGTGTAGAGTTAGGGATGATGATGTTGTGTTTGTGTTAAGAAGATGAAAATCAATATCGAGATCTATACCATTATGGTTCAGTGTAGATTTTACATCATAAGTATTTTTATCTACTTACCCTTCTATTTTGTATGATATTATTACTCTAGGCCTAAGCTCGCATGGATTTATTCTTAGATTTTATCCTAAAAGACTTCATACTATTAAGAGGTGGATTCTTACTTATGAAATATTATCTATCACTTTTCTTATGCGATGTGAGAATGCATAGCTTATTATTTCTTGCTTTATCCATTTTTGCCAATCTTTAGACTTGGGTAAGGTCAACTCAATGGATTTTGACTGTCCCAATCACTCTCCTTAAAGGCCCAACATCCTCATTGGCCATATTTTGGTCGAGCTTTAGTTCTAATACCATTTGTAACATCCCCCTCCATGCGAAACGAGGAAGAAGTTAAACAAATCAAAATTTGACTTAGTCATGTTAAGCTCAACTAGACCTACATGTTTTATATATGACTCATTTGTGTTAAATATTTAACAATTTATTAAAAAAAATGGTCATGATTGTAATAATTGTATAAGTCTTGGTAGTGTACTATGTAGGTTGATAATTTACTCTTAATCTTGATCACGGTTATCAAATCGTATACTTTATAATAACTTATTTCTATTAAATATTTAAAATTTGTGACAAAAATATTATTACTATGATAATTGCATAATTCAGAAGCTAATTGTCACACCCTGATTCACATGCATGCTTAAATGTTATGTGTAGTAAAGCTTGTATTGGTTCTAAGTTAAATAGAGGAATTAAACTAGTCAGTGAGGAGGTTAATGATTTTATAAGTTCACAAAGATTGTAGTAGAAAGACTTAATGTTTTACAAGATAAATTTTTGCAACTAGTTTTTAAGCAATTGAAAAGAGTTTAGCTACTGACTGAGGTAGATACATTGTTGGTCACAGAACCAGAATGATTTCTAATATTGAGATCAATTTGTAGGGAGAAGTTAGTATTTCTCGATTTTTGTGCCAAACAGTCAAATAAATCGAGAAGTTTGGATGTTATGTCAGAAGTGAAGTACAAGGTATCTCTACTAAGCATGAGATGTCAATAAGCACAAGGTACTAATTGTTGAGTTTCGAGGTATACAATGAGAAAACATGATGTATCAAATAAAAGTACATAATGGAAGAGACTAGCTAGGTATCAAGCATGCAAATAACTTTATAAATAATACTTGTGGTTAAGATATATTATATTAGGTATCACGATAAAAGGAAGTCTTAATGATGACTAAGTTACTTGTTTAAAGAGCTAGCTTAAACTTATAAATAGTAGATTTAGAATCAGTTATAGACATAAGTAAGGGACACATAACTGTAGTAAATTTTAGAGAAAAGAAAAGGAAAAAAAAAAGACTGAGCGAGATTTAGAAATGGATACTAAGACTAAGAGGAATATCAAATAAAGGTAAATAAAGATAAATAGTTTTACTGCATTACAAGAGCATAGTAAGTATAAGTATTTTCTAAATATTATGTAAAGTACATGCCTATTTATATGTATACCATTATAGTGTTTATGAAATGATGTGCATGGTATATATATAAGGAATATTTATTAAAAGAAAGTTAAAATAATTTTGAGAATACTATATCTTAAAGAAAAAAGTTATCATTGTACCTAAGTTTTGAGGTCATGTTATTTACAACGTATGGCTACTGGCCTAGTGACTGTATAGAAAAAGAATTAGTGAAATCCCTTAAGGCAAAAAGGCCAAGATAGGGTAAGCTAAATATATGAATATGGTGAAATCCCTTGAGATAAAAGGGCTAAAACTGTACAAGCTAAATGAAAAAGATCTACTATATCATTAAGTTAGGAGTTATGCTTAAAAGATGTCCAAAATAATGTGAAATAATTTTTTCATAGCAAAGTTTACAAAACTTTTTTCAAGAAAAGTAGTATAATGGGTAGCAAATATGTTTCATAGTATGTTAAATAATTCATATGCATGAATTGTCTTTGCTTATTAAGAATTAGCTTATTATGGTTCTTGTAATGAACGTTTGAGTTGTATCAGAAAATTCTTGAATATTGATTGAGTTGCAATTCTACTCATCCCATGATATGTTTATGTCTTGTTTCTAAAATTTTATTGTAAAAATGAACTTTTGAAATAAAATGCTCCTTTCAGTTCTTCCACTTTCCAATGATCAATTTTTAAAAAAGTTTACAAAAGGTTAACGTGTTCTATCCTAACTGGTTATGTTCGCAGATTATTTCTTTTACTATAATGGGTAATATCAATCCCCGATTTAGGAGATTGATTTTAAATTTGTAATCTAAACTCAATAGTCTCTTTGCAATATAGATGTATGTTTTTCTCATAATAAATTATTCGAGAGTGAAAAATAATTTTATTTCTTCATTATGTAGTAAAAATTAAGTTGAATTGGGTGATATCAGCTAAACTAATAATGGCATTGAGTCCCTTTCAGTTCAAATTAGCTAAATCAAATTCTTTCTATGTTCTCTGAGAGTTTGGCTTTAAATTAGTAACTCCAACTTTCATCAAGACTACAGGACTCCATCCTTCTTAAATTATAGTCTGTACTCTTACATCATAGGATATAATAAAGGCTTTCATCTATGCCTTTCAAACAGAATAATTTAATCCATCAATTATTAGTCGTCAAGAAACAAATTTACCTTTATTCTAAGAATCCATACTCATTTGATTTTATTCTTGTGATCTTACTATTAGTTTGGTGTACTGCTTGGATACAAATTGTAAGATCAAACCCAAAAAGATAGATTAAATAGATTGTATGACAAACTTTCATCTTTATTAGATAATAAACTTAGTCCATTAATATTAGTGAGATATGTGAATATTTAGCAAAAATATTATAGCATATAATGATACAAGATATTTTTATCATAGAAAATATTGTCACACCTGTTGTAACATGCAATATATGAGGTTATAAACGTTTATAATAAATAAATAATGTTACCAAAATATTATGCTCCAACTTTGAGTAGAATTTCGGTTGTACTTCAGAACAAAGGATTGTTAACCGTCGAGGGCTGTGTTCCACACAGAGTCCTTAAAACTGATTCGCTCCCTCCACCAGAATGCTTGAGGATTTTGCAAGCGTCAGTCTCCCAGGATACAACGACGAAGAGTAGCAGGTGAAGCACCAACACCTCCACTCTACGAACTGGATAGCTTTGAACTCAAAATTTTCTAGACACTCGAAAAGCTCTAGCTAAAAAAAAAAAAAACTGAGGAACTCAAGAACACTTGAGAGAGAATGGCAAAGAGAAGAAGGCTTCTGTTCTTTGTTTTTGGTGTGTAGAATGAAGAGAGGAAGCTCACCTTTTATAGTCTCCAAGGAGGGACTTGGTAGCAAAACCAGAAATCCATTAATCTCAAAAACGTTTTCCAGTCATTATGGGTAATAAAATCCAAAACGTTCCTGGTTCATAATGATCCAAAACGTTCCTGGTTCATAATGAAAAAAAAATGTTCATTCTGGTTCATAATGGAAAAAAAAAATATTAGGCCACAACAAAAAATTGGGCTTACTATGGTCCAAGTTTCGGCCCGGCATTCGGGCCCGCAGGTGCCACGAGCCCATGCAAATTCAGGCCCAACCCCGAAGATTTGCACCCCCCCTGCGCGCGCCTGAGAGAGCATCTGTGGTTGTTATTCTTAACACCATCACAAAACAAGGTTCTATATAAACCACTTGCACCATGCATTTCCCACCAATGTGGGATTATAATATTTTCCTTTCATTTTCCATTTCAATGGTGCACTTTTGAGCAACAATTTCTCATTCATCCGTGCACCATTTTGAGCGTGTGAATATACGAAATCGATGTCCTCGCAGAGGAGAACAAGAATTCACTAAGATCTTTCATCAACAAGATGTGGATCCCATTCAATTTTTAGCTTCAAAATGGTCCATGAAAATGGGTTTTATAACAAATTTAATCTTTAAAATCCACTTGGGCTTCCAAGCCCAAGCCAAGCCCAAATTGTTTCCTTAACCCATTTACCCATTTTTATCCAACAAATATAACAAGGAAAAATCACAAAACCTAGTCTAGGACCAATGATCCATTGAATAAGACAACTTGGTAACAAATATATGAAATAAATACCTATTCTTTATTAATATTGTAACTCATTCTCCTAGACGAATATTTTCTTCAATGTCTTAATGTTTCAGCAATCCTCTTGACCACTGGCTCAACTTTCATTAAGTTCTGACTATATTACTTTAGGCTCCCCCTCTTGCGCTAAATGAGTTCTGATCATATTACTTTAGGCTCCCCCTAAGCACTTGGTGCAACTTCTACTTCAAGATCCTTTTTACTATGAGTATATTTTTGGCTTCACTTTTACGCTTCCATTTACTTAAGGCGATCTCACTTGATGTAGAATTGGTCAAAAAGATATTTAGATCACCAACAAAAGTAAAAAAGAGATCCAGAATAAGAATTCATTAGACTATTAAATTTTTGAAACATATTAAGTTCATTAAGCACACTTAAAGATATTTGCTCACAATATTTTCATAGAAATTAATAGCTTTTAAAAATAAACAAAAATATGATTAGAAAATATTCGAGATCAAATGCAAATTTGTTGAGTCCTCAGAGTAACATTTTTATAGATACATTTTCAATATTATGAACCATAAATTGCTAAATTTGGTTCAACTATTTATTACCAAGAATTAATACAATCAAATTTTCTCAATATATAAGATATCAAATAGCTTATAAATAATATAAAAATATTAGTGCTAACAAATAATATATAGTAAGATATCCTTACCTTCGTAATTCTATAATAAAAAGTTCAATGAGTGATGCAACAATAAATAAAGATTTCTTTCTTTAGTCAAACTCATTTATTCTCTTGGTAGGAAATATGGAAAGTATTCGATATTTAATTGCAGTACTCAAATTCTAGATGGACAATGTCAACACGTTAGTATTGAAATTTACAGACTAATTTGAATGATACTTTCCATAAAGGGATTTGTTTCTCTTCCATTACTCTTATAAATTTAATGAGAATATTAGACCATATCATGTTAAATAATCCAATTCAGAACTTTCAAATATTAAGAAAAATAATCCAATCATAATTACACAAAAGAGATATGGTTTAGGCACTAAAGAAAATTTTGATTTCTAAAATGTTGATTAAAAAAAAAAGAAAGAAACTTTCCTAACTAAGTTTGTACCTTTCTCTATCAAAACCTAAGATAGTAAAAAAATTATTTAAGATACAAATTAAGAATTAAAAGTATAAACTAAGTCTTAAGTATTTCCCTTTTAATTTACTGATTTCCGTATCGAGGAAAGTGTCGAGATACAATTTTATCCAGAAGTATGTGGTTATATAAAGCAAGACAAGTGTCTTTTTTTCTAACTTGCTCAATTGTACCAAATTTGAAATTAATTTTTCAGTATGTATAGACATGAAAGAAAAGGTTGTGAGTATTAAAGACAATTTCTTTGGATCGATATTAATATGTTAGCAATGATTTTAACAATTCTAATAGCGAAATATTTCCCTATCGAAGTTTTTTTGATTCAAAAAACACACATGCAAAAGAAAAGGAAAGTAAGATAAGATTAATTCATAAAAACATAAAAGCATATTATCCTAATACAAAGACTTTTCTTTCCTCAAAATCTACAATTTCATCCATATTTGTTCTATCAATGAATACCATTACCATTTTTTCTATTATTTATTTATTTGTGAATTCAAATAAGGTAATTTCTATGGTATCCTTCCTAATGTTAGATGGCTTGCTCATATTCATTTATTAAGATCAATTTCAAGGCACATTTAATTAAAGATTTTTTTCTAAATCTTTCACATTAATTCCAAACATTTTACTCATCAACTCCATCAATTCAAATTAGTTGCCCACTCAATATTCATATATAATCCTAATAATTAAATCGATTAAACATCCAATTTAAATTATTTTCTCATAGAGGATTTAATTAAATTCAAAATCTTTTTAAAATATTATGTCTTGTTAGTAAATAATATTTGTAGAATCGTTCAGATATTACTTTGATACATTTTAGCATTAAACTTTCCAAATGAGATAAAATCCTATGGAAAAAAAAAAGATCAACAAGAAAAGTCATAAATAAATTTGAACCAATCAAAATATGGTGGATTCTTTGAAGTTACAGTTTCCTAAATCCTATCAATATAATTCCATGGTCACTTCTCAATTCTTCACAAAGGATTCCCTTATGAATGATTTCAATACATATAACCCAATTCGTATAACGCCAAAAGATATATAAAAAAAAAAAAAAAAACTATTTTCAGGATATTATTTGACTATTTTTATTCCACACTTATATTATTTGGCTTAAAAATAACGAAAAATAGATTAACTTTGGATAGCAATAACAATAGTAGTGACAGACATGATGGTAAATCATTCGAAGAAGAACTTTAAATTGTAAGTTATTGAAATGTACTATATTCTTTTAAGTATATATTGAAGGATAAATTCATCATGACCATACATAAAGAAATTATCAACAGGGGTCATCATGTAAATATTAAGTAAATATATAAAGATTTCAGGGCCCACATGATAAGAAAATAGTCTATATTCAAAAATATCGTGTGTAACAGAAGAAAAAAATAAGTTTTTTTAGTAATTAATCTTGAAAGATCTATTTCTATAAGTATTACCAATTAACTACTTAATTAATTAATCATGTTGTAATACAGATTGTAAATGTTTTAATAATAAGTACATATATTGTAATAGATATATTTAAAAATGTATCGTGTAACGAAAAAAGAATAATTTTTTTAGTAATTAATCTTGAAAGATCTATTTCTATAAGTATTACCAATTAGCTGTTTAATTAATTAATCATGTTGTAACATGGATTGCAAATGTTGTAACAATGAGTACATATGTTGTAATAGACAAAACCATTAATAGTAGAAATAAGATATTTTTAATGTGGTTTGGTCCACACCTAGCAATTTGAGGGGTTACACTTGCATTCATATTTCCTTTAATACTACAAGGTCCATATTTCTTATAAGCCCTCATTTAAGAAAATACAAAAACTTTTTTTTTTTAGATTAGAGAAATTTTTACTTACTAAAAATTGTTTGATTTTGTAAGGAAAAATAATAAAGGTAATGAAATCATGAGGATTATAATGCTTGTATATTTCTTTTTTCATTTACATAAAAAATTTGTTATAATGTTAAACAGATTAAATGGCTAAAGAATTCTAATACGTTCGTGGGTGTAGTTTTGTGACTTAAGTGTCCAATTATGAGATTTTATTATTTGGTTTAAGGATACCATAAAAAGCCCCCCCAAAAAAAATACTAAGTTGTAAGTACCTACTAATTATATAGCTATAAAGTTTATTCTTATTATGTGTTGGATGAATTTAGACATAAAAAGATCAAATACTACAATTGGCATCTGTAAAAGTGACAAAAATTGAAAGAATAATTTGATAATATCATAGGATAAAACCAAAAGCAGTAAATAGAAAAATCTCTAAACATTAAGGTTTGGATTGACGTAGCAAATGTATTAGTTGATTTTGATGGTTTCTTCTCATATTATTTTTCATTTTTTTATATTTTTATTTTTTAATTTTTATTAGATTATCTAAATTGATTAGATCCATAGTGAGAGTGGTATTTATGAATTTCAATTTAAAACATCGATTAAATATCATAAAGAATTCAGCTACAATTCTCTATATTTATTTTATCTTATAAGATTAATTGTTAATTTCTTTCATCTTTAATATATTATCTAATATTTTAAAATTGTGGAAACTGAAGAGGTGTTTCTAAATTTGCCTAATATAGGAATGTAATCTCTAAGTTCTTTAAGGATAATAATAAATTTTTCTGAACTCTATATTTATGCTTGTATAGAGTGGCATAAGAGTTTTCATCTTTCATATTTTGAAGAGAAGTATTACGAAGTTTTATTTGAGCTTGATGTTGAAACTCGACGACTCTTAATTAATTTGTGCTGATTTTTAATAAGTAATCGTGATATTTATAATTTATTTGTGTTAGAATGGAGTTAATCTGTATTGATTCATTTTTAGCTAATGGGTTTACTTAATATAACTCATTTTTTATTCATTATGTATTCGGTGAAAATATTTTGCAGTTTAAGTATTTGTTAAAATACTGATGCAAAATTTTATGAGTTCTTTACAAATTTTATAATTTAATTTGAAGAGGCTTATAAGCTAAATACATTGTCCAAGATTCCTATTTTTAAGTTTTTTTTTGTTAATAATGAGGTTTGTTTTTTTATTTACTTATGATCAAATGTCAAATGGAGTAATAAAATTCTATTTTTCAAAATTTCATTCCTATTGTTATATTTCTTCTAGATTAGTGATTATTACTCCATAGTCTTTCTAGTTTGGACCAGTTTATCATTTGGGTTTATATATTATAGTGTGTTTATTATGTCTCAACTATTAATGAGATAGTTAATTATTATTATGTTCTTATTATGATATTTTGAAATCTTTTCTTTATTAGGATATAACAAATTTACAAAGGCTGAAGAATAATACTAGCTAAAAGCATTTAGTCCATATTATTACTTAGCACATATTTTTTTTGACAATGTTTTTGATTTTATCTTTAAGAGCTAATGTTATAACGATATTTTTTGTTAGATTGCAAATATCATTCTCATAATCTTATGGCCATTTTTTTAAATCCCATTTTTTTATATTGATATCTATGGCTAAGAGAAGAAGAAAAAAACTTTGTAAAGTTGAAGAAGAAAATGCCATTATCTTGGACTCACTAGAGTTTCCTATTTCTTAGTTATTTTTTTTATGAGAGATTCGATAAATAAATTACATGTAGGATGACTATAGAAATTACCTTAATATATGCTTGTACTAGTTAAAAATTTCAACTATAAATTAATGTGAAAGTTAGCAGAGAATAATTTATTTACTAAATGATTACAATACTAAAATGTTATCATTAATATTATATAGTATTTGAAAAGTTTTATAAAAGGTTTGGACTTTTAATAACAAACTAAAACGTTATTATTTATGTTACATAGCATCAAAGAAATATTATAAAATAGATTTTCAATATCATAAGGAAAAATATTATAAAAAGTTGTGCACTTTTAATAACACATTTATATCGTAACTATAAGAAAATGTCATTATTTCATCACAAAAATGTTATAAAATTGACTTTTTAACATTAGGAAATTCTTATGAAAAGATTCAATAACACATTCCTATTAAGACTACATTAAATTATTATTATTATTATTTATATTAAATGACTCCAAACAGTGTTATAAAATAGACTTTTGTAATAACATAATAGTGTTATGATTTTTAGTCTTTTAATAACATAATGTAATATAATATTTGTTAAAATATTATTAGGATCTATGATAATATTTTTTTGGTGTTATTAATTTTTTTTTTCTTTTAGTGAAAATAAGTTCTTCGTCTAAATTCTATCAATTGAATTAACATCGAATAAGTTCTTTCATTTTACCTAATCAATTTATTAAGTCTAGGAAAATAAACTAAACTAGATAATTCATCTCACATACTTGGAATCATTTAACCTAGATCATATTCTTCATAATAGCTAGACTAACTTATGCAATAAATTTAAATATAACTATGCTACCAAAATTATAAAATCTAGATAATTACGGATTTAAGGCTCTAATCTAGCATTCAATCTCTAACAACTTCTATTTATTTGTTTACCCTAAATAAATCAAGATAGAAATCATAAACAATTATGAGCAGAAGAGCAAAAATAATTTTGAACAAATCATGTCTAAGGTATTGAAACTACCATAACCTAACTAGAACCTAATCTAGCAAGTTTAAATAATTAAACGGTGAATACATCATACTAGATAACAAAAACTAGCTACCACCTCATCTCTTTAGCTACCACAAGGTTTAAGACCGCTCGGTGTCTTATTGCAACATGCTCTTGTTGAACATATAGGTCCAGATTCAAAATGATGTCAAAGTTCTTATTTTGTGCTCGAGATGAAGGATGGATTGATTATCCAACAATAGAGTTAAGAGTTTATTGATCTCCATCCTACATCGTTCTGCATCTTTTTGAGTGAACACCTAGCTTTGATGTTTCAAGAGAAAAAGAAAAGAGAATAGAAAGAAAAATTACAAATAGTTGTAGCGCAAAGCTCTTGGTCACCAAGCATTCCAATCACCCCTTGAATCTCTCTCTCTCTAGGTTTCTAAATGTTAAAAAATGTATATCAAATGCTTCTATTTGACCTTAAGAGCCCTATCTATAGATGAATTGTTGTTAGGACTTAGGAGAATTTTGATCAATTTTTGTACAAATCCAGGGTCCAAGTCGTGTGAAAAAGCCTAAAATATCTCTAGCACAACGATGCTAGAAACTGACTCTACCAGGTTGAGATCTGCTCCTTTTTCTTTGATCCATGAGAGCTAGTACTACGACGCTGGCCCTCCATTACTCTACTCTTTAGCTTTTTCTAATTTTCATTGTTTCACCTCGTTTTTCGATCTATTTCATCTCTTTTTTATGCATTTTCCTTTACAACATCTATAAACACAAAAGTAATAAATAACTAAGAAATAACATAAAAACTACCAAAGTAGTATAGAGGATCTAATCAAAATATATGTAAATTAAACACCTATCAAATACCCCCACACTTAGACTTTGCTAGTTATTAAATAGATCTACCCATCAAAAACCAATAACGTCAGTTGAAAAATGAACTTGTTATTAAAGATGCAGTTTTTGATCTTCTAAAGGTACTGTATTATTTTTCAATAATTAGTGTGTAATCCAATTGGTGGATCGACAAGTGCTTAAGTGAATATGAATACTTTACATTAAAGTGAATTCATTTGATTGTAGGTTGCAAATAAAAAAACACATGATGAAATAGCTTATGGGTCAGAACCTCATACGGACTTTTAGAAATCTATAAAATTGGATAGAACTAGTGAGGATTATGTTTATCCATTTTTCGCTGGATTTATTACTTAAATAAATTTGGATAAAATTTCAAGTCTCATTATGCTTGTGATAAACTTAGAATAGTAGTATTACTTTCTGTGTAATAAAGATAAATATATCTTATTTGACCAACTATTGTATGTACTTGTTATATATGTTATTACTTTCTTTTATGTCATCCAACATTTACCATCAAATGTTTTCCTTTTTTTTTTCCTCTTTATTGAATTTGTGCTTTATATTTATAAGTACATTACAAAATTTTATTTATTAATACTTGATAATATCAAGTATCTATTCATAATAGTAAGTGTAGGAAATAATTTTAATTACATTTTCAGCATTTTAATTGTTTTCTCTTAAATTAATTCGAGATATCTAAAAGCAATATATTGATATCATATACTCTTGTGATCATTTCTTTTTTCTTCTAGAAGAGGTGGCTAGTTTCAAAAATTCTATTCAGTACACAAAAGGCCCATACTGTGATCATTGACCTTTGTATTTGAACAATAAAGATTTTGAGAGAGTGTGCCGTATACCTAAGAAAAAGGTTTCATTATTGAAGTTTAGTTTAGAAATAAATAAAATAACTTCATTTTATACTTTTTTATGTGTAATTAGCACCCTTCTATTTCTTTAGTTTTAAACAAAAGTTTCTTTTTTCCTTTATAGGGTGTAAGCTTTAGAGATTTACCGGGTGTATTGGTTGGTCTTGACAATACGGTATCCTTGGGCCATCGGTAAAAAGAGTTAAAATTATTTTTCAGAAGCCATTAGTACGAAATTGTACTTTTGTTTGTAATATTATAATTTTTTTTGAGTATTATGAACTTATTAATTTTGTTTGATGTTTATTCGGATTTCCAATTATGTGATAAACTTTAATGGGTATATAATTTGTCAAAATATAACCAAATTATGCACCCATCATCCATTAGATAAAATTATCAATCATTTACAAAGTGATATACTAAGTTCTATGATTTTATTATTTCAAAAATTTTGAAAGACCTCAAAATGAAATTAAAGTATAATGTCTTTAACTATTTAGTATTTCCAATAATTCATAAATCATAATCTCCAAAATGTTAGAGTTCTCCTTGTTTAGAAGAGAAGCTAGTCTTTTAATATATTCGATATTTCATACAACTAGAATATGTAATGTTCGAAAATTATGTCTTAGTTATTTATCTCTCACAAATTTATTTTGTTTAATCTACTTGTCAAAAGAATGAATTCTCTTTTTTTTTTTTTATGGATATTTCAATTTACCAGTTAGTACTTGGGGGACCAAATTTAGAATTTTTGATGTCGTTTGAAATAATCTATTCTTTTCGATTTCCAACATGTTTGATTGCAAAACTTTAGTTGTGTAATGGTAGAAATAATAATGATCTAATTTATCCGGTCTAAATCTCTTTATAGTATATTGAATTATATATTCAGTTTTGCAAGTTACTTAGATTATACGGTCTTAAAGGGTCAACTTAAACTAGCCAAGCCGCATCTGGCTTTTGTGGCAAGGTTTTGATGGATTTCTTGTTTGAAAAGTTGGGCTCTACTAGATTTTGGATTGAGCCCAAAGCTATTTTAATTTCTTTTTGCTTTAAAATTTTTGTTTTTTCTACCGAATAAAATTAAAAAACACAAAAAAATATAAATTTGAAGTTTTAAACATAACTACTATCTAAACCAAAGTCTACTGAATAGCTACAATTTAGGGTAAATTAAGTTATAATCCAAACAAAAAATTAATGTCTAAAGTAATTTAACATAGATTACAATAAGATTAAGTTCATGGTCAAGGCTTCATACTCAACTTTAAATATGCAATACTCAAAAAGAAAAAGTAAAAATTAGATATAATATGTGCACATATCTATAATAGTTAACAAATTAAAAATCAAACTAAACAAATACAAATCTAAACATTATAATCCTATAAAGAAAAGATTGAATACTATTCCATAAACTACAAGACTAAATAACCATGAAATCAAGTCAAATAAAATAACCATAAAGGAAAGTTAAAACTCCTTATCTTTCTCAACCATTAGTAGCCAAAATAACATATCAGACATTTTCATTCTAAACTTAATCTCTCCAAGAAAATCAGTGATAGTCTAAAATTAACAAATTATTAGTAATCTAAAAGTAATCATAATATTATAGTTATAGAATAGGAGAAAAATATTTATGCTTGAGCCTAAGAGAGAATTGATTGTGGGAGAAGTCAAGAAATATGGTTCACGATGAGAATTGGGCGAGATTAAGCAAGCGAAAAAGGTCAAGAAATGGGGCTCACGATGAGAATTGGGTGAGATCAAGCAATAGATAGATAGATAGATAGAGAGAGAGAGAGAGAGAGAGAGAGAGAGAGAGAGAGAGAGAGAGAGAAAGAGGTCAAGAAACAGGGCTTACGATTATAATTAGGCAAAATCAATCAATCAAGAGTATGAGAGAGAGAGAGAGAGAAAGAAAAGAACAATTGAGTTAGAAAGGAAAGAGCAAAAGTGAGATAGGATAGAGAGACGTATAGAGACAAATAATATTCATTGGCTATGAGAATATGACTAACAGTTGAGAGAAAATAAAGATTATAAGTAATGAAAACCTAGTGAAAAAGAGAAGTTGGACAATTAGGTTTGGGCTATATTGGATAGCTAGTTGGTTTAAACCGAACCTTAATTTTTCAAAATTACACACTATATCGGTCAGTTTTGACATTTTTTTAAACCTTATCGAACTACAGAAAGGAGAATCAAATTGCATGGTTTGGTGCAATTCGGTCCAATTGAGGCAGTTTTTGAGATATGGCAGTTATTTTGAATATCTTTATAAGATTTAACTAAAAATTATAAAGGACATTCATCATTCAAACACAAGAAAAGATGATTTCATTAATTTTTCTATCAATATGTAAAGTAAATTGAAGATGATGTATAAATTAAAGTTAATGGATTTCAATCTATACAAATTAATAACCAAACTTAAATATCACAATTTTTTCCACAAGGCTATATTTGATATGAGGGAGAGATGGATGGATGAAGAGGATGAGAGAGAAAGATGGATGGATTCCCTTCATCCATGTGTTTGATTTGAAGGAAAGGAGAGGGAAATAGATGAACCATCTCTCTTAGGCCTACTATTTTGAATCCTTCTACTAATGAAAAAATTCAAAAATCATGAATATTAGATTACAGTTGTTATTATATTTTTTTGTTTGCATTTAAATGATAATTGGTTATATAAATTTAGATAATGACAATTTTATAAATCATATATGGAATTTTAATATTAGTACTTTGTAACATGAAAATGAAATCAAATTTTACAATCACCCAATGTTGTTGAATCAACGGGCCTAAAATAATTATAATTTTGAGGAAATTAGTCTTGATAACACTTTGTACATTTCTAATTTTAAGAGTAGCACACTCTTTTCACTTTTTTGGTTTCGTAAAAATTTTTATTATTATGTTTCAAATATATCTTGATCCTTTAAAACAATACAAATAGTACTTTAAGACAACTCAACTAGTTCTTTAGAACTAGTCTACTAGTCTTGTAAGACAACCTAACTTGCCAGGACTCTTGAAAGTAGTACATTCAAAAAGATAGTTATTACGGTACTATAACTCAAAGTTAATACTTTATAAGTGCTATTCTTTAAAAAAGCACTATAATTTGTTAGGTTTGGTTTTATTTTGAAATTTCAAGACAAAAAAATGACCACATAGACTTGAAAATTAGCGTGGGCATCCATTTTAGAGTCTTGAACCATAAAATTTAACCTAAGCTACAATATAAATTAGGAGATTTCTACCACAAGATCCCGAGTTTGCCTTAATAGTATGAGTTAGACTAGTAACCATAAAATTTAATCTAATGCTCTAGAAAGATGTAACTCCACCCCATAAAATAAGTAAGATGTATAGGATAGAACCTCTATTAGTCTTTAACTTTAAAAAAAGAAAAAATAGAGAAGAAAAGAGAAAGAAAGAAAAAGAAAGAGATCCTCTAGTACCAACCCCATTCAACAACCTTGTTATCTAGCAACGACCCGTGTCTGACTATATTAACTGATGTTTTTCATGAATTTAATTGATGTTTTTGATATTCTCTTACAAGTGAGGTCAAAAGTAGGGTTACTAGATATTGAAACCCAATTTTACTATTAAGTAGGGTTATGAGCTAGTAACCCCTTTAAAGTGCTAATGAGCCTAAATTCATCAATTTCTTGTTAATTTTGTACATATTTTGTGTTGTTAAATAGATATATTTTCCTTTTTAGGTCTAAAAATCAGTAAATATCCCAAAGTCAAAAATTATAGCTGAATAATCTAGTTAAATACTCATTAAAATAAAATACCAAAATTACTCTTATTAAAAACCCATAATTTTTATAAATTAATATCTATTTGTTGGTTAAAGGTTTTTAAGCTATTTTTAACATTTATGAGTTTATAAAATTTCAAAAAATAAACTTCACTGTTGTTTATGAGAAATCATCCTTAAGTTATATACCCATTTTCTTTTTTTTTTTTTGTCCTCTTGATGTATCTATTTATGTATTTAATATATTTTCAAATATACATACTATTGCGATATTGACTATAACTCTCATCAAAATCTATAATTTTCTATAAATCAATGTTCGTGTATTAGTTGAGAAGTTTTTAAATTCCTTTTAATATTTACGAGTTCATGAAATAACATAAAATGAACTTTGCTGCTATTAATGAGAAATTATCATTGAATAGTATGTTTGTTTTTTCTCTTGATATATCCATATATATTCGCTATATTTTCATTTATACCTATTGCGCACTCCAATGCATAATTTCCAGAGTTAGATATTTATACATGGATCTACTATGAATAAAAAAAAACTCAAAAGACTTAATTTGCAAAACATATAATTTTATTTTTCATAAAAGCCTAATTGGATAATAATTTCAAGAAAAAAATTATCACATGACTTAAAATATATCTATCAAAAATCAAAATTACATCACGGTGCATTGAAAAATATATCAAGTAATCATCTTGAAATATTAAGGAAAAAAAATAAAATTATTATTTAATAGTGATTTCTTGTTAATAACTATAAACAACAATAAGAAAAAATATAAAAATGAGAAAAGAAAAAACTAAAACGTTGTAACTAACAAATAGATATTTATCTATAAAAGAGTCATGTCAAAAAGGTATAAATTAGTAAATATGGTTATTGGACGTACAACATAAACCCATAATAAACTATCTTTATATTAAGGGTTAATTACATCTTTTATACCTTCTAATTTGACTATTTCTTCAATTTATATAATGAGATTTAGTTATTATTAATATTGATATTCAAATTTAAAATTTGTAACAAATTTATATGTTTTCTAGGTCAACACCATTTTTGATAACTAAGTTTACCAAAATACACTTTTAAACTTTAAGGATATAAATTTTAATAAAATTTAAATTTAAAACTAATTAAAATTAATAGCTAAAAGAACAACTATTAAAAAAACATAAATTTGGAAAAAGCAAAAGGCCTATATATATCAAATATTATTTGTATACATATTTATCAATTTTAGTTAATTTTTAAATTTGAATTTCGTCTAAAATATATATTTTAAAATTTCAAGAATATTTTGATAAATAAAATAGTTTAAATTTATTACAAATTTTAAATAAAATTAATGTTTATTAATTTTAAATCTGAAAATCAATATTGGTGACCAAAGTAAAAAGTAAACAACTAGTTAAAATTGCAAAATATAAAAATACAAAAATATAATTATCATACTCCAAAAAAAAATTATTCCTTAAATTAACCCTATGAATGAACGTTATTCTCTTCTAACACCCCCATTAGAAGGCTCCGTCGGATTCAAATAGAGAGAGAGACGGATGAAGGAGAACCACATATGCATCCAATACCCTGTATGTGCATCTTATTCTCATTCTTTTTCCTTATGTTTTTTGATTTAGGATCCGTTAACTAAATTATTTTTCTGCTTTGTTTCAAATTATTTTATGCTAGTTATAAGATTCATATGGCAAAAACTCTATTATGTATATAAAGATTGATGTTATGGCTGAAACAGAGCAAATCCACATTGTTGCCCTTCGAACAATCGAAAAGTTGTAGTCTTGAATGGCAAGTTTTGATTCAATTCGATTTGAAACTCAAATGATTCGGACTTCCTTAGGAATTAGTCTTTTCTTTCTAGGAATGGTTGTGTATTAGATCTAACTAGTGGCAAAAAATTCTTTTGAATTTGGTAAAAGAATTTAAATTTTGAAGTGACTTAGGATTTAGGAAGATGGAAAACACAATTGAGTATGTGCGTGGCTGCTAAGGCTTGTTTTTAAAGTTGTCTTTTAGGGCATACTTAGGGACTAGTTTAACTCAAGGCCAGATTTGTCTCTCTTTTGCTGCTACAAGCCATTAGAGTCAAAAGTTTGCTGAGTTTAGGGAATAATATAAAAAGTTTCCGCATTGATTCTGGTTGTTTGAAATTGACTTTTTTCTAATTCGATTTTCTTTTTTGTTTTGGGCAAGAATCAGGAAGAATAATGCGGTAATAGCATTGTCCGATTTAGGAGTTCAGAGCAATATAATCCTACATACTTGTAAGCTTTTGTTTCAAGTGAAATGTTGATTCAATTGATTCAATTGAAATGTTGATGCAATATAATCCTAAATACTCGTAAGCAATGATGAGTTTCACAGTGGCTGCAAAAAAAATTGAATTGATCACAGAGGACGGAGTGAGTGTGGATCATTCATGTCTCGAAAATTTTCTAGAAGCATCTTCCCAACTATTAAGTGTCCACTAACTTTTTGCCCAATCTTGCATATAAATGGAGGAAGTTACAAGGAAACTCTATCGCTACTCTTCTAAGACAAGGCCAAGGAAACATAAAGAGAAGTGGCGATTGCTTTTCCATTGTTAATTGTAGTACTTCTTTAGATGTAACTAAGGAACAAAACGTTTCTCTTCATTGTGAGCTTGAAATCAAACCTGTTGGAGTTCCTATGTTATCTCCTCTTTTAAATTCAAAATTTTCCAATGAATGTTCAGTTGGCAAAGTAGTTGTCCTCAAAGCACATAAAAGTAGTGTGAAAAGAACTTGTTCTTGTCTAGTTTCCTTACTATGTTCAATTGCCTATCTATATTTGGCCTCTCTATGTCCACTCTTTGGAAGATTTGATTAATGATATTACTGAAATTTCAAGACTAATGATGTGGTGAAGGAATAGAATATACTAGGAAGTTTATATTATTTTTATTAATTAGGTTCTATTTTAATTATTAGGTTATTTTAATTTTGAATAACTAGTTTTATGTTTCCTGTTTTCATTTAGTTTTTTAGTTGTGTTCAATTGTCTCTCTATAAATAGGTAAGCCTATTTAATTATTTTTCAGATTATGAGTGAGTGAATTTATTAAGTTATCAATGAATTAATTAAGTTATTAAGTTTTTTCCTTTTTAATTCTCTTTTCTCTGAGTTTTATCTTCTTGCCTTAATTCTATTCACCCTTTGCTCTTTTTTTCTCTTATTATCATACATCACTCTCTCTATTAATTTGAACCTTGTCTCTTTTAATTTGAAACTTAATCATATGCTCTCTCAATGCAACTCCCTAAGTGCCACACTTGACCAATTTTTCTTCCAACACTGCTCTTGATGAACCATCTATGCCAACACCCATAGTTTCACTTCCTTGTGATAATCCTCCTCCTAAGCCTATTGTCTACAATTCAGATTCTTGCCATAAGAACAATGGGTGAAGTTGCATGCCATAATTATAATTTCCCTCGATGACAAAGGTTCTGATGCATTCAATATGATAGAATTATTTGCAAAGCTAGGTGTCCTTAAGCATTATGTGCCCTCCATATTTTTTCTTTAGAGAGACGAACAAGTGCCAAGTATTAATTAAAATCCTACCTCTTAATCAAGAATCAATATTTGAGATTGAAGACTAATCTACTTTTTAGATTGCTTATTCATGATTTATCAAAGTTTAAACTAGGTGGAGTCAAGTTCCCAAATCCCGAGAGAATGATAAGAAACTAGATTGGGTTTAATTAGGTACTTGTATTATTATCTATAATATTATTAGGATGTTGTTATATAAGTTAGTTTTCCGATTTTTTTGGTTTCCTATTCATGTTTAGTTTCCTATTTTAAGTTTACGTTTCCTATATGTGTTAGTTTCTTAATTGTGTATAATTGCTTATCTATGTATAAATAGGCCTCTTTACGTCACTTACATTCCCATAATCTCTGTGGCACTCAGTTTATGACAGTCTTCTCTGAAAACTAGTATTTTTGTTAGGGGTATAATGATGTAAATGATCCAAGTCCCAAGTTTGTTTTTTGTCGAGGAAAATTAGGGATGACTTAGGAATAGCTTGAAGTCATGGGATAAAATATTTAAAATATTGTCGACTATCTCTTAAACATCCATATTTTTGAGTGTCAACGTAGACAACCATGGATAAAGACTTAAGACATCTTTTGCTAGTTATCCATTATTATATTACTATTGAAAAACTTTCCACAACGCAGACAAATGTCATAGATATATGCATTTATGGCAAAAATCTCAGGAAGATACTTCTTTTGGTATAAAAACTTTTGAAGTTTTCTGTCTTTAGCATATAGTTTGTGTGAGACCCGTTCTCAAATCATACACCACGTGAACGATTAAGTAGCAGAACAGGTCACAAACGGGGCCCACCATCTTACAGGTGTCGAAAGTGACTAGCTAAAAGCCACATAGGTCACACATGATACCACATCCGCCATTGGGCTGTCCGAGGTTAGGGCCGAGCCCATCACAGACTCTAGATAGACTCGGCCCAGTCCGACCCTTACCTCGACAGCTAGGGGGTGGGGCGGAAGCTCTAAGGGTCTTCCACTAGAATATAATGAAAAGTAACTCACAATTCCAGACCCAGACAGAGCATTTAATCTGATGTTGGATAGGTGTGTGCAAGGGGGAAGCTGTCCTGACAGAATGGTGATTTGTCCAAATCTCATCCCTGACAGACTCAAGCCATAGGAGGCGGCGGAAACCAGGCTACAGCGATACAGAGGAGATCATGGTAATCTCGGCCCGTGACCTCTGGAAAAAACTTTGAGGAAAAAGGTACTCAGTCTTGAGATTGAGAACCGGGTGGTTCACAATCTCAGGACTATATATATATGAGCCATGCATTCTCGAGAGGAGGCATGTACGCATACAAAAAGAGATATTTAAAAAGTTTACGAGCAAGAAACAAAGATATACTCATATAGAACTAAATCCTTGCTACCTTGAATCAAAGAAAGGCCACTGACTTAAGCATCGGAGAGTTTTTGTGGGTGGCCACCCCCATCTCTCCGACCCTGCCTAAAGTTCAGAGTACTTTGGAATAGCAAGAACACGTGAACAGTTGGAGGACACAGCATCAGCGGTTCAAAGACACGTGGACGGCTGGTGAGAAACCGATACAACAGTTTGGTGCCGTCTGTGGGAAAAACGGTTGAGCGTGAGAAAAAGAGTAGGAGACTCACGATCGCGCTCTCCCCGAACAAAAGGCTATACAACGTCGGATGGCACCCTCGAGGATGACAACCAGGAGCACACGTCCCGCCGCCGAAGGGAACTCCTGAGAAGCACAACCAGATCTAAAGCAAAAGCTAGATCAGATGCTCACTGTGCTGACGGAAGCAAACCGGAAGACAGAGATGGCCCACGAGGCCGTCCTGGGTTTAAGGAACGAAGTTACAGAGGTGCGTAGAGACAACGCCCGCCTCGAAGGGCTACTGGCAAGCGAAGCCAGGAGCCAGTGGAGAGAAGATTTTGACGAAGAGGTCCAACAAGAATTCGGAAGCCAACCGCGAGGGAAAATCCCCACCCCATCCGGATCGTAGATGCTGGGGGCGTTGCAAAGCCAGACGAGACCCCTCCAAACTGGGGTGGCGATGGGCAAAAGATGCCATGGAAGCCCAGGAGGTACGCCTCCCGACTGAAAGCAAGAAATGATGGCGGAGTTGAGTAAGAGGCTCGGGGCCCATCATAGCCAGACCCCCGACGATCTGGCAGAGCAAACCGTGCGAGGAATCAACTGGACAGCCTTCGCTGACTGGATCCAGATGGAGCCCAGGCCGAGAGACTTCACGACCCCAACATTTAAGCCGTTTGAAGGGAAAACTGACCCACTCGATCACATATACCACTTTCAACAGAAGATGGCATTGGAAACCAGGGACGAGGCTGTGACCCGTAAAGTCTTCTCTACGACCCTGGCGAAACTAGCCCTGCTATGGTTCAGATAGCTCCCAGAGAAATCCATAAACGGGTTCGAAGATTTCTGCAAACTTTTCCTAAAGCAGTACGCGGGTGCCTGGAGACAGCAAAAAACTATGCGAGACCTTGACCGGTTGGAGCAGGCCACAGATGAGTCCCCGAGAGAGTACCTGTTGCGTTTCCTGGAGGTGATGTCCCTAGTTCATAACGCCAACTCAGTCCAAGCTGCAGGCTCGTTCGTCAGGAGCCTGCAGCCAGGATCAATGCTATCGGACCATCTCCTTTTGAATCTTCCGTACGATATGGCGGACATCCAGGCGAAGTCAGAAGGGGTATTCAGGATGCTGGAAAACCACCAGAAGGTGCCCAAGACCTCCACCGCGATAACAACGTCGCCGGTACAAACCCCGGCCTTGCAAGAGGTGAAGAGGCCCTCACCGGACCAAGGGCCGACTCTGAAACAGGAAGCCCCCATTCGAGGCAATCAGGAAGGTGGCAAGAGGAGAAAGACGCTCTGCGACCCTCAGCCGAAGTATGAGCTCAACACGCCAATCGACATGATCTACCTCTAAAATAGGGACAGGGGCATTTTCAAAGACCTGCCCAAATCTAGCGTCCCTGAGTACATGAAGAACAGGAACAGGTACTGCCAGTTTCAAAAAGACTACGGATACGACACCATCCACTGCTGTAACCTTTACGCACAGGTCATGATGGTGATCCATGCCGGCAGATTGAAACAGTATGTGAAAACTGGCGGAACTCAGCTGTAGGAAGACGTCTCTAGGCCTGAAAAAGGGAAGCAGACCCAGGCCTCTGGGTCAGGAGAATAGACCCTAAGGATAGTGCCGACCATTGTGGGCAGGCTAGAGCCGACCCAGGATCAAGAGGAGAAGGAAAAATGCCTCAAAAAAGCTGAAGGAAGGGTGAAGCGCTTGAGGGGGATGGGTCATTCCGTCAACCATTTGATGATAGGAGAAAGTCGCACCTCTGCCGCCCCCATCGTTTTCACACAGCAAGATTTGACCACAATACGCCTGCCTCACGACGACCCCTTGGTGATTAAACTACAGATCGGCTCCACGTTAGTCGGAAGGGTCCTGGTCGACAGTGGAAGCAGCATCGATATCCTATTGCTTAGCACATTCGAGAATATGGGCCTGGGCGCACTCAGGCCAACCTGTCAGTCGTTGTTCACTTTCGACAGCACTAAGGTCAGCCCCTTGGGCATCGTGACCCTGAAGGTCTGTACTGCTGAGAGATGCTTGGACGTGGACTTAGTCGTCATTGACTGCCAGTCCTCCTTCAACATCATGGGAAGGGGATGGATCCACACTATGCATGGGGTCGCTTCCACCCTCCACCAGGTCTTAAGATGTCTATCAAAGGATGGTACCTATATGATAGACATCAAGGGAGACCAGGCCTCCGCAAGGAAATGCTTTTCAACCACCCTGAGGGGAGCCGACGCGAGTGCAAGCGCCTCGACCGGGGACAGATAGCAATCAAAGGACCACCTGCCAGTGTATATGAAGCGAATCGAAGAGGAGTCTGACGGTCCGGAGTCTACGATCGAGGAGCTGGTAGCAGTCCTTTTGAAAGAGGCAGAATCGGCGAAGGTGGTTCTAATCGGGGCCTTATTGTCCGAGGAGCAAAAGAATGAGATGTTGGGATTCCTGAAGCAGAACGAGGACGTCTTCGCGTGGTCCCACGACGGCATGCTCAGGATAGACCCCATGCACACCTGCCACCGGCTGAACATAGACCCCAATTTCCCTTCAGTCAGGCAGAAACCCCGAAGGTTCGTACCAGAGAAAAATAGGCCGAACAACAAGGAGGTGGAGAAGCCTTTGGAGAACGGTATGATCAGGGAATGCGTGTACCCGTGTTGGGTCTCCAACCCAATGGTGGTGAAAAAAAAAATAGCAACGACCGTATTTGCATAGACTTCACCAACCTGAACAAGGCCTGCCCGAAGGATAGCTTCCCCCTGCCAAGAATCGACCAAATGGTAGATGCGACGGTGGGATTCGACAGAATGAGCATTTTGGATGCCTACTCTGGGTACAACCAAATCCCTCTGTATGCAGAAGACCAGATCCATACGACTTTTATCACGGAGCGTGGTCTGTACTGCTACCGACATATGCCATTTGGCTTGAAGAACGCGGGGGCAACCTACCAAAGGTTCATGAATAAGATATTCGTCGGACTACTAGGGAAGACTATGGAGATCTATATCTATGACATGGTCGTGAAGAGCAGAGAAGATTCAGACCATCTGAGACACTTAGACGAATGTTTTCAGATTCTCAGGCAATATCGGATGCGTCTGAATCCCAAGAAATGCGCGTTTGGGGTGTCCTCTGGTCAATTCCTGGGGCATATTGTGAGCAAAAGGGGTATTGAGGCAAACTCGACCCAGTTGACCTTGATCGCAAATGTGCAGAGACCCTCGACTGTTCGGGAGGTCCAATGCTTGGCCGGGAAGATAGTTGCTCTCAGCCGATTCGTCTCCAAGATGTCCGACTGATGCAAGCCTTTCTTCCAATACTTGAAGAAAAGCTCTACTATCGTCTGGGGGGAGGAACAGGATAAGGTACTGACAGATCTCAAGCTATATTTAAGTCACGCACCTATCCTAGCTTCCCTAGCAGAGGGGGAGCGCCTGTACGCCTATTTAGTAGTATCCGAAGTAGCGATCAGCACTGTACTGTTCATCGAGGAAGATGGCAAACAGAAACCAGTGTTTTATATAAGCCGCATGCTCTTGGATGCCGAGACGCGATATAGTGTGGCAGAAAAGCTGGTCCTCGCTCTGGTCAACGCTAAAAAGAAACTCCGGCAGTACTTTGAGGCACATTCGGTGACCGTGTATACAGATTTCCCCATCCGTCAAATTTTGGCCAAGCCAGACCTATCGGGACAACTGACCAAGTGGGCCATCGAGCTGGGAATATACGACATCGAGTATCAGCCTCGAGCGACGAAGAAAGGACAAGTCATGGCGGATTTCTTGGTGGAAATCGAATCCTTCGGCGAGCTGCACGACCTGTTTCTGATGTCTCAACTTCGCCCCCCTTCAGCTTGGACACTCTACACCGACGGATCTACTAATATCTCAGGGTCAGGTATCGGGATAGTCCTGCAGACCCCAACAGGTCTTAGAGTTGAGAAGGTATTGAGGCTTAGCTTCCAAGCGACTAACAATGAGGCAGAGTATGAGGCACTGCTGCAAGGCCTTGAGCTGGCTCTGCACTTCTGAGTGGAGAACATCTCAGTAAAGACCGACTCGCAGTTGATCGCAGGTCAGGTCAGGGGCAACTTCGAAGTAAAAGAACCAAGGTTGCATAGGTACTTCTCCAAGGTAATGGGGGCAAAAGCTCGCTTTAGCAATTTCGATTTTGAACCAATTCCCAGGGAGATGAACCAGAGGGCCGACGAGCTAGCTAAGAGTGCGTCAATCGGGGGTACGTTCGGAAGCACAGAAGTTCTCCTAGAAGGTGAGAACATGGAGGACCCCCCATAGACCCCTGCACGCCATGAGTTTGCAACCGGAACTGCTGACGAAGGGTGGATGAAACCCATCACCCAGTATTTGACGTTAGGGAACCTGCCCGCGGACCCCCGAGAAGCAAGGTCAGTCAGATTGAAGGCTGCTAGGACACGATGGTGGGGAACAACTATACAAGAGATCGACAATGGGTCCGATACTGCGGTGTATAGGTCCCGTTGAAGCGCAAAAACTGATGGAGGAAATCTACGAGGGAGTATGTGGCAACCACTCTGGCGGACGGAGTCTCGCCCACAAGACTCTAACGGCTGGATACTTCTGGCCATACATGATGATAGAGGCAGCCCAATTCGTCAATAAATGTGATAAGTGCCAGAGGTTCGCCCTAATGAAATGCCAGCCCGTGGAGGTACTTCATTCGAACATAACTCCTTGGCCATTTTCCAAATGGGGTCTGGACATCGTCGGAGAGCTCCTCAGAAGTCCAGGGGGAAGGAGGTACGTCCTGCTGGCCATGGATTACTTCACCATATGGGTAGAGGCTGAAGCTTATGCGACCGTTAGTAAGGCAGACACGATTAACTTCATCTGGAAGAACATAATCTGTCGATTCGGGATCCCGAAAGAGATACATGCCGATCATGGCACATAGTTCCAAAATGCTAAGCTCAAGGAGTTGTGCGAGCTGTATGATATAAGGCTC
Organism: Parasponia andersonii; assembly: GCA_002914805.1. NCBI lineage: Eukaryota > Viridiplantae > Streptophyta > Magnoliopsida > Rosales > Cannabaceae > Trema > Trema andersonii. The sequence continues at coordinate 1,260,942 of JXTB01000030.1, forward strand.
AGTTTCTCTTTCGTGAACTACCCTCAGGGGAACGGCCAAGTAGAGGCAACGAACAAAGCTATAGTCAGCAACATCAAAAAGAACTTGCAGGAGGTTAAAGGCAAGTGGTTAGAAGAACTGCCGGCCGTTGTGTGGGCTCATCGAACCACGGAGTAGAGGTCGACTGGAAGAATGCCATTCGCCATGGTCTATGGATCAGAGGCTGTGATCCCGACCGAGGTCGGCCTCCCGACCCTCTGCTCTGAAGTGATAAGAGATGCCCTCTTAAACGAACGCCAGCTAAGCCGCAACATAGACCTCCTGGAAGAAACAAGAAACATGGCCCTGGTCCACCTGGCTTCATACCACCAGTAGGCTAGGTCCTACTAAGCAAAAAAAGTTAGTGCTCGATGATTTAATGCTGGGGATTGGGTCCTGAAAGTTAGAACAGGGAATTCCTCGAAACTAGACTTCAATTGGATCGGACCCTATGAGATTATCAAAACACTCGACAATGGTGTGTATATCCTGAAAGAACTCAAGACCGGGAAAACTTGCCGAACACGTGGAACGCTCAACACTTGAAAAAGTATCACGTGTAAGACACATGCATATGATGTAAGACCATGTGAATGCTTATATTATTGAAAAGCTTAAATCCAAAACAGTTCAAGTTCCCTTTTTGCCGTATGGATTCATCTTTTGGATTGCTATGGAAAGGGGGTCTGCCCACAGTGGCAGACCCCATGCACTATTCACACATGAGACCCATGTGAACGCTTATATTATTAAAAAGCTTAATTCTAAAATAGGTCAGATCTTCTGCCACACGGAAAAATCATACCAGGTTGCCCTAGAAAACAGTCTACCCACAGTGGCAGACCCCACGTTTTATTTGCACAGGCAAAAAATCATACCGGACTGCTACAGAAAAGGGTCCGCCCACAGTGGCAGACCCCACGCCTCAGTTGCACAGGCACAAAATCATACCAGGTTGCCACGGAAAAAGGGTCTGCCACAGTTGCGGACCAGATGCACTATTCACGTAATCAACGATTGTACTATGGGAATCACATCATGCAATAAAATGCTTGCTGATGGCCCGAGAAAACGTACGAAGAAGAAAGAGCTGCGCAACCACAAACTTGCCAGCAGACCTGGAAAATGATCGTACTATGGGAATCACATCGTGTAATAAAACGTTTGCCGATGGCTTGAGAAAACGTACGAAGAGGAAAGAGCTGTGCAACCAAAAACTTGCCAGTAGACCTCGAAAACGATCGTACTATGGGATTCGCATCGTGGAATAAAATGCTTGCCGATGGCTCGAGAAAACGTATGAAGAGGAAAGAGCTGCGCAACCAAAAACTTGCCAGCAGACCTCGAAAACGGTCGTACTATGGGGATCACGTCACTTGTCGATGACCCGAGAAAATGTACGAAGAAGAAGGAGCTGCGCAACCAAAACTTGCCAGCAGACCTCGAAAACGATCGTACTATGGGAATCACATCGTGCAATAAAATGCTTGCTGATGGCCTGAGAAAACGTACGAAGAGGGAAGAACTGTGCAACCAAAAATTTGCTAGTAGTCCTCAAAACGATCGTACTATGGTAATCACATCGCGCAATAAAATGCTTGCCGATGACCCGAGAAAACGTACGAGGAGAAAAGGGTTGCGCAACACAAAAGCTTGCCGGCAGACCCCCTAAGGAACATTTTAGCTATACGAAGAGCTAAAGAAAAGCAGGGTCGGGATCCACCAGTTGGAAGTGGACCCTCCCTAAGGAACATTTTAGCTATACGAATAGCTAAAGGAAAGCAGCGTCAGGATCCACCCGTTGGAAGTGGACCCTCCCTAAGGAACATTTTAGTTATACGAATAGCTAAAGGAAAGCAGGGTAAGGAACATTTTAGCTATAGGAATGACTAAAGAAAAGCACGGTCGGGATCCACCCGTTGGAAGTGGACCCTTCCTAAGGAATATTTTAGCTATACGAAGAGCTAAAGGAAAGCAGGCTCTACCCGGGGGATGGTTTAATTGCACATGGGCAGGAAGTGAATGGATTTGGAGTCTACCCGTCAGAAGTAGTCCAGTACCAGACCAAACGTGAAGACATAAATTAAGATTAAAGTCTATTTATTATGTCCTAAAAATATCAAGCGCATGGTCAACAGTGGCGCGTGCTCGTAAGCCCTATTTACGGGAGGCAGGTCACGAATGAACTCGCAAGGAGATATCAGAGTGGCAGTACCCTGTTTGTTCCCAGTAAGAGCCGAGCCTAGGCCATCTCCTTTATAGCGACGGGTCCAAACAATGATTGACCAATCCCTGGAGCTAGTTTCGAGCGCGGTCCCATTTGGGGTCGGAGAACTCCAGCCACACGCGCAGGTCGAACTCTGCCAAAATAAGTCATAACAGAAGTTATACCTCCTTAAAACCGGATGAGCCAAAGCTCACATCCCTATCTCCGGAACTAATCTTGTCAGTCATAGCTCGAGGAGGACTCACTAATAGTCCAAAATCGTGTCCATCCGAGTCATCCATAATTATTTATACAGACGGCTACAACAAGATTTGACTTTACCCCAGATGCGGTCAACAAAGAAAAAGAAAATAGACTAAAGAGAATTGCACTGTTCTTATTATTTATACGTAGGGTTACAACGAGGGTCAGCTTTATAAATGTATAAAATTAGGAACCCTAATTACCTCCGGCCAGGGGAGCGCAGCCAGTCCCGGCGCTTGGACCAGCCTCAGTGGAGGGTGGCATACCAGGGTCGGATTCATCAGTAGATAAAATGACCGCACCAGACCCCTCACTAGTTGAGACCCCAAGACCAGGCTGACCGCCAGGGGCTTCTGAAGTTTGATCTGGCAGACTAGAAACGGGGATAAGCTCTTTGGCAACAGAGGCGGATGTAGGGGGCCCGTCCTTTTCCGCAGCAAGCATCTTCAGCACGTCAACGGGGTACGTGATGCTGATCCCATCCCTAAGTTGCTACATGTAGTACTTGACGGAATAGTGGTCTCTCTCGACGCCTTTCTACTCGTTAAACTGGTCTGGCGTTACTACCTCAGCGTGGCCTTCGAATTCTCTGTTCTCCCAGTCAGACCTGTAACTTTCCGCATAAAGGATATCCACCTGCCTCTGGTACCTCGTTTTCAGCTTCACCGTATCCGCCAGCCTATCCCTCAGTGCCACCAGCCTTAGCTCCATTTGCTGCTGCGATAAGTTGACCAAAAAAGTGTTAATGTTGGCAAGGTCCTCGCCATGTTGCACCCATCAGATTTTTGTGATCCAAGTAGAGATGTTGATTTACCTCGTTGGACCGATCAAGTCTGCATTATAGGGAGTGGGCCTTTAGCTTAGCTTTCGCCTCGGCTTTCCTCACTTCTTTGGCATCATCGATAGCCCTGTCACAAACGATGAAAGCCAGTCCCATCTCTACCCCTGCGCTCTGTAGTTCTTGCTCCTTGACCCTGAGCTCGTTTTGAGCCAGTCTGGTGGCCTCAGATTGAGCAAGTTTGTCGGCCTCCATCTCGACCAGTCTCGTAGCTAGCTCCTTGCACCTGGTCCTCTCGACACTCAGAGCGTGAGCCACCGCGCTGCTAACCCTTGCCTCATCGAGGCTCCGATATAAATCAAAGTCAGTCCTCAACTCGGTAAGGGCGGCCTCGCTGCACTCGGCCAGTGCAGAGCGGGAGTTCAGCTCCTCGGTCAAATCCCTGACATGAGAGGAATAGAAAGACCGGATAGCGGCTAGTTGCAAGTTAAACGAAAAAAAGGGGGTCAGCATCTAGCAAGGATGTTGAAAATCGCAGAGGCAACCGAATAAACTAAACATGCGCGAAGGTACGGCTGGGGACAAGCTTAACGTTCTCCAAAGAGAGCATTTTCAGCTCCGACTCGACAGCTGGACCTTCTCTTTGGGCGTTGCCCGTGCCTGAGGAACGCGGCTCTGCCCCGCCAACCATGAGGGCACCCTCTCCCCCAGCTGGGCATGCCTCCGAAGCAGTGGTGGCAGGGGCAAAGGAAAGCTGGGCGTCGCCGAGCGCACAGCCGACGGTGGCAGGGGGCGGCACATCCTCGGCAGAAGACACCACGGCAGCCCCTGCTATGTTAGCAATCTCGGTTGCCGTCCCCCTTGGAACACCACCCAAGTGTGATTTTTCGGTCTTATCTTGACCATTCCCTTCTGACGGGCCACTATGCACGGACCTTCTTCTCCTCAGGAGAGTCAACGTGGCCCCATCATCATTACTGTCAGAAGAAGGGGTGACCTTTCCCCTCTTCTCCGCCGGGGCCTCTATTCTTTGGATGAGCCGACCTCGTAACGCCGTTTTATTGGGACCGGAGGAGGGGAAGACAGCCGAGATTTCAACCTCGGAGCCCCCCCACTGAGCTCGGCAATCTCCCTACCAAGGCAAGCAGCACTCGACCCCGCGCTTGTTTTCAAACCAGAGTCGGGGGAGGAAGAGGTTGGCACAGCAGACCCCTCAGGTAGACCCAGGGGCATCCCCTTGCCATGTACGGCCCGTGTGGCCGGCGTCTCCCCAGACAGAGGTCCGCTTACTCCGGAGCGGGGGACCACGGGCACTTCATCCTTTAAAGGCACCACGATACGACGACCAGTAGTTGCCTTGGGGCGAGCCTTATGCCCAGCAGTACCCCCCTTGACGGGGAAGGGGTTTGCCGATGGGCTCGTCTCAGAACCTGTAAAAAACAAGCAACATGTTTCGATCACGGTCATAACCCGATCGACGAAGCTCAAGGATGTGGAAATGAACCCACCTCTAGCACTCTTAGGGGCAGCGGATTCTTCCCTACGGAGCCTGATGCACTCTTCGGCCACGAGCCTCATGGCCTCTTCAAGCTCGTGGCTAGTCGGCGCCACCAGGTCGTTGGAGCCCGCCAACTGGCTTGAAGCCGTAACCTGACGACCCTCCATAGCGATTCGATCGTGCTTGTCACGACAGAATTGGTTCAGGGCAGAGGCATCAAGTCGGCTCTGCAGGTGCTTTGTGATGACCCAGGTGTCCAGGGGGAAAGGAAGGTATGAGACCATCCTGGGCATCTTATTCATCACCTAAGGGTTGAGGGCGGCCTGAATATGCCAGCAGTCCCAAGGAGATTCGAAGATAACGATCCCTTCCAGGCCTTTGAGTCGCCCTGCCGACAAATACGGCTCGAACCTGTTTTCTTCTGCAGAGGCTGCACAAGACAAAATAACGTGAGCAATAACAGACGAGGAGAATGCAGACCCGAAAACCACGACCTAGCACTTACTCTGCAGGAAAACTGAGGGAATTTGGAAATAATCTCCATTCACCCAAAGGGAGCACCACGCCCTTCCAACGGCGTATAGCCTAGAGTGGGAGTCCCATTGCTTGTCTGACCTCGGCAAGTCCCAGAAGATGTGACGTCCTGGGAGCGGTTGGAGGTAAAAGGTGGGGTAGGAACTTTTTTTGGGGATGAGGGTGAGTTTGTAAGCATAAAAGACCATCTCTAGGTCGATATGCAGGTTATAAAGAACTGACAGGGCAGAGAGCCCCATCAGATTCTTGACTCCGTTTACATTTAACTGTATCGGGTGGATCCCTGTCAAAGTAAAAAATTGGTTGATCAGAGGAGGAAGAGGGAATCGCAGCAATTCCAGATCTTTTCTCCCCAAAATAATAGAGCCTTCGGGGGCAAAGGGACGTAGATACCAGTCCACGGGGCGCTCAACCCTTTGAAGCGTGACTCCGCCAGGGAAGCAGAGTTGTCTTCTCAGTGAATCTAACTTCGAGTCTGCAACGAGGTGCAATTCCTGATCTTGATTTGAGGCCATTGTTCTGGACACAATCAAAAGAGCAAAAGTCTCTAAAGAGGGGGAAGTCGGAAATCCTAGGATTTTACGAGGTTAGAATAATTGAAGATTTTAGTAAAGTAGCAAACGAGCATAAGTGCGGCTTTTATAAAGAGGGAGCCGAAGAATTTTTCTGAAAAAAGGCAGAGCAAGGGAGACCGAACCGTTGGAACTTTGAAATTTAAAAAAAAATTTGTGACATGGGATGGCGCGCCTTCGCATCGGCAAAGAGGAGCCACATGTATCCCTCAAATTGGAAGAACGGAGAAACAATTTCCCCACTTGATGGATATGAATCCATCAAGTAGGGAAATGGGGGTAGTTGTGGGACCTGTTCACAAATCATACACCATGTGGACGATTAAGTGGCAGAACAGGTCACAAATAGGGCACATCATCCGACATGTGTCGAGAGTGACTAGATAAAAGGCCACGCGAGTCGCACGTGGTACCACATTGGCCATTGAGCTGTCCGAGGTTAGGGTTAAGCCCATTCCAGACCCTGGATGGACTCGGCCCAGTCTGATTCTTACCTCGACAGCTGGGGGTTGGAAGCCCCAAGGGTCTTCCACCAGAGTACAATGGAAAGCAACTCACAGCTCCAGACCCAGACAGAGCATTTAATACGATCTTGAGTAGGTGTGCTCAGGGGGCAAGCCGTCCTGACAGAACGGTGATTTGTCCAAATCTTGCCCCTGACAGACTCGAGCCATAGGGGACGGCAGAAACTAGGCTATATCGGTGCAGAGGGGATCACGGTAATCTCGGCCCGTGACCTTTGGAGTAAGTCTTGACGAAAAAGGTATTTGGTCCTGAGATTGAGAACAGGAGGTTCAAAATGTCAGGACTATATATATATGAGCCATGCGTTCCCAAAGAAGGCATGTACGCGTACAAAAAGAAATATTTAAATGTTTACAAGCAAGAAACAAAGATATACTCATATAGAACTAAATCCTTGCTATCTGGAATCAAAGAAAGACCACTGACTTAAGCATCGGAGAATCTTTGCAGGTGGCCACCCCCGCCTCTCCAACCCTGCCTGAAGTTCAGAGCACTTTAGAATAGCAAGAACACGTGGACAGTTGGAGGACACAGCATCAGCGGTTCAGAAACACGTGGACGGCTGGTGAGAAACTGATCCAATACTTAACAGCAGAGGGGATGGCCAAAATATCATGGCCGTTTGATTAAAAACCTAATGGCATGTATCACAAATCATGATGCTTCCGTTAGTGCATCAATGGGCACCGAACTGTGATTGGATTGATATTACCTTTCAACCGTCTTAAAGCCAATCTAAATCGGGATAAATCTTGAAGGGAACTTGTTTACATCTTATACAAAAATTAGGGCAATAGGTTTTTATTCAATTTATTTACCTTTTTTAGATTGTAGAATTAATAAAAGAAAAATAAATAAATTCATTTCCCATATTCATATTAATAAGATTTATAGTATTGAGGCTCGTGCCATTGGGAGGGAGAGTTGCTCATTGCAATATATAAAAGAATAATAATGTAATGTTTTCCTTTTATATTCTTTGGGAGGGCATTGAGTTAATTGATCCAACTGTTCTATGTTTTTTTGTTTTTTGTTTTTTTAATGGAACTGTTCTCTGTTTTTGTTGAATAGAAAAAAAAAAAAAAACATATTTATAGAGTACGAGGCTAACCAGATCATGAGATCTGAGTTTGTTCCTAGAAACTAGGTAGGGGAATAAAATCGAAAGGAAATGAGAATTAAGATTTTCTTCTATTCACGTGTTTATTTATTTGGAGTAAATTATTTTAAAAATCATATAGTCCAATTTTAAAAGAATGACTCATTTTTTAATTCCTTTTTATTTTTTTTTAAATACATTTCTTTTTTGTCTTTTCATTATGGATCAGTAATTAAAATTTAAATAACCTGATGGCATAAGGAGGATGATACAACTCAACATGAAACTACAATTTAAATAACAAATCGAAATAAAATATAATAATATGAAATGTTCAATGCTCCTCCTCAAGTTTGTGCAAATATTTTGGGATTAAGTATATAATTATCACTTTTTTCAAATATTTAACTAAATTTACTACTATTATTAGATTCTATCACTTTTAAGAGAGAATTAGTCAAGAATTCATCTCTGTCAAGAATCCATTAATAATCTATCAAGATTACTACTGACGTTAAAAATTTGTCAAGAATCAATCAAGATTGTCAATAATCCGTCAAGAATTCATCAAGAATCCATCAAGATTATCAACAAAGTCAAGAATCCATTAAGAATCTATCAAGATCGTTAAGAATTCGTCAAAAATTCATCAAAAATATATCAATAACGTTGCTGACGTCAAGAATCTTTTAAGAATCCGTCAAGATCATCAGGATTTTGTCAAGAATTTATTTTAAAACAATGAAATGGTGGTGAATTTAATTAATGCGGGAAAAAAGTGGTATACAACTAATTTTTTCAATATTTTGATCATGCCTTGTCAAGTCCACAAAGCCGTCTTTGCAAGACTTTAATTAGAATATCTAGGGGTGCACAAATAACGATCAACCTGCACAATCCGACCTAAAATAGGCTAAAAGATGAGTCTGTCTAAAAAGACTCAATTCAGTAGTTGCATACCTTAGCTCGACCAATCAAGAGCCGAAAATGAGTTTAGGCTTTCTTACACTATACTGGGCCAACCCGACTTGTACATCTGATTTATTAAAAATTACTATTTTTATAGAAAATATATAAGCATATACTTTAGAACCCTAATTTCTTCCTATCTAGTATCGGTCGCGTCTCACCCCTCCCTTCTTCTCCTCTAATTTTTCCCTAAAAATTTGAGATAATAGACCCTAATCTACCACCAATGTAGCTCCACAATCCATTTTTTCTTTCTTAATCTTTCTCAACAAAGGAATTAAAGGTGTCATATTCATTTCTTTGATTTTCTCTTGATCTCTTTTAATTTTTTCGTGTTTGAACTTTGACTCTCTCTCTCTCTCTCCCTCTCTCTTCTTTTTCTAATTCAGATAAATGTTTAGTCTGTGTTTGATAATCTCTACTTAGCCTTAGGGTCTAGTGCCACTAAGTTCTGAAAGAATGAAGAAAAAGTCTAGTACCATTCAATTCTGAAGAGTTAAAAACATGCTAGAAAATGAAGGCTCACAAACCGTCTACCCAACCCAACCCAAACTGGGCCACAAAGTTGGCCATAGAGTCAATTTTGTGGGCCTTAAAATCTTGGACGACCCATAATTTTCATGGGCCAATAACTTCGGCCCGCCCCCTCCCAAAAAAAAATACCCTCTAACCTGGTCAACCCAACCTGTATATACCCTTAGGAATATTAGCAACTTGCTGACTTGTAGGAACCTACACAATGCCTATTATGCCCACTTTCTATCTTCTACTTGATAAAATGCCCATCCATTTCAATGTGATTGGTCTTTTCATTACGAATAGGACTATCTGCTATGTTAATGGTAGTTCTGTTGTCACAGTAAAGCATTATTGGATAGGTATTAGAAATTCCCAGTTCTTTTAATGATCTCTTTAACCAAATGAACTCACACATTTCTTGAGCAAGTGCCTTGGACTTGGCTTCAACACTATTCTAAGCCACAACAGCCTCCTATTTTTTACTCCTGCGGTTTAACAAATTTCCCCCAATCATTGTATTGTAACTTGAGGTGGAACTCCCCATCATTTATCTATGCTTAGTTAGCATCGAAGAGGGTTTCAACACTCCTCTATTTATTTTCCTGAAAAAAAAAAACCCTTTACCAAGAGTCTTGAGATATCTTAGGATTTTATACACATGTTCTAAATAAAAATCATATGGAAAATGCATATATTGGCTCACCACTCATAGCAAATTCAGTATCAAGTTTAATGTAAGAGTAATCGATGAGTTTTGCCAACTAATCTTTTGTATCTCCCCCTATCTATAGGATTTCCTCCACCATCTTTTCCCAGTATTTGATTGAAATCCATAGGAGATTCAACTGGTTTGCACCCATAATTTTGGTTTTTCTCATAAAGTCTATGTTGTATTTCTTTTGTGAGATAGAAATACCTCATTTTATTCTAGCAATCTCCGTCCCAAGAAAGTACTTCAAGTGACTAAGATTTCTAATCTCAAAATCTTTGGGCAATGCCCTTTTTAATTTCTCTATTTCCTCTAAATCATAACTAGGCAAAATAATATCATCATCATATATGCTCAGAATAGTTAACTTCCCATTTGTAGATTGTTTGAAAAACAATGTATATGTTTGTACTTGAAAATAGTGATTTGGAATAGGCACGAGTATTTTAAGAATATTGTCATTATAAATACTATTTAGAATATTTTTAATATTCGGTTTATTTTAATTTTGAATAATAAGATTTGCGTTTCTTGTTTCTACAAGTTTCAAGAATATGTCTGCCATTTTTAGTTTTGTCAATTGTTTATGTAAAGGTAGGCCTAGTTATTTAATTATTTTTTAGACTATAAATGATGAAATATTGAATAATTATTGAGTTTTTTTCCTTTATAATTTTTCTTTTCTCTCTAAGTTCCATCTAATTGTCCATCTATTCTCTTTCTCTTCTACCAATTTATCTATTTTCAGTTTGAATTCTTTTCTTTTTGTCTAATTTCTTGCTATTCTACCAATTTTTTTTTTTACTTTTTATCTTATTTTACATTAATTGATATCAGAGATATTATTAGTTTCTCTACCTAATTTAAATTGCTATTTTTTTTTTTACTATTGAAAATCCACCAAAAATCTTCTTTTCTCTATCCTAGCTATTTTTCTTGAATTTTCGTATTTAAAAAGGAAAAAAAATTATTGTTATTCTAGAAAAGTTGCTGCCACCATCCAAAGAAAGAAGAAGAAGAAATTTCCAACGCTAGGTTTAGAAGTTCGTATCAACCACCCACTACCTTGCCCATAATACTCTCAAAGCAAAAACCATCTATTCTCAGGTTCCTTCATTGTTGCACCCATAGCCGGAGAATGCATATCGAGGCTTGTGCTATGAAGACTCCATCTTCGTCACATTTTTTCCTCACTTCCAACTTTGAATCTGCCACCCCAGTTCCATACTAACATTTTTCTCACTAGTGTTCCATGTTCCAAGTCATCGTTTCAAATCAAGCATTCAGATCTAATTCCAAAACAACTTATTCTGCAATTTTTTTTGGTAAATTTGCTCATGATTTGTTGAACTTTGCAAAAAATCTCCTAAGTGAAATTCGCAATTTTACTCTAGATTTGAAGATCTTTACGTCCATGCCCTTGGTCACTTAGGGTAATGATTTCTGCCCTTGAAACTATTTTCTATGGTCTTATTAGTTGAAAAATCAAATAATATGCTTTTTGAACTAATCTAATCCATTAGTTATGATTTTTCTAATTAATTTTTATCAATATAATTGTCAGATGCCATGTTATTATGTCATATCATGACCACTACTACTATGCCCAATATTAACATCCTTGGCCACTAAAACTAAATGTTCACCGTCTTAACAATGTAGTGTTAGTCATATTTGCAATATTGACCAATCCATGTATTGGTGCGATTCTTACCAGTTACCCACGTGTCTCTGAACTGCTAATGTTGTATCTACCAACTGTCCACGTATCATTGCTATCTCAGAGTACTGTTAACTTCAGGTAAGGTTAGAAAGGCAGGGGTGGCCACCTGCAAAGACTCTCCGATGCTTAAGTTAGTTGTTTATCCCTGAGGGTGAGTAGCAAAGATTAAGTTTTTTTCTGTATATATCTATCTGTATGTCCTCTCCTCTCCGAGGGAGAAGCAAGACTGGTATATATAATCCTGAAACTGGGAGTTTTCTGGCTCTCAATTCCAGGATCGAGTACTTCTTTTCATCATGACTTACTCCAGAAATTACGGGCCATGATTATCGTGATTTCTCTTGCATCATCGTGGCCTGTTTCCACCGTCCCCTATGACTCGAGTTTGTCGGAGACGAGATTTTGACAAACTGCCGTTCTGTCAGGACAATTTGCCTAATGTACACGCCTACCTAGGACCACATTAAATGTCCTGTCTGGGTCTGGAGCGGTGCGCTGCCTCCCATGGTCTTCTGATGGAAGACCCTCGAGGCTCTTGACCCCCAACTGTCGAGGTAAAAATTAGATTGGGCCGAACTCATCCAGGGTCTGAGATGGATTCGGCTCTAACCTCGGACAGCCCATAGGCCTATGCGTTATCATGTGCGACTCGTGTGACCTTCAAACGGTTACTCTAGACACATGTTGGACGGTGTACCTCCCCTGTGACCTGTCCTGCCACTTAATCGTCCACGTAGTACATGATCTAGGAATGGGCCCCACACTTGTTTGATGTGTTGCTTATCTGGATTGATGCTGCTATTGCCAACTTTACCACCAAATGGGACAAACTTACCCACGCTTGCCAAGAAATAGTTCGTAAGTTGGAAGAATTTAGGGAATTCAATAGTAGCAAAAACGACCTTTATAAACAATTTGCTAAGATCTTTGATGAATTTTGTGAGAACTATGTTGAGGAACTACTATAGAACAAAATTTAACTCTTGAGCCCCTCGTTGCCTCATAATCTAGTGATCATATTCCTTTACCCATTGATTCTATGTCTTCTCAATCTACACATCCTAATGTGCTTCTTGCTTTACTTGGATTTGATGCATGTTTATTTTATTTTCTTTCTAATACGATTGTTGGACTAATTTTTAACATGATAGATTTTTTTTAGAAGCAATGTGTTCTGTAGATTACTATATAGAAAATAAAGTGGAACATGTGCAAAAAGTCTAGATCTTACATTTCATGAAGCATTAAGACATTCAATTGTCAATTTTCTTATGCTTCAGATTGTTAGTTTATGATGTACATGAGTTTTAACTCACTGAAATTAAGTTCTCGAATACTAAGAAATTGACATAGAATAGAAAATACGTATTTTAGAAATATGATTATTACTATTACTATTTAGAATATTTTTAATAGTAGGTTTATTTTAATTTTTAAGAACCAGATTTATGTTTAGTTTCTAAAATTTGTCTACTTTTCTTACGTAGTGGTCAAATTTAGATTGGTTACCAGAAGCCCAAGCTTAACAGAAGTTATCGGGCACAAACTACTTGTTGATAGACCCACGGCCACGACAAAACCACAAGGTCTCACTCATAAACATGGTCAATAATGCACTCAATACAAGTCCCTAAGTCTCCTACCAAGCAAGACTTGGTCAAAAGAGTCTTCCGCCTATCTTTCACATTTAAGCAGGGTGCAATCTACTCCTTCGAAATATCCCTATAGTAAAGGTGGTGAGATTCGTCTATGTGTCCAGAAATAAAGAGACATAATATTTAGTCAAAACTAACTTGACACAAGAGGGATCACATCCTCAACTGACACCCACTCAACTCCAGATATCTCTCAACCAAATGAGAAATAAGGGGACGATGTATGTTGGTTGAGCCCTCTATAAATGCCTCGCTCCACCGAGAGAGAGAGAGACAGAGAGAGAAAGGGAAGTATCAAATTCTCCCAAGCAGTTATAATTGCATTCTAAAAAACTCGCTTTATTATCAGACTCACGAAGCTTCAGACTTAGGAGAACATGCAATAACTCCCGCACCATCTCATTCAAACTATTGTTGAACATTCTTATATTTTTTACGTTCATTTGTACTTATTTCATCTCTTATTGTTACTGACTCGACCATCAAAGTACTTCCGGCCGAAACCACCCCGTCTTAAGGAACGCTCTTATGGCCTATTAGTTTTGCAGGTTGTTCAAGGCTCGAATTCTCTAATTATAGATTTTATCCTATACACCTTAGTTATATAAATTGCCTATCTATAATTGAGCCTAATCGTGTAACTGTTTTTCAATCGATGATGAATATTTTTTTTTCTACAATCCTTATCCAATTCAGACCATGCACAAAACAAGGTCTAAAAGAGGTGTAGTTTATTTCACATATCAAAGAACCTTTACGGTGCTCACTTTCAAATATCTGTCTCTGAAAAAGTATGTCCAATTTGCCTCAAACTTGAAAATCAGACTAGCTGTAGTAACTTGATACAAAATATAAAATCAGGGCATAAAAGATATCTATATATATATATATATTTTAAAAAAACAGGAGCTTGCTGGGAAGTAAACTTATAAGCCATTTTCCTTTTTTATATGAGTTAGCAAAAGTTACATTTGACACTTGTGGGAGAACCCAAGATTGTTCATGTTCAGAACATGTAGATATTGCTGCGCAAAAAATAAAAAACCTTGAACAAGGTCAAGCCTTTTCCCTTAGTTCTGCTACTGGAACATAAATCACAGATGGTCCATTCAAAGTAAGTTTATCTGAATTGTTAGCTTTGTTGTTTTGATATTTTAGCAATTTCTGCTTTATACTTTCTAATCTACCTTTGATTTTACAAAGTCTCTCCATTTCTGCTTCTGCATCTGCACATCCAACTCCAGCTAAAATATTGACTCTCTTCTTCTCCTTTGTCCTTCCTTTTAAGAGCTTTTTCAAGGTCACATCATCGCTCAACTCCAAAGATTCCTGAATGAAGTATATGACACAATATTAGTCGGTTTTCAAAGCATTTCAGACAAATCATAGAAGCATGCAAGGTCATTATATAAATGCCCAAGAATCCAAAAGCTAACTAGATAGTTAACCAGCCAAATCAACACCACAGATAAAACAAATGCAACACCAAGAAGGAAAAATTTTGGAATGGATTTCTTAGCCTTTTCTTTTGAGTTGAGTGTTTTGCTACTTTATCTGCTGCAGTTATTTGGATCAGTTTGAAGAAAAAATTCTGGCAAAGTTGCGTGTCAATGAGGGAAAGAAAGAGAGGAAAAACGAGAAGAATACAAGAATTAGGAGGGAGAAATCCATGATCTTACATTTCATCAATCAAAAGTATTTCAGATGTCCAACATAACCAGGCCTATTTCCGTCCAGACAATGCTAATTCAATCATAAAAAGCTCAGACAGAATAAACGACTAAATAAGATAAACTCACGCCTTAATAACATAGTTTGATAGCCATAACTAATAGGATAATCTCATATCCTAATAATCAAAAAATCTCATTTTAGGTTAGACAAAAGACACCTCACCTTCTTGCTTTTTGCAGGTGACATAAGAGAAGATTTTTTGCGGTGCTTCACCTTCAAAGGGCTGCTTAGTGACTTTGGGCGCTTTCTCTGACATGGCTTCTTAGGATTCTTTATGACATGAACCACAGTTTCTGTTGAGGTATTGTCTGACATGATAAGATAACCACCTTCTTTCATCACATTTTCAAATCCTGAATCCTTGGAGATACCAGAAGTGGCAGTGTCAAGCTGTTTAGCACTTTCTGCCTGATCATGAAAGACCAATAAGTTGTAAGTAAACAATAAAACACAAAAAATTGGCAGTCCCAATTTATATTTCAGCAACCACAAAAGACCAGGAGAATGCATAACAAAAGATAAGGACTCGAATTACACTTGGAGGAGATTATATGGTCTACTGTTACATCAAAGCTACCATTTCACCGTTGAAACAAACACACAGCAACTCATAGGCAAGCATAAATGACACATGAAGTACTCAGAGTTGCAAAAATTACATACGACGAGTTATGAGAATACACATCGATAACAGCTCACCTTTCTGGTTTTCAAAGCTAAATAACGAGCGTTTTTGAACCATTTGCTAACCTGAAAATTGCAACTTAAAGAGTCAAATAAATGGAAACTGAAAAATAAACAACCTCCTACAGACAATAACACTTGATAGATGTACATTAGCCACTGTCCAAATTGAATTCAATTGGATGACACATGTTTCACCTTCTTCAAAAATTATTGTCCATCAAACAAGGAAATTCTTCTAAAAACTTTAAGATAAATTTTCAAGTAATTTAAACTTCTGAGTACTTCAGATCAATACCTTCTCAGAGTCAAGGCCTAACTCCTTTGAAAGGTTCTCCTTCACATCTCTAGATGGAAGTTCATTCTCAGTAAAAACTTCACGAAGCCTCTGATGTAGTACAATAGTAGAAGTATTTATTAATAGAAGAAATATAGAACCCTGACCAGAGGATTTTTGCGTGAAGAAAGATAGAGAGAAGAAAGCACTACCTCTACAGCGACACGAGGAATTCTGAAAAATGACCTTCTAATTTGCGTGTCAGTAGGAAGTTTCCTTTTCACTTCCTGAACATCAACATCTGAACATACTTTCTCACTTTCATGAAGAGTCATAAGGGTACTGGCTGCATCAGACTCCTTCTCTCTTCGCTTTCTTTTGGCAGGACCCCAGTCTTCATCTTCACTCATTTGCTCATATGGAGGAGCATCTTTACCAAACATTTCCTTTTACAAGAAAAATAATCACATCAACCTAGATACTTAAAACCCTAAATTTACTGCAAAATAGAAGAAAACAAACTACACTTCAATGACAAGTTGGAAAAGTTTATTCCATTGATATTCCGTGACACTTTGTTATAACATTCAATATGAAAAAACAAATCACAAAGTGGAGTAAATAAAACTAAAAAAGGAGGCTTATATGATTGATATATTATCTCCCATGCAACTCTCTCTGTTTCTTCGTGTGAGCTAAGAAACAATAGCTCTCTAATTGCTTTACAAACAGAATTTGCATATCAAAACATCACATGGATCTGTATTCTAACAGTTCTCTATAGAAACCCACGAACACAAGTTAAAAATTCATACAATAACAGCATACAGTTTTCTCATAAAAGAAAGTTGTCCGTCCCTACATTCTCCGTATAGCAAGAACAAAATACGTCAAATATGAAATTTGATTAAACTTCATAAAAGAACAGTCTACAGTAACTAATGATACTACCATCTAACAGAGACAAAAGAAAGACAAGAAAAACATTGATGGCCCTTATTTTTTATTTTTTACTTTGTTCTAAATGAAGCTCCAGTGCCAGAGAAAAATTGTTAAAAAGAAAAGAATAAAAAAATAAAAAACCTTAAATAAGGAAGAATGAAACCACGACAATACAGCACAAGAAGCGACTGAGTCACTGGCACCTGTAAGAGGCAAGCGTACATAAATAATCTCTATTCATAAACAGAATAAGAAAGTACCCATTTGTTTTCCCTTGAATAAGCACCCAGCAAAGACGTTTTATGTACGTATGAATTGACTTTATTAGAATCTTAATTCTAACCCAAAAAGCATCAGATTAAACACAGAAAATACGCAAGAAGCAGGTTTAGAAAAATTATGACAAAAGTTTGAAAGGAGGAAAGTACAAAGTAATATCTTTGTCGTATGTTGCTAACAGATCCATGCAAACACTCTCTTTCCTCTTTCCCGGCACCAAAATTAACAATGAAGTTTCAAATACTCACATCATATAACTTTCTATAGTCAACTTCTCTTCTTTGCCTGCGGCCATATACTATTTCAGCATCCATAGATTCATCAGATCCTATACTACTGGTAAACGAAAATTCATCCTCTGACTCATTATCATCAGTGCCTGCACCACCAATGCTGCAGCTATTTTCTCTCCTCTCAGGATTGTAATCATCATCTTCAGAATCATCTGAAGGCCACTCATCATCTGGATGTAATGATGCATTCCCATCTTCAGGCAGAGCAGCTTCTTCCTCAAAAACATCCTTTTCAAAGAAAATAAAAGTCCATCAAAGGTTATAAGCACAGAAAACCAAATATAAGATTAAAATGGATCCCTAAAAGACTAACCTCCCAACTATTATTCATGGAAAAGTGAGTCCCAATATGAGCATTAACAACTTCTAGAATTTCCATTCTACACTCGCAAAATCTACAAAACCATCCTTGATCTCCAGGGGGAACTGTAACATGTCAATCAATTTAGTCACTTATAGAAGCCATCTAATGAATTAGTCACCAAATCAGATTCACAAGAAAGTGGTGAATAAACTTACTACTCTCAGTGTCCAGTGGAGGGTCAAGACATTTCTGGTGAAAAGCAGAATTGCATGTTCCATCACAAAGTATAATATCATTATCGGGGAACTCTTCACGTAACTTGCACTTTGCACAAAATATCTAGGAAGTTAAAGACAAAAAATATGGATATAGAAGTTAAAGAGAGAAATTGAAGGAACTTTCAAGCCATGTAAAATTTCGTAAATAATTCCAATAACCTCAAAGAACTGATAACAGGTTTTCCATGCCCTATTAATTCATAATTTCATTTATAAAGAGCTAGCACAAGTCGGGGTACTCCATCAGCCTTTCTCAGTAACACAGCTCTAACCAAGATGAAGATCCAAGATTCAGAAATACAGACAGAGAAATGATAGTGATAAAGTATATTTACATGCTCATGGTAAACGGATCCATCGGGAGCCATAACAGAATCTTCAATGCTTCCAACTGAACTAAGTGAATCCAGTTGTCGAACTGCATCTCGAATTCCAAGCTTACACTTTAAAATCTGCTTCTTCGCTCTCTGAAGTTCCTTTTCTGGCTTAATCTTTTCTCGACTGCAGCAGAAATTTATAAGACAAAAAATTAAACCACTATATACATTCAAATTAAAGTTCATTCATCAACTTTTTCTACGCTACCCATTTATACTGAGTTGCATAACAGTAATAATGCAATAAGATACTACTTTCCATTGTTAAAATACATATTAAAAAGAGAGAGAGTTCTAAATAACAAAATAAACTTCGTTCAAAGCCAATGGCTGTTGGTCATAGGTTGTTTAAAGAACAGAAGAGATAAGGATTCACTAAGTATCCACAAGAATAATACAAATATTTAAGTAATAAATCAAAATAACCCTACTTTTTTCAGGTTTACATAAATCAACACGAGTCAGTAATTGTTCAATAAAACTGATCAAAGTTAAATACCATTGGTCATAGATTGTTTAAAGAAGATAATAGATAGAGTTTCATCAGGCTTTCTTGAAACAGCATACATGTCATATATTATTCTGATCAAAATGAGCATCAATATGAGATCTTCACATACCTCTGACCTTTCCAGCCTTCACCGGAATAAGCATCAATAAGGTTCTGCTCCAGCTTTATTTTGATCAAAAGATATCTTGTTCTCCTCTGTAAACGAGAAGGTTCATCCAGCTCCACATTAACCTTCTTCCTTTTCCTTCTTCTCCTCGTTTTTACTTTTTCAATATTGACATCCCCATTTGCATTTACCTCTATCTTCTCACCGCTTGGCCGAACTTTTTCACCTTGAAGCTTCAATGAAGAGAGCTGACTGGAAGACTTTGTACCAAGCTTTTTCTTATGCAGTAATTTTTTCCCAATCAAGTTTCTAAGCGTGGTATTATTCTCAGTCTCCCTGTTCAAAAACTCGGTATCTTTCTTTTTTGTCAAAGTTGAACCACTTTCCTTTATATGAGACTTCAGTTTCAGTTTCTGATTTTTTCCATGAGAAACCTTGCTACCCTTTTTAGATTTTAAGGGTGCAATAAGCTTAGGCTCAGTTTCTGTATTCGAATAACAAGATTTCCCAGATTCCTGAGAACATAATTTCTTTCCAGTTCCAGGCATAATGAACTCTATAATGTATAGAAACTGAAAATACATAAATGAAAAGCACAATAAGTATTCACTTGAAAATTAAAATGAGGGAGCAAATGTGGAAAAATCCAGGACTATACGAGTTAATATCAATAACTTTACAGTTTCATCACAAGCAGTAGTAAGAGCTCCAACTAAAATTAATTTCCAAAGAACTAAATCATACAAAATCATTAACATATATGAACCAACTAAGTAGCATTAATAGGTGAAAATTCCCAGAAGATCAAAGTTCATAATTGAGATAATAAACTTAAAGTGCATTGTTCTACAAAAGAAAAAAAAAAAAGAAGCTTGATCTACCAATAGTGGGGATCACCCAGAAAACAAAAAAGCCATATCAACAAATCTCTGATCACTAAAAACGAAATTAAAAAGATACCCAGATGATAATTAAGCATGAAGAAACCAAAATCAAGACCCTGAATCAAATGTAAACCCAATAGAGAAAGAACATTATGGACTAACCTGAAAGAAAGTCTCACCCAAGAGAGGAAGAGGAAACGGTGGAGAAGATCTATGAATTGACAGTCTTTATAAGTGTTGGAACACACATACATATATATACATGAACAAGAAGAAGAAGAAAAACATTTGAAATTCGAATAATGATCGATGGGAATTGGAGCTCCCTTAATTACTCAGAAAAGCTTTTTCAAAATTTGAAATTTCGGGCTGTTGGGTTTTTTTTCTTTTTTTTTTTTTTCAGTCAGTTGGAGGTTTCGCTCCCCTGTTTTGCTCTTCCCTTCCCTAAGCGCCACCCAACGGTCCCTCTCTTGCTCTCTGCTAGTCTTTGTCTTTCAAGTACCTTCCTTCTTAACCTTCCACTTCGTCTCAAACTACCATATATACTTTATATTTGCACTTTGCAGCAGCCTTGGTTCCTTTTCTTTTCCTTTTTTTTTTTTTAAATAAAAAAAACTATTAGATTTTTATAAAAATTGTTTTCCCAATTCTTAAAAAAGAAAAGCTTTCGTCTTCTTATACAATTTCGTTATTTTTTTAAAAAAAAAAAGTTTGTACAAAACAAGCAAAAAAAAAGAAAAGAAATTTATTCCATATTTGTAATGAAACAAGACTCGCTAATTAATATTTTCAAAACTAATCTTAATTATTATGTTACATATGCAAAATTTTTTGGATACTCTATTTCTTTAACAAACTTCAAATTATTTTAACTGTCACCACTGATCCTGATCTTTATCTTTGCTACGGTATTTCCGCTCAACAAGAATCGAAAATTTCGACTGTGGTCGAATTTATTCGGCCACCTTTCTCGATTGTTACGATCATTTTTAATTAGTGATTAGAAAATTTTGACTACAGTCGAACATTTTCGACTAGGGTTGAAATTACTGGTCGAAATTTTTAACCAATATTTAACTAGTGTTCGATCGTAATCGAAAAATTTCGATCTCAATCGAACATAGTCGACCATTTTTCTAGTATCGTTTTCGTCACTTTTGATTTTTTCGATTTGGTCGAAAATTTTCAATTAGAATCAAGTTTGGAGTAATTTTGGAATTCCGAAAAATTTATTAAATAACGTGACAATAAAAGTCTTATTTTTATAAATGATTTATAAGTTTTTTTTTTCCATCACATATATTAGAACAAAGTCAAAATTAATAATCCTCTAAAGAAAATAGTCTTATTTAGTGGGATTTTCATATTATCACTTTTATTTCTATCCTTTGTGTGTGCAAATTGTTCAAAATTTGCTGGAAAATAAATCAATAATTAATAACGTTTTTCTGTAAACATTAATTTCATCAAAGAGAAGACATTGTTGACCGTACTAAATCTTTTAATTTTCTATTCCCGCTTAATCTAAATCCTGGTACTATTTCAAAAAATCATTTGCTAATAATTGGTTTTTATCTACTTTTGCTAGGATGTTATTAACGATTTTCAAAGAGCAATAATAGTCACCACCTTTGAATTCTT
The DNA here is from genome assembly GCA_002914805.1 of Parasponia andersonii. NCBI lineage: Eukaryota > Viridiplantae > Streptophyta > Magnoliopsida > Rosales > Cannabaceae > Trema > Trema andersonii. Next base: position 1,282,321 of record JXTB01000030.1, read on the forward strand.
ACAACAATATTGTATATTTCCTTTATTTATTTATTTATTTATTTTTCAATCGCGGTCGTCGAAAAAACCCATCAAATTTTAGTGTAACTTTTTTTTTTAAACTTCACAGCTATATACCGAACCTCCAAATAATTCTCTATAGAAGAATATTAAATGCACTCACTTTTATTCCGTAAACTGCACTCACTTCTTTACTCCACAATCTAATTGTTTGTTATGTGTATTCACTATCTACTATCACATTTTTTTTTTAGTTATCTACAGAAAAAATACCATGAATTATATACTCTCTGCAATGTATCTCATGCAAAATTATATTTTCATATTTTTAATCTTTGTAAATTTGTACCTTCTACATATAAATCAACTAACAATTTTTTCACAAAATCTAAATTGAAAATATTTTTATTATGTTAACTAATACAAAAAATCTATTAAGTATATTAAAATAAATAGCACAAATTACCTAATTTATTCACAAAACATATACATTTGTAAAATTTAAAATATAGATATATTATTTTCCACAAACTAAAAAATAAGTTAAAATTGTAGAAATATCATACTTTGGAATTTTTTGAACTTTTTTTTTTTTTTTTAGCAATTATCCCTGTCCCAAATCATAATAGCCATATATCATAGTGTAAAAGCAAATACATTTAGCAATCCCGTTCTCTCTAAATCAAACTGGAAAGTCACACAAATTATTTCTTCAAAAAAAAAAAGTCACACATCAGTTTCATATTTCAATAACTTTAATAGCTAACTTTTCTTCGGGGAAAAAAAAAGAGGCTCAATCTCTGCTGATTATGAGTATGAAATCTGCTTGTAGCTATTTGGGGGAATGTAGAAAGAGACAGCAGTCTGAGAAAGATCCAAAGTTGGAAACAAGGTAAAAAAAACTTTTCCAAGTCTAAAAAGGGAGCAAGTAGCGCAGCTATAGGTTCTGCTTTTTCCGGGTAAAAAGGGCAGGCATGAAAGACATCTCATCAACAGTACCCACCAAATGACCAAAAGTAATAACAAAGTTGCATTCCCCTGAGAACCATTTCTTTTAATGGTCAAATCACAAAGTAATTCAGTATGGTACTTTGATCAAGATTTTTTATTTTCAAGACTTAATGCTGCCATGCATGCACCAAAGAAGACAGTATCTTTCTGTCTACAATATGCAGATATCAAAAGAACAAAAAACATCAAACAAACAAACGGCCACCAAATCAACACCAGGAAAGGTCCGTCGCCCCTGCATTCAAAAAGAAAATATATTAATTCCAAAAATCTCAATCAAAAGAAGAGTGGCATAATCTCCATCAAATCACAAAAAAGGACCAAAAATCAAGGGTCATCAACTAAATGTTGTTCAATAATACAGCAATTAAAGTTTTAGACTTTTTCAAATGCTGACGAGTTTGATGTATGTATGAATTCATGCCTCTTGAAACAATTTCGCAAAACATATATTTAGCCAAGGAAAAGTTGAACAACAGATCATTATGATTTATCATTCATCACAGAATCAGACTAAATTTTTTTTTTTCGATTTCTTCCCAGAAAAAGGGTAAAGATAAGACTTCTATTTCTTTCCCATTTAAGGGGGCAGCTCAACTCCTGTGCATTGGCCCGAACTGCTTTAACCAAACCAGGGAAAAAGATGGCAATACTTGTATTGGATAGTAAGGAACATCCTTCTCACTGGATCATCATGAGCCCTGCATTATGATCCAAGGCGCTTCAAAGGGAACAAGTAAAGAAGAGAGGAAATACAGCTCAAAGCAGAAATGCTGCTTGAAGAAGGGGCAATAGGGACACTCAGAGAAGATTTCTAGTCAAACTACACATACAAAATGGGACGAAAAGAACCTTGTAAAGGCAGAATTAGAAAACAATATCACATAAGAATATCTGTAGTCATATTAACACATCTATAAAACCAACAACATCTACCCGTCAAATTTATTTTATTTTACATGTGAATCCTCACTATAAAGGGGGAGGGGGAAGCTAAAGAAGTTCTTGTCAAATTATGTTTCAACTTGCAAAGACAATTAAAAAGCCTTTAAATTTTAAATGAGCAGCAAGAATACCGAAAATTTGAAACATAGAATCGGATGAACAAACTCTTGTAGAAGATAAATGCTAAATCAGGAATTAAAAAAAAAACCAGCTGACTTGGTTAAATCACAATACCATGCCATGCCATCCACTGAAAAGGTAAAATACTTAAGCCTCGAGCCTTAAACCTCAGGGTCTAAATAGAAGGATTATACCTCTCAAACATGAAACTGATAAGGGGGCTCAAGCCTTCCTGATTTTCTTCGATTGGGCTTAAAAGATCAAACCCAGGCAAACAATTTTAAAATTTGAAACACCCCAATAAATTCGGGTCTAATTTATAAAACTAAAAAAATAAAAATAAAAATAAACAACAAAAAAGGAACAGAAGTCTAAAGCCCTACTCATTGGTTCTGAATCTGATTGAAATAAAAGAAGAAAAACATTGGGAAGAGGATAAGACTTGCAAGGAACTGACGACTCCCTCTAGTGAGTGCACTGCATTACCACTTTAGAAAACCCTTCAAATGATAAGAATGAGATTGTAGATGATTTTCAAATTATGATTACTTCATCCTAGACTTTTAGACTTGATACCTTTGTGATTACAAGACCTGGAACAAAAGTAAAAGACTTACTTTTCTTTGTTGCCCCCCAAAAAAAAAGAAAAAAAAAAGAAGGCTGAATAAACCCAATCTTACTAGGAGTCCTAATTCAAATAAAAAAATAAATAAAGTAATTCCATCAAAACCATTAAGCAAATTCAAATACTAATCTGAAAAGTAATCATAATTCAGAAGTATCAGAATCCTAATTAAACAAACTTCCTGAACTTCCTATACCAATTTAGCTGTCGAGATCATATGACTCTTCACCTGTTTCAGACTTTTATCTTTAAAATTCTGATAATGCGACTTTTTAAGAACTTAAGACATAATTTATAGCTTCTGATCATAAACGCTTTATATTTCACATGTATGTTATATGTTTTTAATGGTTTGAGTTGAGATTTATTAGGGGTGGCAATAAGGGTTTCGACACGACCCAAAATCGACACGAATTTTACGGGTTCGGGTTGGGAAAATTAAGTGTGGGTCAAAATCAGGTCAAGCCGTCTGGCCCGCACCCAAAAACAGGTCGGGTTCGGCTCAAACCCACTGAACCTGAACATGACCCGCTAGGTTTAAAATGTTTTATTTTTTAAATAAAAAATAGGAAAATATAACTTAAGTTAAAACCTAAGCACTCTAATAGAAGATGAAACCCTAGTGCCATTATTCACTCTTCCAGACCATTTTCTCTCTATGTCGTCTCTACCTGAGCATAAGAGACTCAACCATCGGGTGTGGCTGCACGAGTAATGGTCTGAATATTGGTCTGAGTTTAGTCCCATTTTAACTATAGCAGTGGTCTTGGATCCTCAATACAAGTTGGAATTGGTAAAGTTTTGCTATGGGAAAGCTTATGGGAGCGACTCCTTAGAATTTGAGGTTTTTTATGGCAAACTATTGTTGCTTTGTGAGGAGCACAAATCTAAATGTGACCAAAATGCTTCACTACAAACTTCCAAAAGGGACAAGAAGAATCAAGAAGACAAACATGCTATAGATGTTGATACAGAGCTTTTTCAGGTAAAATATCATTTAAAGTTTTCATTTCTTATATACTTTCACTTTTTTTAAAATTTTTTTTTATGTCTAATACTTTCAATTAAGCTTTTCTCAATTGTTATTATTATTATCTTTTTAACAGGAATTTGACGATCTTTCAAGTGAGAACTTTTCATCTTAGGTTCAAAAAACACAATTGGAACTTTATTTGGATGAAACAAGGATGAATAGGAATCAAAAATTGGATGTCCTTGGGTTTTGGAAAGCGAATTAATATCGCTATCCAGCACTTGCTACAATGGCTCATGACATATTAAGTATTCCAATATCAACTGTTGCTTCACAATCCGCTTTTAGTAATGGTGGGCGTGTTCTTGACTAGTTTCAAAATTCACTCAAATTGAAAACAATTGAGTCGATAATGTATACAATAGACTGTTTGTTTGGAAATGGAGGTAATTTAGCATCATTAATTGCAAATTATCAATGTTTGTGAAACGTAATATGACTATAACTAGTATTATTTTATCTTTTCAATATAGATCTTGATAAGGACGTTGCACATGACTTAGAAGAAATGACACAAGATGTAGAGGCACTTAGCTCGAAGGAGGAGAATAATGCACAATCCTCCAACTCTGTGGCTTTTGAATAGATTATGTGTGGGCGGACTTTGTGGAGAGGATGATTTTCTTTGTTTGAAAAACTAAAGACCTTGTTACATGGACTTGTGTTTATTTGTGGAGTTTTATGGGCTTCAAGTTTTGTTGCGACTTTGGATTAGATTATGTGTATTGTAATTTATTAAGAATGTGTTCTTCTTTGTTTGAAGAACTAAAGACTTTGTTATGTGGACTTTACTATTTATGTTGTATTTGTTCATTTGTGGACTTCATTAATTATGTTTTGTTGTTATGTTATGAATTGTGATTTATGAACTATTAAACTTGTAAGTTGTTGACTGTCTTTGATTATTATATTGCATTATTGTGGACTGACTAGATTTTCATGTTTGAGATATGCTGTGGATTTTAATCTTTTAGGTTAAAATTTTGAGTTTTGACGATGGTTCAATTGATTGAATTACGATGATATGTTACTTTGAATGATGATTTTCTTTTGCTCAATATCTTTATCTTAGGTCCGCCGGTCGGGTTTGAATTGGGTTGACAGGTCGTGTCCAAATCAGGTTCTATCATGTTCGCGAATTTAGCAGGTCATATCATGTTGACCCACAACCCGAGCAGGTCGTGTTAATGTCACACTTTTCCCAACCCGTCATGTTCGGGTTAGAAGGTTTTCTGTAAATTGAGCCTCAATCCGACACGAATGCAACCATTGGACACGAATTGCTACCCCTAAGATTTGTGCCTCAACACACCTTATGCCTCAACTTACTCAGCCAAAATGCCTTAGTAACTGTAATGGCCTTTTTAACATTGATTGCATCAACAGGTGATCTTGGGTACATAGTCTAAGAAAATGCTTACAATGAAACCAAATTATCAATAAATCTAATATAGATTCCACCACATTGACAAAAACCAAAAGAAAAGCAGAGTAAGATAGATTGAAAGCTTTGTGAGTGAAGAATTAGTCATTCTGTCATGAGAAGTGCATCCCTCAAGACCTAACTTGTAAACCTAGCTTTCACAGATATGCTCCTAGTAATTTACACTAGTTTAAAAGCCTTAACATCTGGCTTCTTATGATGCACAATACATGCAATAGCGGTTTCTTTAAAGATTTCGTAAAATGAGTTTGTAAAGAAGATAGAAAGTTTCTTAAAAATTTTGAAAATTCAAAGGAAGTTTTGGTAAGTTTAGCTTAAGAAAAATACTTAAAAAACCAATGAATGAGCTAAAAAGAGTACACGAAGCATGATAATTTATGTTTTAACTTCAGAACACTCATATAAACTTTTGGACACTTGGCAGAATTTGTTTCAAAAGCTTATAGATCTACTCTAACTTGATTCGGCCCCCTCTTTTGCTGCTTCTGTGATGGTCCATTGGCCGCATTTCTTTCTCAATTTCTATCTTACGACATAAATAAAAGAAATGTACATAACTACCAAAGCTGCTACTACTCTACTCCTATGGATGATAAAGCAATAAATAAATGATGACTTGGTCTCGGGGGAATGTAGATAGATAGAACGACATAACCAACATAAGTAAACTTCGAAGTGGAGGAACATACAGCGAGCATATTCGAGAAACCAAACGAAAGAAAAAAGGGGAAGGAAAACCTTGACAATTCAAGTAAAATCCACGATGCCATCAAACCATTGATTTGGGATATTTGTGTTACGTGATCCCAGAAAGTGCTTACAATACAGTCAAATAATCTAGACCGAAAAAAACAAAATAATTTCAAATCGTTAGTATTTTTCAGTTATGCATTGCATCCAATATATTTCCACACTATAATTTTCTACGAAAAATCATAAAACATTAGCAACAATAAAAGATCACAGAAAGAACAGCACTTGAATACCCAAATCAAATGACTAAATCAAGAAATATGATCCCCTATTAACACTCAAATATCTCATCAATAAAGCAAAAAATCCCCGAATCATTAAAAATTCATCACTAAAAACCCCTAACAAAATCGAATCACCCCCCATTGAAAAGATCAGCGAATAAATCCAGAATCACGAAGGAGAAGGAACAAACCTTGAGAAAGGAATCAATGGCCGTGTTCCTTGGCGTGCTGCTGGTGCTCGAGGTGGCGGCGCTCTTCGGGAAGGGCGACAAGGTAGGAGAAGATCATACCACCAAAGCAGACATGGTAGAGAGGGTCAATGGAGCCAGTCTGAATGTACTTTTCGTTGTAGTTGTCTAAGCCTCTCACAACGGCCTTCTTCACGTTCTCGATCGACAGCAATGGCTTCACATGGCTGGGCAATTCGTTCAGCTTCAAGCCCTTGATCTCGTTGTAGAAGTTCCTCCACGCCATTTTTCACAATTGATATCACAGAGAGAGAAAGTGAGAGATGCGAATTCGACTGTAAATGGCGGATAAAAGAAAAAACCTAACCCTAGAAATTGGAGGAAGACGAAAGAACGGCCTTATTTGCATAAAAATAATTTCGTCGTCTGAGAGTTAATAATATTCTTGCGATATCTGAACCGTTGTTAGCGCAATCAAAATAGATCAGGACCGTCAACTATCGGGAGAAGGACATATTTGGTATTAACTAAACACAATATCGTGCTTGGTCGTACTTTTCTACCGTACCCAGAGTGTTACAGAGTAATAACTCCTCTCATTTTATCTATTCTTAATTTCTCTGTTCTTATTTTTTCTTTCTTTACTTTTTCTCATGTCGCTTTATGCATTTTAAAAATTATATTTCTCTAAATAATTTCTCAAAATGTTTTTTTTTTACAAAATTAATTTTAAAGAGCCGTATTTTTGAAAAATTATTTTTAAAAATGATAATTTTGAAGATGGTATTTTTCAAAATTCATAATTAAAAATGGTATTTTCAAAAATTAATTTTTAATGAATCTTAATACGATACAAAGCCAAATATAATACTATAATAGAATAATACAATACAATATAAGACAACTCAATATAATACATCACAATATAATATAGTACGATACACTAGGCATGGCTTAAAAATCCTAAATTATACATACTACTCCATTTTAGGGCATGAAGTTTCAACTTAATAATACTTGTACCCTAAATTATTTAATTGTTGTAATCATAATGTTTTGTCACAATTATTAAATTCTTACCAGATATAAAATTATTGCAAAGCACATAAATTTTTAATAAAAATAAATATATATAAAGCACATAATTTAATAACTATAACCGATAATGAAACGATGTTTATAATATAAAGATGGTTACTGTGTGCAATTGAAAAACCTAATTATATGTGATATAAGAATTATTATTGTAACAACTACATAAATTACATAAATCAGGGTAGTCAATTGAGGCGGTCTCAATTAGTCTAGAATTCTTAAGAGTGTGAGAGAAGAGAGATTCGAATCTTAATTAGGCTTATTTATGTATAAATTTTATAATAATTCTTTTTCAAAATACATAATTCAAGGTAATATACTATGTAAGTTGAAAGTTTAATAAGCAAAGTAGTGTAAAAAATATAATTTAGGGAACATTACCATAATTAACTCTGTTATGCGATTTTAAATCTACATCTTAGTCAACGCTAGGAAAAGAAAGTCAAAGACTGAGGAGAATGCGCAAGGTCGAAATAGTATGACCTACTCCGTATAGATAAATGTGCGACTAGTAGAAAGGAAATTAGATCAAGCTTCTTTAAACAAATAATTTACGAAGAAAGAGATATAAGCTTCTGAGTGGAGATCAAGTAATCCATTTTATTTAAGTTATTTCCCAATTTTGTATTATTACCTGAAATTGTATTTTCTGATTATGTACTTTCCTGTTTGCACAAATGGGAAACATGAAGCTACACCTATATAAAGGGGGGCTTAGTCTCATTACTAATCATATCATATTCACTTCACTATATACTCTCTATATAATCATTTTTTTGTTCTCATCTTGAGACGGAGAGAAACTTTTAAAATTCTCTAGAAAATAATGAAGAACAGTGAATGTAGACTTATCTTTTTTAGGGCTGAGCCACTATAAAATTCATCTCCTTATTTGCTTTGTTTTATCGACTATTTTTTACACACAAGCCACACTTTGTAATTTTTTAAATTCGTTATTGACAAAACCTCCATCAACAATTAGCACTAAAAAGAAGGCTATTCCAACAAAGAGTTTTTCAACCTCATCTATTCAACGATGGCAAACACTAGAAATACCACCAGGAATGCTAGCGTTTGGATGGCAAGCATTAGAAATACTACCATGAATGCTGGAGTTAGCCAAAATTAACCTCAGAGTGCTACTGCTCTACAGGTCGATCCTACTCTACAGGTCAATCAACTGTGACTGCACCTGAAGAAAATATTGTCCAGAGACAAGATTGCATGGAGGATGTACTTGTAAACCTATAACAAATCACCAATCAGATCAATGATTCTCTGAGACAACTTGCTAAATGATAGATGATCACTCCACCATAGCATGAACGTCCCACAAATCGCCCTGCTCAATGACCCGAAAGAGGAATTCACATCCAAGAGGTAGGAAATTGCGACCAGCCTAGAACCTAATAAGAGCGCCATATAGATCACACTTCTAAGGGAAAAGGCAAGACCGCAAACCTATCATAGGAGTTTGGTACTAGAAGTTTGAGCACAGATCTTGATCATGGACAACCTTCTAGGAGAACTCCCACTAACTGTGATTATCTGAGCAACGAGCAGATTGTCAATCAAGGAGTGTCTTTAAAAGGATAAGTTAGGAGCTAAGGCAGAATTCTGCAGACTTAAGACAATACTTACAACAACAATGCCAAAGAGATAGTCGTGAGCGATCCACATTGCATCATAATGACCGAACTTCATCTCGTTAAACTATTTCTGTTGAGTCTTCACAAAGATTACTGCAAACTCTGTCTGATCAACTCGTCTTACATTGCGATAACAGTAACTAAAGACCACCCCTGCCACCAACAAGAGATAATGCCCTTCTTCCTAAGATTGATATTCATAATTTGAAGATAACACTAGATGTACTTGGTGGATGGGATGATGAGTTCGCGGATAGATATCATCAATTGCTATTCAATGAAGAAGTTCGAGCTGTTGTATTACCTATTGGATTCAAACTTCCCACCATAAATACCTTTGATGTAAAAACTGATCCACAGGATCATATGGATCACTTCAATGATCTGATGGAGCTCCATCAGGATGACGACCTCGCATGTTGTAGGTGTTTTACTGTAACCCTCACAAGTATAGCAAAGAAGTGGTTCTGAGGATTTCAACCTAGTTTGATCTCATCCTGGCAACAACTTCAAATCGCATTCTTGAGACAATTTCAAGCTACTAAGAACTTTACTGTTCTATTGATTAACTTGTCCGCCATTCGACAAGGTCCAGAGGAAACTTTGCGATCATATCTTAATCATTCTACTTCGAAGTTGGGAAAAGTCAATAACTTGCCTGAAGGAGAAGTCCTAACTCTAATGATGGCCAGAGTACGACTAGAGACTAAACTCTAGGAAGAGTTACTGGAATAAGAATGTAAGACTCTTGAGGACTTCTATCAAAGAGTTGGTTGGTATCTAAGAGTAAAATCTTCTCGTGAGAACCTTCATAAGATGAAGAAGGAAGAAGCAAAGGATATAATAAAAGATGCGACCATAACAACCAACAATAATAATAACAAAAAGTCAAAAAAGAGGAAGAACGAGCAAATAGCTAAAAAGCAGCTCAATCCAAAGAAGCAAGAGATTCTAAGGGCTCCCTTATGATTCAACAACTATACCAAATTGAGTGCACCCATAGATCATATTTATGCGGTTACAAAGCAGCATGAGCAATATCATCAACTAGAGCCAATAAAATGGGATAGAGCAAAGTACGATCCTAACAAATTTTATTGATATCATAATGATATTGGACACCACACACATAACTATTATGCCCTGAAAGATGAGATCGAAAGATTAATTAGAGAAGGGCGATTATGGAAGTATACTATACAAAATAGTGGGATAAGAGAAGAAAACCAACAACAACCTTTAGATGTTCAATGTAAAGTGCGAACTATCTTCAAAGGCCCGTATGTAGGTGGAGATTCGAGAAGGGTATATGATAGGTACGTAAGAGAAGCTCAACAATAGCCATTGACTAATATAATGCACCTCGAGGAATGACCACAAAAACTTCAGCGGGTATCTAATATGGACACTATCTTCACGGAGTAGGATGCAAGGAAAGTCTATTGCCCGAATAACGATACACTCGTTGTAAAAATCAACTGTGTGAGTAGACAATTATGGCGAGTATTAGTCGATAATAGGAGTGTTGTCGACATCTTGTACAATGATGTCTTCAAGAAGATAGGACTGAGTAATAGTGATTTAAAACCCATTATTACTCCATTTTATAGATTTACTGGTGATAGCATAATGCTAAAAGGTATGATTAAGTTGATGGTGAACACTGAAACTTATTCTAGAGTTTCAATGATAATGACTCAATTTTTAGTAGTAGATTACACTTCAGTAGTCAATGCTATGTTAGGAAGACTAATCTTGAGGGAACTTCTAGTTATTACTTTAATTTATTTTCTCACCATGAAGTTCTCAACTCAATAAGGAGTAGGCAAAGTACGAGACAACCAATATGATGCATGGTTCTGTTATAACAATTCTTTGAAACTCGCAATAAGATATATAACACCTCGCACAATGATGGTCTAACAACATAAAGAAACATCGGGCAAAATGTCAATTGAAGACTTCGATCCACGAGAGATCGATAGAGAGTTCAAGACTGGACCCATCGAAGACTTAGAAGATTTGTCAGTCAACAAATCTTTGAAGGTATTAAAAATCAGAGTGAAGCTTCAAGAATCTATGCAAATGAAGCTGACCATATTCTTAAGAGCAAATTTGGATGTCTTTGCATGACAACATTTGGATATGGTAGGGATTGATCCGAATATTATATAATATCACCTTGACATTGATATAACAAAGAAACCCATACGGCAGAAAAGAAGGACAATGAATACAAAACTGTTGGTTATTTTATAATTGCTACACAAGTACACGTGCCGAACAAGTAATATAGTAATGAATTGAGTATCGTCTCCACAGGGATTGATTACCAAAATTAGTTGGAAAAACTAAATGTCAAACAAGCTAAATTAAGAATTTAGAAGAACTAAAAGATGCAAATAAAAATGTAAATTCCAAACATAAAATAATGCGATCTAAACAAGAGATTGTAAATCAATAGATCCTCAGTTGCAAATCTAGGTACAATTGCTGCAGCAATACTTATGGCAAAATTTACTCCAGTAACCAAAAATTCCATCTATACATAATAATCTTCCGAATTTATTATGTCTTAAGTCCTTCAAACCAGATTTAATATATTCCTATGCTGATCTAGTTCTTAATACACCATTCATAGCATCGATTTTCAATGGGTTATATATAGTAACAATATATTCCTAGATCGTTACTAATTCAAGGATCTACTAAAGAGACACTTGAAACATACATCATTCAAGTTAGATCCAACTAAAATCAACCTTTCCAGAATTAATCCTAGTTTATTTATCCTAAATATTGGTGGCCAAACAATAATAGGAAATAATAATGAAGCTCACTTAAGTGAATGAGAGGAAATCACCATAAACACTTAAAATAACATGTAATCTTTCATTACAACCTTAGATTTATCAATATCCCAGCTAAAGAAACTTAGCTCATGGTCTGAAATTTAAATAATAGCAGCTTAAAATACTCCACCAATTTTAGAACATTCAAGAAAGGAAAAATAAATAAAACAATATGAGAAGTAAAGAAAGTGCTAGCTGGATGATAGTGAATTTGATCCCACTACTACTGTTAGTACTCTTCCTTCATTACAACCTTAGATTCATCAATATCCCAGCTAAAGAAACTTAGCTCATGGTCTGAAATTTAAACAACAATAGCTTAAAATACTCTGTCAATTTTAGAACATTCAAGAAAAGAAAAATAAAAAAAACAATATGAAAAGGTTAAAAGAAGTAAAGAAAGTGCTAGCTGGATGATAGTGAATTTGATCCCACTACTGCTTCTAGTACTCCTCCTTCATTACAACTTTAGATTCATCAATATCTCAGCTAAAGAAACTTAATTTATGGTCTGAAATTTAAATAACAACAGCTTCAAATACTCCATCAATTTTAGAACATTCAAGAAAGGAAAAATAAAGAAAATAATATGAGAAGGTTAAAAGAAGTAAAGAAAGTGCTAGCTGGATGATAGTGAATTTGATCTCACTACTACTGTTAGTACTCTTCCTTCATTACAACCTTAGATTCATCAATATCCCAGCTAAAGAAACTTAGCTTATAGTTTGAAATTTAAACAACGGCAGCTTAAAATACTCCATCAATTTTAAAACATTCAAGAAAGAAAAAATAAAGAAAACAATATGAGAAGGTTAAAAGAAATAAAGAAAGTGCTAGCTGGATGATAGTGAATTTGATCCCACTACTGCTGCTAGTACTCCTTCTTCTTCGTCCTTTTTTTCTTGTACTGTTTCCCTTCTCTTTTGTTCCTTTTATGTATATTTTTCTTCTCTTAGCTACCGCCACTCCTCTATTCTCTTATAATATATTTCTCCTTTTATATTAGGTAGATGAGGTACTCTAACACACGTGTTAGCCAAATAAAGGAGTGAAGACCACTGTTGCTTCATTTTCTTTTAGCTGGTATTTAACATTAGCTGTCAGCACCAGCTGTACGTGAAAAATACCAGCGGGAAAAAAAATTCTGCTGTTCAATATTGCTCCGGCGCGTTGCTGCAGCAAAGTTACTTCCAATCTTGACTTAAGTTCAGCCTTCCTTCAAAGATGCTGCTATTTAAATTCATCAGAACTCAAGCCCCGATTTCAGTATTTCTACTAAAAATTAACAGAAATAAAATAGATATTGACTAAATTAGATCTTAAACATCAGAAACACTATAGACCAAAATAAAATAAAGAAAAGTACCTAAACTAGACAATTTGTTCCTTTAAAAAGACTATCCTAAGACTCAAAAATATACCAACTAACTCTATTTTTATAGAGTTATCATACCCTCAAACTTGAATTATTACTCGTCCTCGAGTGACAAAACAAAGAAAAATGACATAGATGCAGAAGACACAAAAGAGTTCTAGTTTACTGATAATAAGAAAATCATTCCTTAGTTCTCTATTCTACTTCTCAATCTTCATCCTTTGATCAGAATCACCTTTCCTCAAGTACCAGTTCAATTCATTACAAATTTACTTTCACATGTGATTTTCCCTTAAGTGTGTGTGTGGAAACTATGGTTAGAATTCTCTGGATTACTCAAGTCATATCAAAACATGATCATTGGGCCTAATTTTCTATTTTCAAAAGCTGATCTTATAAATCTTTCTCCACTAATGCAAGTCAACCAAACACTTAAAACTTATAAGGCTTTAACAAACTTGCACTCCTGAGCTTAATTTGGGGATTGTTTTTTTTATTATTACTTTTTTTTTTCTAATTTTTTTTAACACTTAGATGTCACAATGCCTTTTTATGCGAATGCCAACATTGGTAATGAAGGCACCCAGTTACTCAATAAAGTCACTTTCAGAGTTGTCAAGACATACTCATATTCCAAACTACTGTTTGATGCAAAGGTATACATGGAGCTCATGTTACCCCTGGTTACTAGGCAATTCATAATAGTGGAGTATTCATTTTTCATAACATATTGTTTTTGAGTGTTAAACTCCCCCAAACTTAAGCTCATTTTACTTTCAATATATTATGCCTACATTAATTCCTCCATGTTTAGTCTCCTACATTTCACTTCAAAAGATTCACAAAATCAGTTTTAGACCTTAAGCCCTCACAATTATTCAAGATTTCTTAAGCTTTCCTAAAGGCCTCTAATCCATAGCTCTAGTGCAAAAAAAAATTGGAAATTTCACATATAAAAGCAAGCTAAAACAAATATCCCCAATATTCAATTTACGGCAATTCATCTCATAAGCTGAAAATTTTAAAGCAATGAGAGTTTCATAAGATCACAATGCTGCAGCACACCAAAGCAATAGAACACAAACAGAAATTAACTATTAACCACACAAAATAACTTGACCAACCTACTAAACACAAAAGAAATAAAATCAGATAAAAAGATAGATAATTTAAACAGATAAACTAACACTCCCAAACTTAAAAGAAGAAATGTCCCCACTGCGACACAAAATAAAAGAAACACATAAGGAAATAAAAAGAAAAGGTAAAGAGGTAAAACCTCCCTGTCACAGTTACTCCGCAGCTCCATTGGATCCATCTTCATCAAATTTTGTCATATCCTCATTGTCCAAGTCTTGGAGTATTTCTTCTGGAAATGCAGGGAAAATTGGAATAGGTTTCATGAATTTGCAGAGACTTCTTTAGGGCATTGTCCTGTTCCCTTGTATAAGCCCAGTATTGCTGTTGCTACTTATGAGATTATTGCAGCATTAACATTAGCTGACACTGCTAATTCTCTTGTTGACTCACTCATTGCTCCAGGGATCTCAACTACTAAAGGATATCATCATTTGTGCTGCTGTTGGATGCTACAGCAGGTCTGCTTGATAGGGTCGGTGGGTAGAATCAGCTGGTCCTTCTTGGGTAATTTGGGCCACTGCAATGGCATCAATTTTGCCTGTATTATGTGGTTTTTCTTTATTGACCAAGTAGGGAGCACGGGTATTACGACACAGCTTGGTAATTAGAGACGAAAAAAATAGAGCCCCTGATTTCCTCACAGCACATGCCCTAATTTCTCTATGAATCATCTGACCTACATTAATAGATTTACCAATCAGTATAGAATATAAGAGCAACATACGATCCTTGGAAACTGTTTTGCTGTGTGTGGTGGGCAACAAACGAGATTTCAGAAAATGGTACCAAATTTTTGTAGGCAGGTTCAGTGAGCTCTGAAGGCATGTAGAAGCACCATAGGATGACACGTACCGTTCTGCCCCTGCTATAGCAACTGTCTCCAGCACCGTGAGCAATTCTGGTTCTGTGACGTCTTCAATGAATGTAGAGTGTCCATCCACCAGATCTCCCAAGCCAAAGAGAGTATTGATGACTTCTTCGCTCCACAGAACTTAAACATCTCTGACATACACTGTGTCTTCCTCAAGATCAGTCAACTTAGCATAGAATTGGAGGACCAATGGCACAATTGGGTCTTCCAGATGGACACAAAAGTGCCAGTTATGTTGTATACTGACATCAACAATGAATGGCGGCTGCCCCAGTGGCTCATTGTTATTCCATACAAACCTCTTCTCGGTACTCAAACATCTGGACTTCAACTTACCAGGAAATAACTTCAATCTGGAGTTAAACACCAAGACTTGTTGTCCAGGTTCAAAACTCCTTTGTTGGATCCTTCTGTCATGCCATTTTTTTGTTTTATACTTGTACAACTTGGCACTCTCATAAGCACACATCCGAAATTCTTCTAGCTCATTTAGCTGCAATAAACGTGTTTTTCCAGCAGCTTGAAGGTCCATGTTTAGCTTCTTCATCGCCTAATAAGCTCGGTGCTCTAACTCGACCAGCAAGTGACATGCTTTTCCAAAGACCAACCTATATGGTGACATCCCCAAGGGTGTTTTAAAAGCTGTTCTGTAAGCCCAAAGAGCATCATCAAGCCTTGTTGACTAATATTTCCTAGTGGGATTTACAACCTTCTCCAAAATTCTTTTGCTCTCTCTATTGGAAATTTCTGCTTGGCCACTTGTCTGCGGATGATATGCTGTACCTATCTTGTGCCTCACCCTATATTTAGCCAAAAGATTTTCAAACTACTTGCTACCAAAGTGTGTTCCTTCATCACTGATGATGACTCTTGGAGTGCCATAACATGTAAAAATATTCTTATGCAAGAACTTCACCACTGCCTTAGAATCATTTGTGAGAAATGTCGAAGCTTCCACCTATTTAGACATATAGTCTACAGCTACCAAGATGTAAAGATTCCCAAAAGATGGAGGAAATGGTCCTATGAAATCTATGCTCCACACATCAAATAACTCAACTTCCAGAATATTGTTTAAGGGCATTTCATGTCTTTGTGAAATGTTCCCAGTTCTTTGGCACCTATCACAAATCTTGACAAATTCATGAGCATCCTTGAAGATGGTTGGCCAATAATAACCTGATTGCAAGATCTTAGCAACTGTTCTAAAATCTCCAAAATGTCCCCCATATGGAGATGAATGGCAATGGTGTAGGATGCTATGAATCTCTTCACTAGGAACATACCTACGCAAAATTTGATCTGCACATTACTTGTAAAGGTAAGGTTCATCCCAACAGTAAGCTTTTATATCATGGAAAAATTTCTTTCCCTGCTGGCTGTTCATCTCAAGTGGAAGTAATCCACTAACTAAATAATTAGCAAAGTCTACATACCATAGAGTAGTCACCTATTGTACAACTAAAAGTTATTCATCTGGGAATGTTTCTCGAATGGGCTCTTTAATCTCCTTTGCATCTCTTGCTTCTATTCTTGATAAGTGATCTACAACTTGATTCTCAGAATCCTTCCTATCTTTTATCTCCAAATCCAACTCTTACAATAACAGTATCCATCTGATCAATCTCAGTTTGGCATCCTTCTTTGCAATGAGATACTTGATTGCTGACTGATCTGTATAAACAGTGACTTTTATTCCCACAAGCTAGGATCTGAATTTATCAAAGGCGAAAACAACAGCTAGTAGCTCCTTCTCAGTAGTGGTGTAGTTCAATTGAGCATCAGATAAAGTCCTGCTGCTATAGTAAATGGAATGAAATATCTTCTCTTTGCTTTGTCCCAATACAGCTCTAACTGCATGATCACTTGCATCACACATCAGCTCAAATAGTAAAGACCAATTCGGAGCTACTATAACTGGGGCAGAAACAAGTCTTTGCTTTAGCTCCAAGGATGCTTGGATACACTCTTCATTGAATTCAAAAAATCTGTTTTGTCCAGCAAAGTACACATTGGCTTGGAAATTTTTGAAAAATCCTTTATGAATCTTTTATAAAAACCTGCATGTCCCAAGAAACTCCTGATGCCCTTGGCTGATGTTGGTGGTAGCAACTTCTCAATAACTTCAGTTTTTGCCTTATCCACTTTAATGCCGTGCTTAGAAACTCTATGACCTAATACAATGCCGTCTTGCACCATAAAGTGGCATTTTTCCCAATTTAGGACCAGGTTAGTTTCTTCGCATCGCTCTAACACCTTTTCTAAATTCAGTAAGCAATCTTCATAGGATTCCTCAAATACAGAAAAGTCATCCATAAAAACTTCAAGGGTCTTTTCCACCATATCGCTGAAAATAGACATCATGCATCGCTAGAAAGTTGCTGGAGCATTACAGAGACCGAATGGCATTCTTCTAAAGGCAAAAGTTCCATAGGGGTAGGTGAAAATTGTCTTCTTCTAATCCTCTAGTGTTATAACAATCTGGTTGTAACCTGAGTATCCATCCAAGAAACAGTAATACTCCTTTCCAGCAAGTCTGTCGAGCATTTGGACAATGAACGGTAGTAGGAAATGATCTTTTCTTATAGCCTTATTGTGCTTCCTATAGTCCATGCACACCCTCCAACCAGTTACTGTTCTTGTGGAATTAATCATTATTATCATTAGCTACAACTATTATACCTCCCTTTTTAGGCATATACTGAACTGGGCTGACCCAAGAACTGTCTAAAATTGGGTAAATTATCCCTGCATTCAGCCACTTGATCACCTCTTTCTTCATAACTTCCTTCATAATTGGGTTCAGTCTTCGCTGCTGCTCCACAAATTTCTGAAGCAATCTTCCAGTAGAATCTTATGCATACAGATTGTAGGGTTGATTCCCTTGATATCAGCAATGGTCTACCCTATGGCTTCCTTAAACCTTCGAAGTGCTGCAAGTAATTGCTGCTCTTGCCCCAAACTCAAACCTGAAGAAATAATTACCGGTAACGTGTTTGACTCACCCAAATATATATACTTTAAGTGAGAAGGCAATGGTTTCAATTCCACAACTGGGGGTTCTTCAACTAATGGTTTAGAAGGCTTGAAATCCCTCTCCAAAAATTTAAGAGATTCAAATTGCTTTCCTAGTCTAGCAAGTGAATGCTTTGTATCCACCCATGGTACATAACCCTCTTCTTCAATTTCTTCATCAAAATCAGCCTTGGTGGATGCTGAAATTAGGTTGTCGTCATAAGTTTCCTGGAATTGCTTCAGCACAAGTGAATCTAACACATTGATGTCAGAGATCAAGCAAAAGCTTAATAAATATGATTTGATAGAGAGGGCAAACAAATGTTTGTTTAAGCAAATTTTTGTCGTTACTCTAACACAAGCATCTGAAGTACTACACTACCTATTGTTAAGGCTGGTGAAATCCACAAAGTCCACAGAGTCATAGTTTTTCATTGGAGATAACAATTTGAAATTTGGACTTGGTGAATTTGCCTTGATAATTGCCTTAAATTTTGGGAAAGATTTGGATATTATCAAGCTCAAATCTATATCTAGTAGCATGAGGCTCTGAGAGACATACCTGAGTAATGAAGCCACAGTGAGACTTGATGAATTAGAAGCTATATTTCTAAATTGTGAGAATAAGGAGGACGTGTAAAATTTGAGTTTGTGCTACTTGGTTGATGGGTTCTTGCTGACATAGGAGTCAAGTACCAAGATTCAGATGGATATGCTGTCTTTTGTGGAAAATGAAGAGGATTTCTTCAATTATTCATGGGAAGGCGATTTTATGAGAGGACATTCATAAGTTTGAATAAAGACATAAACAATGGAGTGAAAATTACTTAATAAGATTAAAAAGAATAAGAAGGCCAAGGTAACTCAATATATGGTGTATATGTTTAGCATTGCTCTGCAGTATTGGGTTTATAAGGCTATTCCCAACCTGATCGATGCATTTGTTGATAACCTTGGAATAAAATTCCTAGGGATGCTATCATGGACAAGCAACAAAATACCATCACAAAATGATTGTGAAGATATATTGAAGATTAAGAAAGTAAGTACATAATTGATAAATATATTTTACACTTATCTTTACGATACTTTCGAACTTAAGAATTATTCGTCTCTGAGCTCTTTTTACTTGTTTTGTTATTTTTGATACATATTTTAGGTAAAAGGTCATCGAGAGGAGAATTCTGACTTTTCAAGTAAAACCGAGGCTAAACCAAGACAATTTTGATCATTTGTGAGGGAATATAGGCAAACAACATCTCAGCAGTGTGTAGTAGCACCAATAATATGGAAGGAAAGTAGCATCGCAGCGCCACTCCACAGTGTCGGGTAATAAATGTTGTGGTGCCGTAGTGCCATAGTCTAGTGCTGCAGCATCACAAAGCACAAACATATTACTGAATTCCTAGATCGTGGCTGGATTGCCTCTACTATTTAACTCTCTTTCTCTCATTTGAGAAAGGGAAGAGGGGAACGAAAATCTTAGCTACCAAAGGTTCTTAGAACCATTTCTAAGGGAGAAACAATACTAAGGAGGAGGATTCAAGCCAAGGAAATCAGATTGAAAGCTTCAAAAAGAGTTTTTCTTTTTTCCTGCTCTTGTTTTCCTCTTCTATTTTTTGCACGTGAATATGTACCAATTTTGTTATATATGTTGTGATTCTTTTATATGAACATGAGCTAAATTCTATTTCGAGAGAGGCAACTAAACCTCTAATGTATTCCAACTATTTGGTTTTCCTTTATTATTCTTGATATCCATGGTTGAGTTGATCGTTCTATCTTGAGTTTAATACATCTATTTACTTGGCCATTAAATAGAGTTGTATTGTGAAATCTATATGAACTTGTAAAGGGGAATATAGGTTTAGACATAGATAGAACAACATAAGATTGCCTAATATAAGGCGAGTTTGGATAGGATATGAATATACTTATATAGCTTGTGTAACATTTATGTAAGAATTACCAAACTTAATGAGTCTAATCAATTTATGTTAGGAGTAATATATTATCTTATTTAGACATTTTCACTTATGTCTTAGAAAGGAATTTATGAACACTTGAGAATTCTCAGTTATCAATTCTAAATAGATTGAACTATGAGGAAAATTAGTAGTTTGAGGAATTGGAGGGTAGATTGCATCTATAGGCTCCTTACTACTACTTTAAGAACTATTTTTGGTTGCTTAATTTCATTCTCTATTCTTGCATTTTACCTTATTGTTTACTTTTTAATTCTCGCTCAAAACCATCAATTATTTTTGTTTAGATAAATTAAAAGCTAGTTTTGCATGTGTGAATCATGTACTTTTCGTGAGATAGACATTCTCTTATTTTCTATATTACTTGTTATGACCTATACACTTGCGGTTGTGTACTAGAAATAGCCCAATAATAATATACTTTTAATGGTTTAAAAATATTTTTTTTATTTATTTTAGTTGATTGATATTATTGAATCCATAAGAGGGTGAGAAGGAAATCTATGTCTAAATGTATCACATTCCACACTATGGCATTGACAATACTAGAGTTAAGGAAGGAGGAATTGAAGGTGAGAAGGAGGATGAAAATAAGAAGGATGCAGCCGAAGCGAAGAGAACTATAGAGGAGGCTGACATCTTTGATGCTCCCACAGATGAACCTGAGAAGCAAACATTAGACTACTTGCCTCGTTCACATACATTTTATACTGAGCTGAAGATAGACATCGCTAAACTGTAGGTGAACCAAGCTGAGCTGAAGTTAAACCAAGTGGCAATGAATGATAAACTAGATAGGCTATTGAAGAAATTGGAAATTCTAGAAAATAATTTCGAATAAAGATTTTACCAAAAAGATTTCCAAAATTTTATAAATAAATCAAGAATGCAACGGAATTAGTATTTTAAAGTTTTCTTGAATCTTTACAAAATAAACAAATAGGATCATTGATCTCACATAAATAAATTCATAGATCTTAATTTTGATAAAACTTAGAAGTGTTTCGCAGCCATTGAGTTTTTCCGTCTATTCTCTAGAACCTATTAAATCATTTGGTGTATGGGTACCTTTTTAATTCCTAAGAAGAGATGAGTAGAACAATCCAGAACATACTCTTCCTTCTCCTGGACTACACGTCTAGGACCATAGGTATTTCTCCTTTGGTAACCATGGATGAACACGAAATTTCTTTTACGATAGCTCGGTTCTCACTCATTCTCTCTTTTTCTCTGTGTCATACATGAAGTACAGTTACTTTACTATAGGTGACATGTAGAACTACTAACAAGGCTTAGGAAAACTTTTCCCTTAAGTATTAGAGTAGTGTAAAACTTCTTGGGTTTATTAGGCTCAACTGACCATTCAATTAATATTGAGCTATGTGTGAGCTAGATAACCGACTTTATAAATCTAAATAGTTTAAGCTCTATAGGCCGATTACTCACAGTTATAATTCATTCTTAATATATGACTATACCTTGTCTATTAATATTGGGACACTCTACTATAGGCCCAATAGTGTACTCTTAGACCAAATGTCATAGATTTTTTATGAAGCTGATTAATACTTTAATTAGTTTGACCCATTTAACATTTACTATACCTAGAGATATATCCCTGATGTAATACCCTACTAATGAGGTGAAATTACTATATTAACCCGGTAGTATATATGTACCTTTGAGTTGTCATTTTTCATCTAATGGATAATAATTGAACACAATGTTTATAACTACCTATATAAATACAGTCAAATTCACAAAGTGAATACCAAAAGCCTAGTTTTTATCATCTGAGTCATTGAAAAAACTCAAAGTGATATTTTATACATGCTGTCCAAATCATGAAGGGTGTTCTTATCAATTCACAAATTTTATCTTTTAAGATACTGAAGTTCGAACCGTAGAACAAAACTAGTATTTTAGTATGTTAAAAAGATAAAATTCTTAAAAGCAAGTTTGACAGTCATTAGGATTAAGATAATCTTGTAATAATACTAGATTAGTGAAAGATAAAATATTGAGTTACGGAATTTAACCTCAAATTCTATTTTCACTTGGTCCAATTCAATGCACTTATAACTTTCTTATAACGCATTAGTGTTTTTATCTGAAGTCAAATAATTCGATGATTAGAGACTTCATTAATTCTATTGCAATAAAGAATACTAAATTCTATGGCAAAATAAAGTATTCCATCTTTATTTGTAGAATACGAATTTTTTATTTAGACATAATGAAATAAAGAATTTAGTCTCCAACATGCAAATACTTCACATGAACAATTCTTTATTATTCATTATTAGTCATAGAAACTTTTAGATATTTGTATACTAGAAAATATAAATATCACATGTATACAATTGAGACATAATATAGAATTTATTGACAACAAATAGATAATACTTTAATCTAGTATACATTGTTAAAAATACCTAATAAAGAAACTGCTTTCTAGGACATATTCCTAATAGAAGATAATGGAAGTACAATAACAGCCACATAGTTATGATTCAGAGACCACCGAGTCAGATGTACCTCCTCAGGAGTATGAACCAGGTAATGATGTAGTAGTGTGGGCTCCTAGATAACGGAAAACCCCTGAACAGTAGCAAACTTTGGGCGTGAAGGAGGTACAACCAAGTAAGATTGTTAGAGTTCAGTTTCACAGGAAAAATTGTGTAGCCCATAAGACTAAGAAACTCATTGACTATATCGATTCCTCAAGAAGAAGTTCAAGGTCAACGATCCATACAAACCAGACCATTTCTAGAAAATTGACAAGAAACAGTAGGAAACATTCAGGAAATGGCTTACTAGATCCATTGATAATCAGAAACTAATCCAGTTTTCCACTAGTTCAACTAATGTTGCATTATTCTTGGATCTCTAGACCTATTGAAAGTGACTTGCAGATGAGATAATATGATCTATTATGTAAATTTTTAATGCACATTTTGATGTCATTTTCTATATTCACTTAATATTTATAGGATTTTGTTTATTTTACAGCATATTGATGTGACTTTTTAGTTGATAAGAGAATGCCTTTAGTTTTTTCCAAAAAAGTTTAGAAAGAAGGTCACCATTGCAAACATAGTCTTCACCGCATATATGAATGGTCGGTGGAATGCTTTAAAAAAATACGAATAAATCGAAATTTAAGTAAGATGACCAGCTTGCTAACTATGCCAATGGAGATCCAAACAATTTCAACGTGCTTAGGAGGAGGTGGATCAAGTTTATTGTCTTAGTTTAAACCATTGGGTCCTTATGGAGGTGAATCTTCTTGCACATGTGATAACTGTATATGACTATGATCATCTATCATATGATGCTACAATAATCAAGAAAGCCATGACTCCGATGATGAAGATGCTTCTATATTTTCTATTGGCTATTGATGAAATCCCTGATTGAACCGATCTTGATTTGGCTACTCTGACCAAACCTTATGAATTTGATTTAGGAAGGTTACCTCCTGAGGATGTGCCACAAATAATGAAGAGGTATTTGAATACAATCAAAGCATTTGAGAAGCAAATATTTATTTATTTTTTATTTCACACTAACTAGACCAATTGGTCTTTGTAGTGGATAGTACAACATTTTTGTCATCAAACACTTAGAATGTATCTTGGCTGACTTTCTATTAAATTCTATTGTTGATGATATCATTCAATTTTCAAGAAACAAATTATGTATTTATTTGTTTTATTATAATTTAGAGCCATAGATATTATGTTTAATGATGTTAAAAATGTATATGAATTATGTTTTTTTTTTTAAAATCAGGTTAAAATTTGAATAAAAAAAGAATGAGATTAATTTCAAGTTTAACCTTACTTAAATTTCAATTCAATTTGTTGCATTTTCAACCTTTTTCAATGCGATTTTGATGGTCTATCTATGGAAGTAACAAATCCAGTCAATAAGTATACAACACATGAATTTTTGACGCTGTTAAACGCAAATTCGATTCTAATTCTATGATGTGTTGACTTTTTTTCGATTTTATTTGATGATTTTTTAAATAACTTTGGCAAGAGACATGCCATTATCGAAATTTTGACGTTGTTCAATGAATTTTAACTCGTTTCGATTCTATTCAATTGTCTAATTTCAATGTTCATGATTTCGATGGTTTTAAATTGTGGATTCTGATTTTTTACTCAACGTTTATTGGGTATTCGATGAGTTTTGATTCAATTTCGACTATTTTCGATAAAGTTTCAACTATTTAGAAAATCTTTCATAAAATTATACCCTTTTAATAAAGTAAGTAAATATTATGAACATAATTATTCCAATTAAAGTATTAAAATATAATGCCTGTAAAATTAAAAATATTAAAATTATCTAAAAGTTGCCCGATTGTTGCTTTTTCCTTTGCAACGGTTGCAATGGCATTGTATTTTGCTCTTCTCCTCCTATGACTTTCTACGTTTTATTTTCAGCTGACCATCCTTTGATTTACAAGGAGGTGGTTCCACTATACATCTACTAATATGATCTAGCACATCTCATTATTCTTTATTTTCTATTGGATATATAGTTTCTGCATTTGAGTGCAACCATGCGTCAACTATATAATACCGAGAACACAAGGTGTATGGATTGATGCGTCGACTCAGAGTAGCTGCTAATGCATGCATATATGGGAGACCTATCAAATCAAATTTCCTATAACTACAAGTCTTTATCTGTAAGTTAACTTAACTATCTCTGTCATTGTCCATGATATAAAACTCATAGTGGCTGAGAAGCTGATCAATCAAAGTCTACGCAGCCTCAATACAGTACTCCAATTTCATTCAATATTTTTGGCTAACAGTTTATTGGATTCTACCAAGGTTCACCTTTCAAAGAACTAAGTTCGTATCAAAGTTATGATTGGATATTTTCGTACATTTCTACTAATGTTATTAAAGCTCTCAGTATTATTACTTGTCATAATGTTGTAACAAAAGCTAGAGAAGTTTGCATGACTCTATTTCTCAATGTCTATTTCTTCTAAATAATTAGCAATGACTTAATCCTTAACCTTGGTATTCTCAAAACGATGATGAAAGTTGTTCATCTCGTAAGATTTTACCACTAAGAAGTATTCACTATGGCAATAATCAAACTTGAATTTACTTAGATATTTATACCAACATAATACATGCAAGCTCCATGGTGTGCTTAGTACAATTGACAATATATTCGCAGAACTTAGGTTTTGGTCTGATACAAAGACCATTTTCTCAATGTCTCAAATTACTTCCTTTAGTTTTATGATAAAATAAATTAAAGATTCGTTGTTCTCTGATTTGACTACTCCAAATGCAATAGAATACAATTACCCGTTTGTATCTTATGCAATAGCAGCCAATATTGTCCTTCCACAACTTTTTTCAAGAAAGATCCATCTATACATAGCACAAGGTGAATGCACTTAATGACATGAAGAAATACTTGAAATGTCACATCTTATCAGTCTCTAAATGAGTTATTATTCCTAGATTGGTCTTCTCCAATATATATAGGTAAAATGATAATTTTTGGTACGAATCATCCATTATTCTTATGACATACACAAGTATAAATTATATTTATTAGGTATAAAAAATTAATATATAAATCATAAAATATAAAGAAAAATCTTAATTTTCTAATAGTTGGTTGAATAATACCCATAAATTTGAACACATAAATTATATGCCAATTTCACAGATTTCCTTCCTTTGTTTTTTTGCTTCTTCTTTTTTCTCCTTTTTCAGCTTTTCTCGTTTTTTTCTTTTCTAATCTTACTATTCCAGCTCCTTAGACAGTGTGTTAACTTAAAAAATTAGAAAATAGAGGAAGAATAGAGGAATAAAGAGATTCAACTAGGCTAAAGAGGAGAAGAGAGGGATATATATTATAAACTAATTATTAAAGACAGAATTAACGTTTTGTTTGAGTATATGCATATTTTCTAGAGTTTTATTGAGAGAAATATAAGGGCCAAAATATGCTTATTATGACGCATATTTTAACTAATTACTCTTCTTAATTAACATATAAGAGGCTTCTTGACGAGGTAAGCTACTTTTGTCGGGGTGTGCAGTATTTAATTCATTGAAAAATCTTTCATGTCGCATGATATTAGTTGAGCAACTTAGTTTTAAGTAGTACATCGTGTGATTTACCTTTCATTTTGCAACATTGATAAGCCGTCATACATAAATAGTTATGCAGTTAATTTAGTACTAAGTATCTGCGGTATCATTTCGGACTTGTGATTACATCATTCTCGCTAAAATATAATGACTAAGTTTTTCTTCAAATATTTAACAAAACAAATTCAAATTTATGAGCAGGTTAATAAAAGCTAAAAGGAGCATTTCAGTTAGTACTTTTAGTATGGATTGGTATGGCTACTTATATAGTATGATAATTCTTAAGTGATTTGGTTTATTATCATGTTCTAAAATCTAAACAAGAGCGCCATTATGTGAGTTCCATGTTTACCAACTCTTGATTTCTAGTTTGGCCCTGGATTTATCGATACTTTGTTGGTCCTTTGATTCCATGTCCAAACGATTTTTTTTGTTAAACCTATCAACTTTTAGTTCATGTGCGTTTTTATATTTTGTTTTATTGAGTTGATTTGAATCAATTTTTACCATCTTTTGAGTTAGTTTCATTTATATACTCAATTATTCAAGTATCTACAAAACTCAAGCAATTCAAATGTAAAGCATGTAAATGAGATATGTGATTTTTACATGATTCAATAACGCTAAAGTGTTATCTGCATCCCTAGGGACCAAGTCCAAAGAGTAATTATCACCAAAAAAAAAAAAAAAATCAAAAATACAAATAAGGTTTTATGAAATAGATTCTAAAACTCCCTTTTAGTTGCCATTGGTTGGTACTTTCACTTCCTTTGTGAGAATAGCTTGTCAATCACAACCCTTGCTGGTGAAAAGATCGCTGAAATTCTTTCAAATTGATTGTCTGAACACTCTTACTGATTTGCAACTTTTGACTTTACCATAAAAGCAACAAAATATCTTGCAATGTCATCACCATGTTGATCATATGTATCTTCATCATTGTCACTCCATGAGATATTCATGGAAACCTCCATTTTCTTATAAGTATAGACACATTCTGACTGACTATGACTATATCCCTCACATTCACAACACTGATCTCTAAGTTTTGAATTTTCAGAATTTATGGCGTTTTAACCAGATGGTTTTAAGGAATTTTATTTTTTGGAACTGTTTCTTCATGATCTTTTCAAGAAACTTGGGGTATTTCTTGGTTAACATAACAATGGTTTCCTTATTGAGATAATCAGAATCATCTATATTCAGATTTTCTAATTCTAAATTATCTTCAATGTTCTAACATTGCGCTTGACCATGAAGACATACAGATTGATCTTCAATGTATTAATGATACTACTGTTGAGTTAATTTAAATCAATTTTACCATTTTTAAATTAGTTTCATACGTAAGCTCAATCAATTAAGCATCTGCATAACTTGAGCAACTCAAATGTAAAGTATATAAAGGAGATACATGATTTTTACATAGTTCAATCATACTAAAACATTGTCTACATATATGAGATCAAGTCCAAAGAGCAATATATCACTGGAAATAAATCAGAAATACAAACAAGATCTTATCCAGTAGATTTTAAAACTCCATTCTAGTTGCTATTGGTTGGTACTTCCACTTTATTTGTGAGAATCATTTATAAATCATGAGCTTCTACAGGTCAAAAGATACGTTGAAATCCCTTCAACTCTAGTTGGTCACCGAACTCTCTTGTGCTCTAGCTGATACCCAAGTTTCTTCTTGTGTTCAAGTCACCGATGAACTTACTTCAGAGGTGGAATGCTTGTTGAACTTCCTTCAATCAAGCTAAAGTACTAAAATCCATTCAGCCTAAGCTTTTGCTAAACTCTCTTCATATGCAGCTTTGATCATACAAGATGCTTCATGTATTCAAGACACAATAAAAGTCCATTAAATGGTGAATCATTAGTAAAGATGAATAAAGCATAATTTCAAGAGTGAAGGATGACTCTACTCTAAGTTTCCTAGCAAATCATCCTATGAGCTAGAAAGCCTTTCAAAGAAGATGAATATCATATAATAATCAAAGGCATAGTCATTTAAAAGAGAAATGTTGGCTATTTATTGTGGAGAAGGTTGGACACATATTCCTAACGAAATTCTAAAAGCAGAAATGACTAAATAGGACAAATAATGACTAAGCGCAGAAAGAAGAAAAAAATGCCTAAACACTGAAAAGCTTGATATGATAATTGAGATTTTTAGATCTAGAATATGCAAAAGATTAAATAACTATATTAGTAATTAGACGTATAAAGGTTATGAGATGATGAACTAATGAGCTCATCAAATAAACTCGAAAGACATTGATGAACTAATAAGCTTCAAGGCCACATACAAAAGTTAAGAGAAACAAAACTAATGATTACACACTTAAGACACAAATGAGCTAATGAGCTCCAAAGACACAAATGAAAGTTAAGATAGATAAGATTATTGAAAATTTAAAAATTTTGAGGTTGTGGTTGTTAGGCAATTTTTTTTTTCAAAGCTAAACCATGATAAATTCTTGTATCATTTGTGATTTTTTATTATTTATATCTTACCATAAATCCATTTAATTCAGCACTTGACACTAACACAATAAGTTAGTAATTTGTACTTCTGTTGGCACAACGTGAGCCTATATGCTATACAAATTATATATATATATATGGATAAGCATATATTAAGGTAAATATTAGTTAATTATTTGTAATTTATAATTAATTATTGTATTTTCAAATAAATAATACCAATCAAACCAACTTCTAATCGTTATTAAAAGAGAGATATTACAAAAAAAAAGTCCACCACATTTAGTATTTTAGAAAAAAAAAGGTACTCATTCTCATTTATATTAAATTAAACCTTCAATTTATATTTTCTATCGAATAGCCCCAGACCCACAAAATATGGTCAAATTAAAACTTGAGATTGTAGAATAATATATTTTTATCCTTTAAAGTTATAAAATATAAATAAAAAACTATTAAAAGTAAAATAGTTTAAATATTTGAAAGCGGTAAAAAGAAAAAAGGAAAAAAAGGAGAAAAACAAAATAGAATTTATTTTTAAACTTTTGTCACTTTTTTAAATTTAATTGTTTGGAATAATTTAAACTCTTTTGAGCTTCAATAGGCATTATTTTCACTTAAAATGAGAAGAAAATGAAAAAGAGAGAGAGAAAGAAAAAATAAGATTTTTTTAAACTTTTGTCATTATCTCACTTTTTTTCCATTTTAATTGTTTTGAATAATATAAATTCTTTTTAGTTTCACTAATTACTATTTTCATTTAATAAGTAATAATTTTGTTTATTAAAACTAATCATTTTGTTTCTTACTCTCTTGTCTCTTATTATTTATTGTTTCATTATATACTTATTTTTACTGAAAGAATTTAGAGTGAAAGGCAAGCACAAAACTAATATGTTGAGAATAAGCATGTGCTTTTGCTTGTATCACTCGTGGAAACCTTGACACCAGAATGTGCCAAGCTCAGTGGCAGGGACCTAGCTATATTTCTTAGTATTTCATGTGAGTTTTGAGTTAGAGTAGATAATTAATGAGCCCATTTAATTCAAACTCTGATGATTAAAGTCAATTCCCATTTACAGAAATTATCATTGTTTAGTGACAACTTTTTTAATAAACAAAAAAATTTTATGTTTAAAAGTAATATTTCATCACAAACTAAAAACTTCTCGTGACTAAAAAATAATATTTAGCCACAAATTATCATTAATGTACTTTTTAGTCACAAACTGATATATATAGTAATGAAATTAGTTGTGACTAAAAGTATATTTAACCGCAAAAAATTACATTTTTTGTAATTATAACTCTTAATCACGAATATTTTAGTCACAATATAATAACAATGACATTTTTTTTAATCAAAATTTTTTACTTTTAGTCACAAATTTCGTTGCAATTATGAGTATACTTCTATTGTAGTGTCCAAATGAATGTTAATACAAGTATATACACGTGTACATTCTTCAAAAAAACCAAACAACCTAAAATTGCACTCTTAGATTATGTGAATACTATAAAAATACTTAAATAATGAAGTTTATTCTATTTATAATTCTTTATACACGTGTTGTTGACCCAAGACTGGATGGATACCCAAAAAAAAGGAAGCGTAAATTAGGTTTAGACTTTTTCAAAACATTTATAAAGTAAAAACCACTAAACCACACTTTTGAAACTTTCAAGTAAAATACTAAAAGATAGCAAACAAGTACCACATAACAAATAATTTGACAGCAATTAAAAAGATAAGATTAGAGAAAACAACAAAGACAATTTTTATGAGGTCTAGTAGTGTACTTACATCTCCAACTCAAGGGATCTTCACCTTTGAGCATATATCAAATCAAGATTGGGGTTTGATCAAACTTTGTAAAAATATAGAGTAATTATTTTAGGGCTCGTCTAAACTTTTTTAAGTACAATAGACTTATTTGATTCTACTGTATCATGATTAACTTAGTTTGTCTAGAATCTTACGACAAGTGCTCCTAAACTAAATTATCTTAATACGAGTGTCGACTTCAC
The DNA here is from genome assembly GCA_002914805.1 of Parasponia andersonii. Classification (NCBI taxonomy): domain Eukaryota; kingdom Viridiplantae; phylum Streptophyta; class Magnoliopsida; order Rosales; family Cannabaceae; genus Trema; species Trema andersonii. Next base: position 1,313,310 of record JXTB01000030.1, read on the forward strand.
CTTAACACTCGATGCTTATCAGTAATTAGAGTGATCCCACACTTGAAAACTCTACTGTCAAACATATTTCATACAAGTTTGACCAAGGAAATTTAGAACAAAAGCTAATTAATGATCAAGGTTGGCTCAAAGAATTTCTCAAAGAGAAATTAATGAAAATGCAGGCTTAGGGTGAGTTGGAAGTAGTTTAGAAGCAATGTACGTTGAGAGTCAAATGCCACTAAATAAATTTCTATATTATATCTTGTATTATCCAAATTCCAGTCGAGTCAAAATATTGGTTGCCCCAAAAAATAAGTATTAAAACACGTTCGAAGTGTTAGACACCCAAATAATTATACTACCAATTAAAGCTTCAAATTGAGCATATTAGCATAAAAACACACTAAGAAATAACGAAAAAGAAATTCTCATTAATCTAGATATGTGGAAATATATATATTCACACATATGAAAGAATTGTTGAAATGAGAAAAAATAAAAGTGAATACAAAAATCTGATTGGGGTAAGGTGAATTAGGCTTAAAACTTTTTCAAAACTTTTTTTAAGTGATAAAACACTAAACCTCACTTTCAAAGCAATTAGGCATAAATTATGTGTGGGACTTATTTGCCATCTATCAAATACTAACAGATGACAAACAAGCACCACACATAAGAAATAATTTCACAACAATTAAAAAAGATAAGATTTGAGGGGGAAAAAAATAATTTTCATGAGGTTTAGCAACCTTCTTACATCTTCAGCTCTAGCAATCTTCACTTTTGAGCATATATCGAATCAAGATTGGGGTTTAATCAACCCTTATAGCTCAGCTAAACATTTTTGAGGCAATAAACTTGACTCTAACTCTATCATGCCTAACTCAGATTGTTTAGAATTTTATGATAATCTCACAAGTGTCATCCTCACTTTAACACTCAATGCTTTTCAATAATTAGAGTGATCCCACACTAAAGAGCTCTACTATTAATGATATTTCATACAAGTTTTGGCCTGAGAGATTCAGAACAAAAACTAATTAATAATCAAGGTTAGCTCAAAGTATTTCTCCAAGAGAAATTAATGCAAATGTAGGCTAGGATGAGTTGGAAATAGTTTAGAGACAATGTGTATTAAGAGTTAAATGCTACTAAATAAACTTCTATGTTAATAATCTTCAGCTAATACTAAATATCTTTTACCATTATATCACTCACTATCAAAATTTTGATTGAGCCAAAATACTAGTTACCTAAAAAAACAAGTATTGGAACAGATATGTGTTGGACACCCAAAGAATTATACTACCAATTAAAGCATCAAATTGAGAATATTAGCATAAAAACTATGCTAAAGAACAATATAAAATCAAAACAAAAAAGCCTACATAAATCTACATAAATCTAGATATGTGAATATATATATATATATGGGCACCAATCCAGTGAGTATTTTTTTTACCTATATCTAGGTATCATTTTGGCCAATTAAAATTTTTCATATATATTTTTTTATATTATAAAGTAAAAAAGAGAAAAAGTATTAATAGTACACGTTTTTTCACACACCTCATTATTGCCGTTGGATCACCATTAGATGATCTAACAGCTAAAAAAAATACCTTCACATAGGTAAAAAAAAAATACGTACTAGATTAGCAACCTATATATATATATATATATATGCATATACACATATGAAAGAATTATTGAAATGAGAAAAAATAAAAGTGAATAGGAAAATCATATTGGAGAAGGGTGAATTAGGTTTAAAGCTTTTGCAAATCTTCTTTTTTTTTTTTTAAATTTAAAGTAATAAACTAGTAGACCACACTTTTGAAACTTTAAGTTAAATACTAATACATAGTAAACAAGAACAACACAAGAAGGAATATGACAGCAATTAAAAAAGATAGGATTAAAGAAAAAGACAAAGTCAGTTTTCATAAGGTTCAACAATGTTCTACATCTTTCGCTCTAGTGATCTTTGCTTTTGGGCATATATTATATCAAGATTGGAGTTTGACCAACCTTTATATAAATATAGGGCAATTATTCTTATAGCCCACCCAAAACCTTTTAAGTACAATAGATTTGACTCCAACTTCATCAGAATTTTTTCAAATCTTATGATAATCTAACCTAACCCAGATTATTTTAACACAAGCCAATCTCACCTTATCACTCGATACTCTTCAACAAGTAAAGTAATCTCACACCTGAGAACTCTACTATAAAAGATATTTGTAGTTTGGCTTTAGAGATTTAGAACAAAAACTAACTAATGATCAAGGTTGGCTCAAAGTATTTCTCAAAGAGAAATTAATGCAAATGTAGGCTTAGGGTGAGTTGGAGATAGTTTCGAAGCAATATACATTGAGAGTTAAATGCCATGAAATAAACTTCTATATTTACAATTTTTAACCTATACTAAATGTCTTTTTCCATTATATCACTCATTATCAAAATTCAGGTTGAGCCAAAATACCAATTGCCACAAAAACAAGTATTAATAAGTACAAAATATTGGACATCCAAATAATTATACTACCAATTAACACTTCAAATTGAGAATATTATCATAAAAACACACTAAAATACAACAGAAAAAAAAAAACAAAATCCATATAAATCTAGATATGTGGAAATATATATTCACACATATGAAAAAATTATTGAAATTAGAAAAAATAAAAGTGAATTGAAAAATCCTATTGGGGAAGGGTGAATTAGGTTTAAAACTTTTTCAAAACACTTTTAAAATGATTAGTCACTAAATCATATTTTTTAAACATTTAAGTCAAATGCTAGCTGATGATAAAGAAGCACCACACACAAGAAATAATTTGATGGTAATTAAAAAAGATAAGATTAGAGGGGGGGAAAGCAATGACAATTTTCACGAGGTTTGACAACCTTCTTACATCTCTGGCTCTAGCGATCTTCACTTTTGAGCATATATTAGATCAAGATTAGGATTTGACCAACCCTTATATAAATATAGAATACTTATTCTTATAGCTCACCCGTACCTTTTTAAGTGCAATAAACTTGACTCAAATTTTATTATGCTTAACTTAGATTATTTAGAATCTCATGACAATCTCACTTATACCAGATTATTTTGACACAAGTACCAACATGACCTTAATACTCAATGCTTTTCAATAATCATAGTATCCCACACTTGAGAACTCTACTATTAAAGATATTTCACATAAGTTTTGGCCTGGGACATTTAGAACAAAAACTAATTAATGATCAAGGTTGGCTCAAAGTATTTCTCAAAGAGAAATTAATGCAAATGTAGGCTTAGGGCGAGCTAGAGATAGTTTAGAAGCAATATACGTTGAGAGTTAAATGCCCTTAAATAAACTTTCATATTTACAATTTTTAACCTATACTAAATGTCTTTTTCCATTATATCACTCATTATTAAAATTCAGGTTGAGTCAAAATAGCTATTGCTCCAAAAACAAGTACTAAAACAAGTACGAAATATTAGACACCCAAATAATTATACTACCAGTTAAAGCCTCAAATTGAGAATATTAGCATAAAACACATTAAAAAATAACAGGAAAAAAAAACAAAATCTACGTAAATCTAGATATGTGAAAATATACATATTCACACATATGAAAGAATTATTGAAATGAGAAAAAATAAAAGTGAATAGAAAAATCCTATTGGGGAAGGATGAATTAGGTTTAAATTTTTTTCAAAACTTATTTAAAGTGAATAATCACCAAACCACACTTTTGAAACTTTTAAGTCAAATGCTAGTGGATGACAAAGAAGCACCACACACAAGAAATAATTTGATGGTAATTGAAAAAGATAAGATTAGGGGGGGAAAAAAAAAACAATGACAATTTTCATGAGGTTTGACAACCTTCTTACATCTCTAGCTCTAATGATCTTCACTTTTGAGCATATATTGGATCAAGATTAGGGTTTGACCAATCCTTATATAAATATAGAATAATTATTCTTATAGCTCACCCATACCTTTTTAAGTGCAATAAACTTGATTCTAACTCTATTATGCTTAATTTAGATTATTTAGAATCTCATGACAATCTCACGTATACCAGATTATTTTGATATACGTGCCAATCTCACCTCAATACTCAATGCTTTTCAATAATCATAGTGATCCCACGCTTGAGAACTCTACTATTAAAGGTATTTCATATAAGTTTTGGCTTGGGACATTTATAACCAAAGCTAATTAATGATCAAAGTTGGCTCAAAGTATTTCTCAAAGAGAAATTAATGTAAATGTAGGCTAGGATGAGTTTGAAATAGTTTAGAAGCAATGTATATTAAGAGTTAAAAGCCACTAAATAAACTTCTATATCAATAATTTTCAGCTAATACTAAATGATGTATACCTAAATAATTATACTACCAGTTAAAGCTTAAAATTGAGAATATTAGCATAAAAACTACGCTAAAAAAAAAAAAGAAAGACAATCAAAACCTACACAAATCAAGATATGTGGAAGTACATGTATATATGTGTACACACATATGAAAAAATTATTAAAATAAGGAAAAAAAAAACAAAAGTGAATACGAAAATCCTATTAGGGAAGGGTGAATTAGGTTTAAAATCTTTTCAAAACTTTTTTTTAAAGTAATAAACCACTAAACCACACTTTTGAAACTTCTAAATCAAACAATAATAGATGGCAAATGAGCACAACACCAGAAAGAATTTGACAGAATTAAAAAAGATATGACTAAAGAAAAAACAAAGACAATTTTTATGAGGTTCAGTAATGTTCTACATCTTTGGCTCTAGCGATCTTTACTTTTGGGCATATATCAGATCAACCTATCTTTACTTTTAGGCATAAATATAGGGCAAGTTTTCTTATAGCCCATCCAATCCCTTTGAACTACAATAGACTTGACTCTGAATCCATTTTGCCTAACTCAGATTGTTTAGAATCTTATCACAATCTCACATAAACCAGATTGTTTTAACATAAGCCAACCTTACCATCTACCATAACACTCGATGCTTTTCAATAATTAGTATGATCCCACACTTGAGAACTCTACTATAAAAGATACATGTAGTTTGGCTTTGGAGATTTAGAGCAAAAACTAATTAATGATCAGGGTTGGCTCAAAGTGTTTCTCGAAGAGAAATTAATGCAAATGTAGGCTTAGGGTAAGTCAGAAATAGTTTAGAAGCAACACACACTGAGAGTTAATACTACTAAATAAACTTCCATATTGATAATTTTTAGCCTATACTAAATATTTTTTTCTGTTATATCACTCATTATCAAAATTTAGGTCGAGCCAAAATACCACTTGCCCCACGAAACAAATATTAAAATAAGTACAAAATGTGAGATACCCAAATAATTATACTACCAGTTAAAGCTTTAAACTGAGAATATTAGCATAAAAATCATGCTAAAAAATAATAGAAAAACAAACAAAATCCCATAAATCTAGAGATATAGAAATATACATATACACACACATATGAAAGAATTATTGAAATGAGAAAAAATAAAAGTGAATAGGAAAAATCCTATTAGGGAAGGTTGAATTAAGTTTAAAACTTTTTCAAATCTTTTTTTTTTTTTGAGCAATAAAGCACTAAACAAGAGTTTTGAAATTTTTAAGTCAAATACTAACATATGGGAAACAAGCGCCACACAAGAAATAATTGACCGTAATTAAAAAAGATAGGATTAGAGAAAAAATGAAGACAATTTTCATGAGGTTCGGTAATATTATTACATCTCTAGCTCTAACGATCTTCATTTTTAGGCATATATCGGATCAAGATTGGGATTTGACCAACCCTAACATAAATATAGAATAATTATTCTTATGCCTAAGCCTTTTAAGTACAATAAATTGACTCTCACTCTATCGTACATAACTCAGATTGTTTAGAATCTTATGATAATCTCACTTAAACTATATTATTTTGATACAAAGTGTCAACCTCGCCTTAACACTCAGTACTTTTCAATAATTAGAGTGATCCTACACTTGTGAACTCTACTATTAAAATATTTCATACAAGTTTTGGTTTGGGAGATTTAGAACAAAAGCTAATAAATGATCAGTGTTGGCTCAAAGTGTTTCTCAAAGAGAAATTAAGTTAAATGTAGGCTAGGATGAGTCGGAAATAGCGTAGAAGCAATGTATAGTGAGAGTTAAATGCCACTAAATAAATTTTGATATTAATAATTTTTAGCCAATACTAAATATTTTTTTTACTATTATATCACCCGATCACTATCAAAATTCCAGCGGAGCCAAAATACCTGTTGCTTTAGAAAACAAGCAATAAAATAAGTATGTGGTGTTAGACACCCTGTAATTATACTAACAGTTAAAGCTTCAAATTGCGAATATTAGCTTAAAAACAACACTTAAAAGAATAGAAAAACAAAGAAAACCCACATAATTCTAGATATATTGATATTTATATTAGTAGTTTGGTTTTTACTTATCAATTGGTATTTTTTAGCTGTTGGATCTTAATTAACGATTATTATGATTTGAATAATTAGAAAAAAATAATAACAATAAATACATATTATTTAATATTTTTATCTATCTATCTTCTACCATAAAAAAAGTACATGATGATAAATTTTAATTAATAAGCAAAATAATACCTATTGATGCCTCATATATATATATATAATATTATTTAATATTTTTGATCTGTATATCTACTAAATTAATGCCCCATATATATATATATATATATATATATATATATATAACACATGAAAGAAGAAAGAATTATTAAAAGGAAAAAAATTAAAGTGAATAGAAAAATCCCATTGAAAAGGAGATATTCGAATCTGATCAAAATGTAAGAATACGGTTTAAAAAGAGGAAGAATAATTCTCCAAGAAAAAGAGCAGCTTTTCCCACTGTTTTTTTTTTTTTAATTTAGTTGCATTTTAATAGAACCTTTTTTTAATATTTATTTCAATATTAATTGCCAATTTTTTTACGTACTCTTTTACGTAGCCAAGTTGTTATCCATAAATCATGATACCAAATTTAGCTGAACAAGTCGAGTAATTTGTGATTGGTCAGAGGATAAAAAAAAGTGGCAAATAAGTACAAGTTTAAGGCGACACGATTGTTGATTAGCCGAACATAAAACTGAGAGCGGTCAAAAAGTTTTCAAAATTTGGAAAAGATAAGGCGAAGCCAAGTCGTGTTTGGATTCTGAATCTACGACTATATTCAAGGACAAGATATGCGTATAGGTCTCGATTAAGTTAATATTGTTTCTTCCCTGTCATGGCTTGTGAGTTTTGTTACTTAAATTGGCTAGCGTAAACATATATAAAGTATATATAATCTTAAATGTGGGATATAAAATAAGGACACGTCTATGGTAAGAGATGGTGGAAATAAAACCTTATGTAAGGCTACAGTTTACTCACTATCGGATTTAAAATCAACGACCCTGATAGATAGTTTTATTTGAAAAAGAATTGCCTTATATTCATGTGATTCGGATCTATGGACCAATCCATTTCGTTGTCTTATTCGGATCTTCTTCAACCTCAAGACTTCTTCCTCCACCGCTTTACTCTTTCGTGGTGAACACTGCTACCTTTTCCAGTTTGAGTCTACGATCCTCCTCCAACCATTGACGTTGTTTCGTACATGGTGCTGCCGATGACGATCGGAAAGAGAAGCAATCTTTATCCTAAATCTTCCTCTGGCCATCTCCCTCCCTCATCATTCACAACAAAGAAAGGAGCAATCTCTACCCTAGATCAATTTCGTCTCTTTCTCTCTCCATTCGTATCTCGAATCAGGTCGGACCTAGGTGATTAGAAGAAGATAAGGGCTTCTAATTAGAAGAAGAAGTTCAAGGGTCTTATTAGGAGTTAAAATCATATGTGATTGAAACGATAATAATACAAAATACTATTTCTGACTCTAATCATCAATCTTTTATTATCCTTTTAGGCTTATCAGGCCCAGAGAGCTTTCACACTTAATACGTGACTCAATGTGTATACTTTCTTAATGATGATCTGGGCTTCGATGCAAATGGGAATAGCGAGATCTCTTGGAAAAAAAAAAAGCTAAAACATTTTTGATAATTAAACTAGTAATTGGAATTGCTTTGAAATTTATATAATTGAGTTGATTAGGAGACGGAGAAATAATTCCAAGTACATTAAAAATGGGGTTATAATACTACCTCCTGGTTCTATGGGATTGCCTTTTATTGGTGAGGCTCTTCATCTCCTCATTCTTAGTTACTCTATGGATCTTCATCCTTTCATCAAAACCAGAATTCAAAGGTACCTACTCATATCACCACCAAAGTACATATAAAATGTGTATATATCATATCTTTCTCTTTCAATTGCAACTTTTACTGTTTTTTTTTTTTAATTAATTAGTTATTTACTCTTCTTTATGTTACTCATATTATTTTTTTTTTAAATTAAGGTTTAGTGTATTTAAATATTGTTTTTTTATTAGTTGATTGTTTTTTTTCAATACAAAAGACAAACAATATAAAAAAAATCGGTAACTAATTTTTTTAAAAAATTAATCATTTTATGGATATAAAAGTTAACTTTTAGGGCATGAATGGAAACCAACTGCCACATCATATTAAAAATTCAAATAAAAGAAGTCAGGAAGTTTTGGAATATTTTAGATAATAAAGATTGGTTTTTTATTTTTTTTTGATACAATAATAAAGATTGGTTTGAAAGTATATTATAAGAGTAAAATGGGATAGAGAATTCGGATTCATCAGAATGACATGTACAGAATCAGTACTACACAGCATGTGTTTCAACATTTCATGCTCTTTGGTATTGATCAATTCTAGGAATGTGTGCGTATGAATATATGTCTATTTAATCATCTCTTTTGTTTTTTTTTTTTTTTAATTAGATATGGGCCTATCTTTCGAACAAAAATAGTGGGTCAGCCGGTTGTTGTGTCCGCGGATCCTGAAATAAACCATTTCATTCTACAACAAGAAGGAAACATGGTTGAATTATGGTACTTGAACACATTCTCTAAGATCCTAGGCTTGCGGGACAGTGAGTCTCGAATTCGTTCACTTGGTTGTATCCATGAGAACATTAGGAACACTCTACTCAGACACTTTGGTGCTGAGAGCCTTAAAGCAAAAATTGCTTCCTCAGATAGAACAGCTTGCCAACAGAACTCTAAACGCGTGGTCAACTCAAGCTTCTGTTGAAGTCAAACATGCCCTTTTAGTTGTAAGTTTTCTTTTTAAAAAGAAAAAAAATTTCTTCTTTCTTTCATTTTATCCTCCATTCAAGTCCATGATGCAGTCCCTTGCATCACTTTTTCTTTTTCACTAATTACTAATTACGTGTCTCATGATTAATAATTATACGTGCTAATAAAGGTATCAACCTTATCGAAAACTTTACACGTGAATCTTATAATGTTATCGTTTATGTTTAGTACTAAGAACCGTAAGTAACTTTAGCATTTTTTGTTACACAACTAGATGTAAAAGTGGTACAAGATCAATTGATTTTAGTTAAAATGCATCTGACTTGCAAATTTGCAATGCATTTCCCTCTTCTTTTTTTTTTTTTTTTTCTTCCTTTGCTTGATTAATACACATGCATGCTGGTGTCTTCTGCCAATGAACGTTTCTTTTTCTGGCTATGTCGACAGGTTCTTATAAATTTGAATGCAAAGAAACTGATCAGCTATGATCCTGAAAAATCATTTGAAAATCTTAGTGAAAAATACACTAATGTCATTGTGGGGCCCGTTCTTAGATTGTGTACCACATAGACGATTAAGTAGTAGAACAGGCCATAGGAGGCACACTGTCCGACACGTATCTAGAAGGATCGCCTAAAAGTCACAAGAGTCGCACGTGATACCGTATGAGCCCGTGGGCTGTCGGAGGTCAAGGCCGAACCCACCCCAGACCCTAGACGGTTTCGGCCCAGTCTAATTTTACCTTGACAGCTGGGGGTCAGGAGCCTCGAGGGTCTTCTACCAAAAGATCATTGAAAGTAGCGTACTGCTCAGACCCAGACATGGCATTTAATGCAATCGTGGGTAGGTGTGCGCATTGGGCAAACTGTCATGAAAGGAGGTAGCTTGTCAAAGTCTCATCCCCGCTGGGCTCGAGCCAAAGGGGATGGCAGAAAGCAAGTCACGACAATGCATGGGAGATTACGGTAACTACGGCCCGTGATTTCTGGAGTAAGTTATGATGAAAAAAGGTACCCGATCCTGGGATTGGGAGCCAAAAGATTCTCAGTTTTAGGACTATATATATGAGTCATGCGTCCTTCTGGAGACAGAGAAGCATACATGTATACAGAGAGAGATAGATAAAATTTATAAGTAAGAAAAAAGAACTTGATCTTTGCTACTCAATCTCAGGGATAAATATCTGACTTAAGCATCGGAGAGTTTTTGCAGGTGACCATCCCCGCTTCTCCGACCCGACCTGAAGTCAAAAGTACTGTGGGATAGTGAGGATACGTGGATAGTTGGTAGATACAGTATCAGCAGTTTAGAGACACGTGGACAGCCGGTAAGAAATATCTCCAACAGTATGGCGCCGTCTGTGGGAATCTCGTCGAGCGCGAGAGAAAGAGTAAGAGTTTCACGACCGTACTCTTCCTGAACAAAAAAGACATACAACATCGGATGGCACCCTAAAGGATGACAACTAAGAGCACACGTTCTGACGCCGAAGGAAGCTTCCGGGAAGCACGACCAGGTCTGGAGCAAAAACTGAACCAAATACTTGCCACCTTGGCAGAAGCAAACAGGAAGGCGGAAATGGCCCACGAGGCCATCCTAGGCTTAAAAGATGAAGTCGCAGTAGTTAGTAGAGATAACGCCCGCCTTGAAAGGCTGTTGGCAAGCGAAGCCAGGAGTGGGCGAAAGGAGGACTTTCACGAGGAGATCTAGCAAGCTTCTAGGGGCTAACTGCTGAGGAAAGTCTCCGCCCCATCCAGATCGCAGATGTAGGGGGAGCGACAAAGACAGACAAGGTCTTTCCGGGCAGGAGCGGCGGTGGACAGAAGACACTAGGAAAGCCTGGAAGGTGTGCTTCTCAACTGGAAACAGGAGATGATGGCGAAGCTGAGTAAGAGGCTCGGGGCCCATCACAGCCAGACCCCTGATGATCTGGCAGAACAGACCGTGTGAGGTATCAACCGGACAGCCTTTGCCAATTGGATCCAGCTGGAGCCCAAGCCGAAGAACTTCACAACCCCGACCTTCAGATCATTCGAGGGAAAGACCGACCCCCTCGACCATATATACTATTTTCAGCAGAAGATGGCTTTAGAGACTAGGGATGAGGTTATGACCTGCAAAGTCTTCTCCACCACCCTAGCGGGGCCAGCCCTGTTGTAGTTCAGACAACTCCCGGAGAAGTCCATAAACGGGTTTGAAGATTTTTGCAAACTCTTCTTACGCGGGCATCTGGAGACAGCAAAAAACCATGCGAGACCTCGACCAGTTGGAGCAATCTGCGAACGAGTATCTAAGGGAATATTTTTCGCATTTCTTGGAGGTAATGTCCTTAGTGCACAACGCTGACTCGGCCTAAGCCGCGAGCTCGTTCGTCAGGGGCCTACAGCTAGGATCGATGTTGTCGGACCATCTGCTCCTAAATTTGCCATACTACATGACAGACGTCCAGGCAAAATTAGAAGGGGTATTTAGGGTGCTAGAAAGCCACCAGAAAGTGCCCAAGGCTTCCGCCGCGATAACAACAGTGCTGGCCCAAACCCCGGCCATGCAAGGAATAAAGAGGCCTGCGTAGGAGCAGCTCTGAAGCAAGGAGCCCTAACCCAAGGCGATCAAGAAAGCAGCAAGAGAAGGAAGACGTTTAAGGACCCTCTGCCGAAGTACGAGTTCAACATGCCGACCGATGTGATCTATCTCCAGAATAAAGACAGGGGCATTTTCAAAGACCCGTCCAAGTCCGATGTTCCTGAGCACATGAAGAACAGGAGCATGTACTGCCAATTTCATAAATATCACGGGCATGATACCATCAACTATCGTAGCTTTACGTACAGGTTATGATGGCGATTAAAGCTAATAAGTTAAAGCAGTACGTGAAGACGGGCAGAAGCCAGTCCAAGGAAGATGCCACCGGGCTCGAAAAAGGAAAGCAGACCCAAGCCTTCGAGTCAGGGGTGCAGGTCCTGAGGATAGTGCCGACGATCATAGGCAGATTAGAGCTGACCCAAAGCCAGGAGGAGAAGGAAAAATGCCAGAAGAGAATTGAAGAGAGGGCGAAGCACCTGAAAGGCATGGGGTATTCCGTGAACCACATGACGACGGGAGAAAGATATGGCTCAGTTGCCCCCATTGCCTTTACCCAACAAGATCTTGCCACAGTGCGCTTACCTCATGATGACCCCCTGGTGATTAAGCTGCAGATCGACTCCGCGTCGGTCAGAAGGGTCCTGGTCAACCACGGGAGTCCTGTTCCTTAACACGTTCGAGAACATGGGCCTAAATTAGAGCACGCTTAGGCCGACCTGTCAACCACTATTCGCCTTCAACAGCACTAAGGTTAGCCCCTTGGACGTTGTGACTATGAAAGTCTGCACTGCGGAGAGGTGCCTGGACGTAGACTTCGTTGTCATCGATTGCCAGTCATCCTTCAACGTCATCATAGGGAGAGGATAGATCCATGCCATGCATGGGGTCGCCTCCACCCTCCACTAAGTCTTAAGATGTCAATCAAAAGATGGTACTTACATGATAGACAGTAAAGGAGACTAGGCCTCTACAAGGAAATATTTTTCAATCGCCTTGAGGGGAGCCGATGCGAGCTCGAGCACCTTGGCAGGGGACAGATAGCAATCAAAGGACCGCCTGCCGGCATACATGAAGTGGGTTGAAGAGAAGTCTGATGGGCCAGAATCTATAATTAAGGAGCTGGTGGCGGTCCCTTTGAAAGAAACAGAACTAGGGAAAGTAGTCTTGATTGGGGCTCTACTGCCCGAAGAGGAAAAGAGTGAGCTGTTGGAATTCCTTAGGTGGAACAGTGACGTCTTCGTGTGGTCTCACGATGACATGCCCGGAATAGACCTCGAGCACGCCTGCCACTGAGTGAACACAGACTCCAATTTTCCCTCGGTCAGACAGAAACCCCGAAAGTTCACGCCGGAGAAAAATAGGATGATCAACAAGGAGGTTGAGATACCACTAGCAAACGGCCTAATTATGGAGTGCGTATACCCATACTAGGACTACAACTCGGTGGTGGTAAAGAAGAAAAACGGCGATGACCGGACCTGCATAGATTTCACCAATTTGGACAAAGCCTGCCCGAAAGACAGCTTTCTCCTTCCAAAAATCGCTCAAATGGTCGATATGACGGTGGAATTTGATAGGAAGAGCTTCCTGGATGCCTACTCTAGATACAACCAGATCCCCCTATACGAGAAAGACTAGATCCACACGGCTTTCATTACGGAGAGAGGTCTGTATTATTACAAACGCATGCATTTTGACTTGAAGAACGCGGGGGTGACCTACCAGAGGCTCATGAACAAAATGTTTGTCGAGCTACTGGGGAAGACGATAGAGGTCTACATCGACGACATGGTCGTAAAGAGCAAAAAAGCTTCGAACCATCTGGGGCATCTGGATGAATGTTTCCAGATTCTGAGGCACTACCAAATGCATCTAAACCCCAAGAAATGAGCGTTCAGGGTGTACTCCGGCCAGTTCCTAGGGCACATCGTGAGCAGAAGGGACATTGAGGCCAACCCAACCAAGTTGTCCTCAATCGCAGATGTACATAGACCCTCGAGCATTAGGGAGGTCTAACGTCTAACCGGAAAGATAGCCGCACTCAGCTGGTTCATCTCTAAAATATCTGACTGATGTAAACCTTTCTTCCAGTGCATAAAGAAAAGCTCCACAATCGTTTAGGGGGAGGAGCAGGATAAGGCACTGATGGAGCTCAAACTATATTTAAGTCACCCGCCTATCCTGGCTTTTCCAGCAGAGGGGCAGTGCTTGCATGCTTATTTGGCAGTGTTTGAAGTAGCGATCAGTGCCATACTGTTCGTCGAGGAAGACAGCAAGCAGAAGCCGGTGTTTTACGCGAGCCGCCTGCTCTTTGATGCCGAGACGCGATACAGTATAGCAGAGAAACTGGTTCTCGCTTTTGTCAACACTAAGAAAAGACTAAGGTAATACTTCGAGGCACACTCGGTTACAGTGTATACGGATTTCCACATCCGGCAAATCTTGGCCAAACTGGACCTATCAAGACGGCTGACCAAATGGGCCATCGAGCTGGGGATATACGACGTCGAGTATCGGCCTCGAGTGGCGAAGAAAGGGCAAGTCATGGCAGACTTCCTAGTGGAAATCCAGTCCTTTGGCGAGCTGCATAACCCGCTCCAGATGTCTCCGGCTCACATCCCTTTAACCTGGATCCTCTACACCGACGGATCCACGAACACCTCGGAGTCAGGTATCGGAATAGTCCTACAGACCCCAGCAGGACTCAGGGTAGAGAAAGTTTTGAGGCTTGGTTTCCAGGCAACGAACCATGAGGCAGAGTATGAGGCACTACTATAAGGCCTTGAGCTGGCTCTACACTTCAAAGTAGAGAACATCGTAGTAAGGACTAACTCGCAGCTGATCGTGGGTCAAGTCAAGGAGGCTTCGAAGTAACAGAGCCGAGATTACACTGGTACTTTTCTAGGGTAATGGGGGCGAAAACCTGCTTTAGCAATTTTGATATCGGACAGATACCCAGGGAGATGAACCAAAAGGCCGATGAGCTAGCTAAAAGTATGTTGATTGGGGAGACGACTGAACACACAGAGATTCTGCTAGAGGGCGAAAGCACGAGAGACCCTTTGGAGACCCCTGCATGCCACGTGTTTGCAACTGATGGAGAAGCTGATGGAGAAAATCCATGAGGGAGTGTGTGGCAACCACTCTGGCGGGTGTAGCCTCGCCCATAAGGCCTTGATGGCTGGGTACTTCTAACCATACATGATGACCGAGACGGCCCAGTTTGTTGAGAAATATGACAAGTGCCAGAGGTTCGTCCCCCTGAAGCGCCAACCCGTGGAAGAACTCCATTCAAACATAACTCCTTGGCTCTTCGCTAAATGGGGTCTGGACATCATCGGAGAGCTCCCCAAAAGTCCAAGGGAAAGAAGGTATGTCTTGCTGGCCACCGATTATTTCACCAAATGGGTAGAAGCTAAAGCCTACGTGACCATCAATAAGGCAGGTACGATTAACTTCATTTGGAAAAACATAATCTGCCGATACGGAATCCCGAAAGAGATACACGCTGATCATGGCACGCAGTTCTAGAATACCAAGCTTAAGGAGCTGTGTGAGTTGTATGATATAAAGCTCAGATTCTCATCCGTAAACTACATTCGGGGGAGTAGCCAAGCTAAGGCAACAAACAAGGCCATATTCGACAATATAAAAAAGAACTTGCGGGAGGCTAAAGGAAGGTGGTTAGAAGAGCTACCGGTCGTCGTGTGGGCTCATCGATCCACAGAGTGAAGATCAACAGGAAGAACACCGTTCACTATGGTCTACGGGTCAGAGGCGGTGATCCCTACCGAAATTGGCCTCCCGACCCTTCGCTCCGAAGTGGTAAGAGATGCCTCACTGAACGAGCAGCAGCTAAGCCGCAACACAGACCGACTGGAAGAAACGAGGGATATGGCTCTGGTCTATCTGGCCTCGTACCACCAGTAGGCCAGGTCTTACGACGCAAAGAAGGTTAGCGCTCGTCGGTTTAACGCCAAAGATTGGGTTTTGAAGGTCAGAACAGGAAATTCCTCGAAGCTAGACTCTAACGGGGTCGGGCCCTATGAGATGATCAAGGCGCTTGACAATGATGCGTATGTCCTGAAAGAACTCAAGACCGGGAAGAGCCTACCTAACACGTGGAATGCTCAGCACTTGAAAAAATACCACATGTGAGACACATGTAAATGATTGTATTATTGAATAGCTTGATTCCAAAACAGGTCAGGGTGTCTGCTACACGAATTTATCCATTCAATTGCTATGTAGAAGGGTCTGCCCCCAGTGCCATACCCCATGAATTATTCACGCAAATAAAGATCGTACTATGGGAATCACATCACGTAATAAAATGCTTACCGATGGTATGAGAAAACGTACGAAGAGGAATGAGCTACGTAGCAAAATGCTTGCCAGTAGACCTCATCAAAAATCGTACTATGGGAATCTCATCGCGCAATAAAATTCTTGTCGATAGCCCGAGAAAATGTACGAAGAGGAATGAGCTGCACAGCAAAATGCTTGCCGACAGACCTTATAAAAAATTGTACTTCGAGGATCATGCCGCTCGCCGATGACCCAAGAAAATGTACGAAGAGCAATGAGCTGCGTAATAAAATGCTTGCTAGCAGATCTCATCAAAAAGCATACTATGGGAATCACATCGCGTAATAAAATACTTGCCGATGGCCCGAGAAAATGTACAAAGAGGAATGAGCTACGCAGCAAAATGCTTACCGGCAGACCTCATCAAAAATCGTAATATGAGAATCACATCACCCAATAAAATGCTTGCCGATGGCCCGAGAAAACGTACGAAGAGGAATGAGATGCGCAGCAAAATGCTTACCGGTAGACCTCATCAAAAATCGTACTATGGGAATCATATCGCGCAATAAAATGCTTGCCGATGGCCCGAGAAAATGTACAAAGAGGAATGAGCTGTGTAGCAAAATGCTTGCCAGCAAACCTCATCAAAAATCGTACTTTAGGGATCATGCCACTAGCTGACGACCCGAGAAAACGTACGAAGAAGAATGAGCTGCGTAATAAAATGCTTTCCAACAGACCTCATCAAAAATCGTACTATGGGAATTATATCGTGCAATAAAATGCTTGCCGATGGCCCGAGAAAATGTACAAAGAGGAATGAGCTGTGCAGCAAAATGCTTGCCGACTGACTTTATCAAAAATTGTACTATGGGAATCACATAATGAGCTGGACAGCAAAATGCTTGCCGGCAGACTTCATCAAAAATCGTACTATGGGAATCACATTGCGTAATAAAATGCTTGTCGATAGCCCGAAAAAAAGTACGAAGAGGAATGAGCTGCACAACAAAATGCTTGCCGGCAGACCTCATCAAAAATCGTAATGTGGTAATCACATCGCGCAATAAAATGCTTGCTGATGGCCCGACAAAACGTACAAAGAGGAATGAACTGTGCGGCAAAATGCTTACCGGTAGACCTCATCAAAAATCGTACTATGGGAATTACATCGCGCAACAAAATGCTTGTTGATGACTCGAGAAAATGTACGAAGAGGAATGAGCTGCGCAGCAAAATGCTTACCAGCAAACCTCATCAAAAATCATACTTCAGGGATCACGTCGCTCGCCAACAACCCGAGAAAACGTACGAAGAGGAATGAGCTGTGCAATAAAATGCTTGCCAATAGACCTCATCAAAGAGCGTACTTCGGGGATCACGTTGCTAACTGACGACCCGAGAAAACGTAGAAGAGGAATGAGCTACGCAATAAAATGCTTGCCAGTAGACCTCATCAAAAATCGTACTTCGGGGATCACGTCACTCGCCGACTACCCAAGAGGACCTGTAAAGGCAAACAGGGCCAGGGTCTACCTGTTGGAGGTAGACCCTCCCTAGGGGGCAACTTAGCAATGGATAAGCCAAAGGTAAGCAAGGCCAGGGTCTACCCGTTGGAAGTAGACCCTCCTCAGAAAGTGCCTTAGCTACACATGGACTAAATGTAGACGGGGCCAAGGCCTATCCATTAGAAGTATGCCCAGACAAGCCAAATGCAAAGGCAGAAATTAAAACCAAATTCTGTTTATTATTGCTCGAATTACAGGATTCATGGTCGACACAAACACGGACCCGGTGTCTCTATTTGTAAGAAGCAGGTTTTGGACGGACTCGCAAAGACATACCGGAGTGGTAATGCCCTGTTTGCTCCTGGTAAGAGCCGAGCTCAGGCCTCTTCCTCTGCAGCGACGGGTCCAAGCAGTGGTCGACCATTCCCTGAAGGTGGTTCCTAGCACGTTCCCATTTAGGGTCAGAGAAGTCGAACCATACACGCAGATCAAATTCTGCTAAGATAAGTTATAACAAAAATTATACATCCTCAAAGCCAAACGAGCTGAAACTCACATCCCGATCTCCAGAGCTAATCTTGTCAATCATAGCACGGGGGGAATTCACTAACAACTCCAAATCATATACGATTGGGATAGACCCAGTAGTTGGTCGCACTGTCGACAAGGGAATGGCATCTATTTGATATCCAACCCTGACCACGAATGCGGGCAACAAAAAAAACAGAATAAACGTGAGAAAAGTGTGTCATTTTTATTATTTAAACAGGTTTGCAATAAGGGTCAGCTTTACATAACACAGTTAGTACTTTACAAATACATAAAGAGCGAGAGGCCCTAATTACCTCCAGCAAGGGGAGCGACACTGGCTTCAGTAGAGAACAACATGCCGGGGTTGGAATCGTCGTTAGATAAAATGACCGCACTTGATCCTCTGCTAGTTAAGGCGCTAGGGCTAGGCTGACCCCCAGGAACCTCCGTGGCTTGTTCCGGCAGACCAGAATTGGGGACAATCTCTCTGGCGATAGAGGCAGATGTATAGGGCTCGTCTTTTTCTTTGTCGAGCATCTTCAATACATCAGCAGGGTACACGATGTTAATCTCATCCCCCAACTACTGCATGTAGTACCTGACGGAATAATGGTCCCTCTCGACACCTTTTTGCTTATCGAACTGGTCTGGCATTACCACCTCCGCGTGGCCCTCGAATTCCATGTTCTCCTAGCCAAACCTATAGCTCTCCGTAGAAAGGATATCCACCTACCTCTGGTACCTTGTCTTCAACTTCTCTGTGTCCGCCAGCTTATCTCTCAGTGCTGCTATCCTCAGCTCTGCTTGCCACTGCGACAAGTCGATCAATAAAGTGTTAATATTGGCGAGATCTTCGCCATGCTTGCGAGAAAACTCCATATAAGCTTCCATCAGTTTTTTGTGATCCAAGTAGAGATGTCAGATTACCTCGTTGGAACAGTCGAGCCTGTGCTGCAAGAAATGGGCCTCTAGCTTGGCTTTTGCCTCGGCTTTCCTCGCCTCTTTAGCCTCGTCGACAGCTCTATCACGAGCAATGAAAGCCAGCCCCATCTCTGCCCCTGAATTCTGCAACTCCTACTCCTTGACCTTGAGCTCGGCTTGGGACAGACTAGCAGCCTTAGCCTAGGCCAGCCGGGTAGCCTCTGCCTCGGCCAACTTGGCGACTAGCTCCTCACGCCTAGCCCTTTCGATGCTCAAAGTGTGGGCCACCGCGCTGCTAACCCTAGCCTCGTCCAGGCTCCAATACATGTCGAAGTCCGCCCTCAACGTGGCAAGGGCGGCCTCTCTCCGCTCGGCCACCTCAGCACGGGCGTTCAACTCCTTGGTCAGCTCACTGATGCGAGAGGAATAGATCGACTGAACGGCAGCTAGCTGCAGAATATGAGAAAGTGAGTCAGTATTCAGCAAAGATGCTGAAAGATGTAAAGGTGACGGCCAGACGAGCCAAACCTGCGTAATGCTGCGGCTAGCAATTAGCTCTACGTTCTTTAGGGAGAGTGCCTCAAGCTCGAACGTCGTGGCTAGACTCTCTCCCTGGGCATTATCTGCGTCCGGGGAACACGACTCTACCCTGCCGATTGCGAGGACACTTTTACCCTCTACCGAGCTCACTCCAGTAGCTTCTTTCAACACTCCTGAAGTGGCGAAAGTGGGGGCAGTGGAAAGCAGGGTGTCGCCAAGTTCACCTTCAGTGATAGCTGGAGGTGGTGCATCCTCAGCAGAAGAAGTTACGGCGACCGCTGCTACTTTAGCGGCTTTGGCTACCACCTCCCTCGGAGATCCACCTAGCCGTAATTTTTCGGTCTTGTCTTGACCAACATCCTTAGACGGGCCACCTCACATGGACCTCCTCTTCCTCATGAGGGTCAGGGTAGCCCCGTCATCGTCGCTGTCGGAAGAAGGGGCAGTTCTGCCTCTCTTCCCCGCCGGGCTTTCCTTCCCTTTGGACGAGTCAGCTTCATGATCCCGTTTTATGGAGTCCAGAAGAGGGGAAGACAGTCGAGACTTCAGCCTCGGAGCCCCTCCACTGAGCTCGGTAATCCCCCCACAGGAGCGGGCAGCACTGAACCCCGCACCCGCCTTCGAACCAAAGCTAGGGGCAGAGGAAGTCAGTGTAGCAAGCTCCCTTGGCAGGCTCGAAGGTGCCCATTTACCGTACACGATCTTTATGGCCGGTGCCTCGTGAATCGTGGGCTCGCCTGCCTTGGGAGAAGGCACCATGGGTGTTTCGCCACCGGACACGAACAGATCCTCCAGATCATCGTCTAAGCCTGTTCTTAGGGTGACAACTCCCTGCCCTCCTGGCCTCTTCCTCAGAGGACACCACCAGACGCCGACCAGCGGGGACCTGGGATCGGGCTCTGTGTACAATAGTGCTCCCCTTGACTGGGGAAGAGTCTACCGAAGGGCCTGCATCCAAACTTGTAAGAGCATGCAACGTGATTAAAACGCAGCCATGACCTAATCGACGGAGCCCTAAGGCACAAAATGAACTCACCCGTAACCTTCTTGGGGGCAGTGGCTTCCTTTCGACAAAGCCTGACGCACTCCTCGGTCACGAGCTTCACCACCTCTTCGAGCTTGTGACTGGTCGGCACCACCATGACGATGCGACAGTGCTCATCTCGGCGGAACCGGTTCAGAGCTGAGGCGTTAAACTGGCTCCGAAGGTGTTTGGTGATAACCCACGTGTCCAGCGGAAAGAGGAGATATGAGACCATCCTCGGCATCGTGTTCATCACCTAAGGATTCAAAATGGCCTGGATGTGTCGGCAATTTCCGGAGGACCCGAAGACGATGACTCCCTCCAGCTCCTTGAGCCGCCCCGCCGACAGCTGTGGCTCGAACCTGCTTTCCTCCACAGAGGCTGCGCGAGGTAAAATATCATGAGTAAAAATGGACAAAGTGCACGCAGACTCAAAAATCACGACTCAATACTTATTTTGTAGAAACAATGGGGGAATTCAGAAACGCTCTCCATTCACCAAAGCAGAGTACCACGCCCCTCCGACGGTGTATACCCTAGAGTGGGAATCCCATTGCTTGTCCTACCTCGGCAAGCCCCAAAAACTGTGGCACCCCAGGAGTAGCTGGAGGTAGAAAGTAGAGTAAGAGCTCTTTTTGAAGATGAATTTGAGTTTGTAGGCATAAAAGACCACCTCCAGGTCAATATACACGTTGAGGAGGACTGACAGAGTAGAGAGCCCCATCAGGATCATGACCATGTTGGCATTCAGTTGAATCGGGTGAATCCCCGTCATGCTGAAGACTGGTGGATCAGGGGAGGAAGGGGAAACCACAGCCATTCCAGGTGCCTCTTCCCCAAGACGATGGAACCTTTGGGGGTAGAGAGGCGAAGGTACTAATCTGCCAGGCCTTCGACCCTTTGTAAAGTAACCCCGCCAGGGATGCAGAGCTACCTCCTTAATGAGACCAACTCGGAATCCACAATAGGGCGGAGCTTCTGACTCTGGTTTAGGCCCATTGTTTAGAATGCGATCAAAGAGAGCAAGGAGTTCTGGAAAAGGGAAGATTCAGAAATCCTAAAATCTGAAAAAACTGGAGTACTTGAAGATTTTGGTAAAGTGAGAAATGAGCATAAGTGCGGCTTTTATAGAGAGGGAGCCTAAAAGTCTCCCCTGGAGGAGAACAGTGCAAGGAAGATGGAAGCACTAGAATTTCAAAATTTGAAAAAGTCGTGACGCAGGTTGGTATGCACCCGTGTCAGTGATTGGGGAAAAATGATGGTAATGAGCCACGTGTGCCCCTCGAACTGGCGGATCGGAGGTACGATTTCCCTACTTGGTACATGATCTAAGAGTAGGCCCCACAACTGCTCCCATTTCCCTATTTGATGGATACGAATCCATCAAATAGGGAAATTGGGGCAGTTGTGGGGCCTGTTTTTAGATCATGTACCACATGGACGATTAAGTGGTAGAACAGGTCACAAAGGGCACACTGTCTGACACGTGTCTAGAAAGATTGCTTAAAAGCCACACGAGTCACACGTGATACCGTATGGGCCCGTGGGCTGTCGGAGGCCAGTGCCGAACCCACCCTAGACCTTGGACAGTTTCGGCCCAGTCTAATTTTACCTCGACAGCTGGGGGTCAGGAACCTCGAGGGTCTTCCACTAGAAGATCATTAGAGGCAGCGTACTGCTCCAGACCTAGACAGGGCATTTAATGCAATCCTGGGTAGGTGTGCGCATTAGGCAAACCATCCTGACATGACGATAGCTGGTCAAAGTCTCATCCCTGCTGGGTTCGAGCCATAGGGGACGGCGGAAAGCAGGTCACGATGATGCAAGGGAGATTATGGTAACCACGGCATATGATTTCTGGAGTAAGTCATGATGAAAAAAGGTAGTCGATCCTGGGATTGGGAGCTAGAAGGTTCTCAGTTCCAGGACTATATATATGAGCCATGCACTCTGGGGACAGAGAGGCATACATGCATATAGAGAGAGATAGATAAAATTTATAAGTTAGAAAAAAGAACTTGATCCTTGCTACTCAATCTCAGGGATAAACATCTGACTTAAGCATCGGAGAGTCTTTACAGGTGACCACCCCCACCTCTCCGACTCGACCTGAAGTTAAAAGCACTCTGAGATAGCGAGGATACATGGACAGTTGGTAGATACAATATCAACAGTTCAGAGACATGTGGATAACCGAAAAAAGATGTCTCCAACAGTCATCGATGGTTTTGTGTCATTGCCCTTGAACATCCATGGTACAACATACCATAAATGTATAAAGGTAATTTCTTTTTTAATTATAACCAAATGCGTGAAGGTAATTAATAATGAGTAAAATATCCTTTATAATTAGTCGAGGAGGAAAGCGTACAATATTCTTTACCTTCTTACACTTTCGCTCATTTTGCGCTTTCGCTCCCTACTTGTTAAAATTTGTACTTTACCCTTTAGTAATCTATGTAATGTTATAACAACTATCATTGCTATCAAAAAAAAAAAAACTACCATTAAAAGGTAATAATTACCATGAGTAGGCGACATGACACCTTATATATTTGTGTCTGTATGTATACTATAATTTATGGAAACAATATAGAAGTAATATGGGTTCTTTAATAGAAGTAGGGGAATTAACTTTGTTATTAGAGTATGTAATTTTCAACTCCCTGTGAATGGAGAAAAAAATAAAAATACTAATACATATATATATATATATGGCACCAATAGGTATTGTTTTTTTTATCTACTAATGATAATGAAAATTGTATATTTTTTGGTTTATAAAAGTTAAGATTCGCAAACTTAATCTCTACCCAAGTAGTACATTTCAATGTAGAAATCGGGTGAATATAAATGAAAGTAATTGTTGGAGCGGTTTCTCACCAACCGTCCACGTATCTCTGAACCGCTGATGCTGTATTCTCCAACTGTCCACATGTCCTCGCTATCCCAAAGTACTCTGAACTCCAGGCAGGGTCAGAGAGGCAGGGGCAGCCACCTGCAAAGACTCTCCGATGCTTAAGTCAGTGGTCTATCTTTGATTCAGGGTAGCAAGGAATTAGTTCTTTCTGAGTATATGTTTATTTCTTGCTCATAAACTTTTTTTTATACACTTCTTTTTGTAAGCGTACATGCCCCTCTCGAGAACGCATGGCTCATATATATGTAGTCCTGAAATTGTGAACCATCCAGGTCTCAATCTCAGGACTGAGTACATTTTTTCTCAAAGTGTTTCCTAGAGGTCACGGGCCGAGATTATCGTGATCACCTCTGTATCGCTGTAGCCTGGCCACCGCCTCCTATGGATTGAACCTGTCAGGGGTGAGATTTGATCAAATTGCCATTCTGCCAGGACGGCTTGCCCCCTGCGCACACCTACCCAAGATCGCATTAAATGCTCTGTCTGGGTCTGAAGTTGTGAGTTGTTTTCCATCGTATTTTGGTGGAAGACCCTTGGGATTCCGACCCCCCAGCTATCAAAGTAAGGGTCGGACTGGGCCGAGTCTGTCCAGGGGCTGTGATGGGCTCGGCCCTAACCTCAGGCGGCCCAATGGCCGATTGTGAAATCACGTGTGACCTGCTTGACCTTTAGCTAATCACTCTCGACACCTATCGGTCGGTGGGCCCTGTTTGTGACCTATTCTGCCACTTAATCGTCCACGTGGTGTATGATTTGGGAATGGGTCCTACAACCACCCCCATTTCCCTACTTGATGGATTCGTATCCGTCAAGTGGAGAAATCGTTTATCCATTCCTCCAGTCTAGGGGGTGCACGGGGCTCCTTCCCTGCCGACACGGAGGCACGCCATCCCGTGTCACGAAATCTATTTAAATTTTGAAGTTCCGACTGTTCAGTCTCCTTTGCTCTCCCCTTTTGCAGAAAAACTCTTCGGCTCCCCCTCTATAAAAGCCGCAATTACGCTCATTTGCCACTTTACTAAAATTTTCAATCATTCTAGCCTCACAAAATCCTAGGGTTTCCGATTTCCTCCCTTCTAGAGACTTTTACTCTTTCAATTGTATCTACGACAATGGCTTCAAGTCAAAACCAGGAATTGCGCCCCGTCATGAATTCAGAGTTGGATTCACTAAGGAGACAACTCTATCTCCCTGGTGGAGTGACGCTGCAAAGAGTCGAGGGCCCTGTGGATTGGTATCTTCGTCCTTTTGCACCCGAAGGCTCTATCATCTTGGGCAGAAAATATCTGGAATGGCTGCGATTCCCCCTTCCTCCTCTGGTCCACCAATTCTTGGCTTTGATGAGGATCCACCCGATGCAATTGAATGCAAACAGGGTCATGATTCGGATGGTGCTTTCCGCCCTGTCAGTACTCTATAATTTGCATATCGACCTGGAGGTGGTCTTTTATGCTTACAAGCTCACCCTCATCCCCAAGAAGAGTTCCTACCCCACCTTTTACCTCCAACCACTACCAGGACGTCATATCTTCTGGGGCTTGCCGAGGTCAGACAAGCAATGGGACTCCCATGCTAAGCTATATGCCGTTGGAGGGGCATGGTGCTCCCCTTTGATGAATGGCAAGCACTTCCAAGTTCCCTCGACTTTCCTATAGAGTGAGTGCTAGGTCGTGATTTTCGGGTCTGCGCTCTCCTCGTATGTTATTGCTCATGTTATTTTGTCTTGTGCAGCCTTGGCAGAAGAGAACAGGTTCGAGCCGCATTTATCGGCGGGGCGGCTCAATGGCCTGGAGGGGATCATCATCTTCGGATTTCCCGGGGACTACCGGCACATCCAGGCCGTCCTCAACCCCCTGGTGATGAATATGATGCCCAGGATGGTTTCATACCTTCCATTCCCTCTAGATACCTGGGTCATCACAAAGCACATGCAGAGCCGACTTGACGCCTCTGCCCTGAACCGATTCCGCCAGGACGAGCACGATCGAATCACTATGGTGGGTCGGCAGGTTATGGCTTCAAGCCAATTGGCGGGCACCAACGACTTGGTGATGCCGTCTAGCCACGAGCTCGAGGAGGCTATGAGGCTTGTGGCCGAGGAGTGCGTCAGGCTCTGCAGGGAGGAAGCTGCCGCCCCCAAGAGGTCTAGGGGTGAGTTCATTTTTGCATCCTTGAGCTTTGTGGGTCAGTTTGTGGCCGTGACCTAAACATGTTACTTGCTTTCTGCAGGTTCTGAGACAGGCCCATCGGCTGACCCCTCCCCTATCAAGGGGGGAGCCGCAGGACATAAGGCTCGCACCAAGGAACTTGTTGGCCGGCATCTCATGGTACTCTCAGGAGATGAAGTGCCTGCGGTCCCCCGCTCTGATGCAGGCGGACCTCCATCCATGGGAACGTCTGCTACACGGACTGTACATGGGGAGGAGATGCCGCTGAGTCTGGCTGGAGGGTCTGCTGCAGCAATCTCGTCCACCCCTAACTCTGGTTCGAAATCGAACGCTATTTGCCTCGGTGGGGAGATCGCAGAGCTCAGTGGGGGGGCTCCGAGGTTGAAGTCTCAACTATCTTCCCCTCCCCCGGTCCCAATAAAACGGCGACACGAGGTCGGCTCGTCTAACGAAGAAGAGGGCCGGGCAGAGAAGAAGGGCAGGGTTGCCCCCTCGTCTGACAGTGACGACGACAGGGCCATGCTGACCCTTCTAAGGAGAAGAAGGTCGGTGCGCAGTTGCCCGCCTAGAGGAGATGCACCACCTCCCGCCGTGGCCGATGGCGCTCCTGGTGGCACCGAGCTTTCCTCCGTCCCTGCCACCATTGCTTCGGGGGCATGCCCGGTTGGCGGAGAGGGTGCCCTCACGGCTAGTGGGGCGGGGCCGTGTTCCCTAGGTGCGAGCAATGCCCAAAGAGAGGGTCCAGCCGCAGAGCCAGAGCTGGAGGCACTCTCTTTGGAGAACGTCGAGCTGGTCACCAACCGTACCTTCGCGCAGGTTTGGTCTATTCAGTTGCTTCTATATTTTTCAGCATCCTTGCTAAACGCTGACCCCCCCCCTTTTTTGTTTAACTTGCAACTGGCCGCCATCCAATCTTTCTACTCCTCTTGTGTCAGGGATTTGACCGAGGAGCTAGCTAAGTTCCCGCTCTGCACTGGCCGAGCGCAGCGAGGCCGCCCTCACCGAATTGAGGTCTGACTTCGATTTATATCAGAGCCTCGAGGAGGCGAGGGTCAGCAGCACGGTGGCTCACGCTCTGAGTGTCGAGAGGACCAGGCGTGAGGAGCTGGCTGCAAGATTGGCAGAGGCGGAGGCCAACAAACTTACCCAATCTGAGGCCGCCAGACTGGCTCAAAACGAGCTAAGGGTCAAGGAGCAAGAATTGCAGAGCGCGGGGGTAGAAATGGGGCTGGATTTCCTCGCTCATGATAGGGCTGTTGACAATGCCAAAGAAGCAAGAAAAGCCGAGGCGAAAGCCAAGCTAGAGGCCCATTCTCTACAACACAGACTTGACCGGTCCAACGAGGTAAATCGATCGCTCTTCTTGGATCACAAAAATTTGATGGGAGCTCATGTAGAGATGTCTTGCAAACACATCGAGGATCTTGCCGGCATTAATACTTTTTTGGTCGACTTATCGCAACGGCAAGCGGAGCTCAGGCTGGCGGCGCTGAAGGACAGGCTGGCAGATGCGGAGAAGTTAAAAATGAGGTACCAGAGGCAGGTGGATGTCCTTTCTGCGGAAAGTTACAGGTTTGGCTGGGAGAATAGAGACTTCGAAGGCCACACTAAGGTGGTAACGCCAGACCAATTTAACGATCAGAAAGGCATCGAGAAAGACCACTATTCCGTCAAGCACTACATGCAGCAGCTCGGGGATGAGATCAGCATCACGTATCCGGCTAACGTGCTGAAGATGCTTGCTGCGGCAAAGGACGGGCTCTCTACATCTGCTTCTGGTGCCAAAGAGCTTATCCCCATTTCTGGTCCGCCAGATTGAACTTCGGAAGCCCCTAGCGCTCAGCCTGGTCTCGGGGTCTCAACTGGTGAGGGGTCTGGCGTGGTCATTATATTCAGTGATGAATCCGACCTGGCATGCCGCCCTTCACCTGGGCTGGTCCAAGCACCAGGACTGGCCGTGCTCCCATGGACGGAGGTAATTAGGGTCCCTAACTTTGTACATTTGTAAAGCTGACCCTCGTAGTAACCCTCCGAATAAATAATAAGAACAGTACAATTCTCTTTAGTTTGTTTTGTTTTTTTTATTGACCGCATCCAGGGTAAAGTTAAGCCTTGTTGTAGCCATCTGTATAAATAATTGTGGAAGACTCGTATGGACACGATTTCGGACTATTAGTGAGTCCTCCTCAAGCCATGATTGCCGAGATTAGTTCCGGAGATAGGGGTGTAAGCTTTGACTCATCTGGTTTTACGGAGGTATAACTTCTGTTATAACTTGTTTTGGCAGAGTTCGACCCACGCGTATGGCTGGACTTCTCTGACCCCAAATGGGACCGTGCTCAGAACCAGCTCCAGGGACTGGTCAACCATTGTTTGGACCCGTCGTTGCAAAGGAGAAGGCCTGGGCTCGGCTCTTACCAGGAACAAACAGGGCACTACCACTCCGACGTCTCCTTACGAGTCCGTTCGCGACCTGCCTCCCGTAAGTAGGGCTTATAAGTGCGTACCACTATTAACCGTGCGCTTTGTATTTTTAGGACATAATAAACAAACTTTAATCTTAATTTCTGTCTTCATGTTTGGTCTGGTACTGGACTACTTCCAACGGGTAGACTCCAAATCCGCTCACATCCTGCCCATGCGCAAATAAATCATCCCCCGGGTAAAGCCTGCTTTCCTTTAGCTCTTCGTGTAGCTAAAACATTCCTTAGGGAGGGTCCACTTCCAACGGGTGGATCCCGACCCTGCTTTCCTTTAGCTCTTCGTGTAGCTAAAATGTTCCTTAGGGAGGGTTCACTTCCAACGGGTGGATCCCGACCCTGCTTTCCTTTAGCTCTTCATGTAGCTAAAATGTTCCTTAGGGAGGGACCACTTCCAACGGGTGGATCCCGACCCTGCTTCCCTTTAGCTTTTCGTGTAGCTAAAAATGTTCCTTAGGGAGGGTCCACTTCCAACGGGTGGATCCTGACCCTGCTTTCCTTTAGCTCTTCATGTAGCTAAAATGTTCCTTAAGAAGGGTCCACTTCCGACGGGTGGATCCCGACCCTGCTTTCCTTTAGCTTTTCGCGTAGCTGAAAATGTTCCTTAGGGGGTCTGCTGGCAAGCTTTTGGGCTGCACACCCCTTTTCTCCTCGTACGTTTTCCTGGGTCATTGGCAAGCGTTTTATTGCACGATGTGATTCCCATAGTACGATCGTTTATGAGGTCTGCTGGCAAGTTTTTGTTGCATAGCTGTTTCCTCTTCGTACATTTTCTCGGGTCATCGACGAGCGATGTGACTCCCATACTATGATCGTTTCTGAGGTCTGCTGGCAAGTTTTCAATTGCGCAGCTGTTTCCTCTTCATACGTTTTCTCTGGTCGTCGACGAGCGACATGACTCCCATAGTATGAGCATTTTTTAGATCTGCTGGCAAGTTTTTGTTGCATCGTTGTTTCTTCTTCGTACGTTTTCTCGGGTCGTCGATGAGCGACGTGACTCCCATAGTACGAGCATTTTTGAGGTCTGCTGGCAAGTTTTTTGTTGCGCAGCTGTTTCCTCTTCGTACGTTCTCTCAGATCGTCGACGAGTGACGTGACTCCCATAGTACGAGCATTTTTGAGGTCTGCTGGCAAGTTTTTGTTGTACAGCTATTTCCTCTTCGTACGTTTTCTCGGGTCGTCGACAAGCGACGTGACTCCTATAGTACTAGCGTTTTTGAGGTCTGCTGGCAAGTTTTTATTGCACAGCTATTTCCTCTTCGTACATTTTCTCAGGTCGTCGACGAGCGACGTGACTCCCATAATACGAGCATCTTTGAGGTCTGCTGGCAAGTTTTTGTTGCACAGCTATTTCCTCTTCGTACTTTTTCTCGGGTTGTCAACGAGCGATGTGACTCCCATAGTACGAGCGTTTTTGAGGTCTGCTGGTAAGTTTTTGGTTGCGTAGCTGTTTTC
This sequence comes from Parasponia andersonii, assembly GCA_002914805.1. Classification (NCBI taxonomy): domain Eukaryota; kingdom Viridiplantae; phylum Streptophyta; class Magnoliopsida; order Rosales; family Cannabaceae; genus Trema; species Trema andersonii. The sequence goes on from JXTB01000030.1 coordinate 1,342,985, forward strand.
TCTTCGTACGTTTTCTCGGGTCATCGACGAGCGACATGACTCCCATAGTACGAGCATTTTTGAGGTCTGCTGGCAAGTTTTTGTTGCACAGCTATTTCCTCTTTGTACATTTTCTCGAATCGTCGACGAGCGACGTGACTCCCATAGTACGAGCATTTTTTAGGTTTGCTGGCAAGTTTTTAGTTGTGCAGCTATTTCCTCTTCGTACATTTTCTCAGGTCGTCGACGAACAACGTGATAGTACGAGCATTTTTGAGGTCTGCTGGCAAGTTTTTGTTGCACAGCTATTTCCTCTTCGTACGTTTTCTCGGGTCGTCGACGAGCGACGTGACTCCCATAGTACGAGTGTTTTTAAGGTTTGCTGGCAAATTTTTGATTGCGCAGCTGTTTTCTCTTCGTACGTTTTCTCGGGTCGTCGACGAGCAATGTGACTCCCATAGTACGATCATTGATTGCACGAGTAGTGTGTATGGTCCGCAACTGTGGAAAACCCTTTTCTGTGGCAACCCAGTATGATTTTTTGCCTGTGCAAATAAAATATTGGGTCTGCCTCTATGGGCAGACCCTCTTCCGTAGCAGCCTGGTGTGATCTTTTGCCTGTGCAAATAAAACGTTGGGTCTACCACTGTGCGCAGACCCTTTTCCGTGTGGCAGAAGACCTGACCTATTTCGGAATTAAGCTTTTTAATAATATAAGCATTCACATGGGTCTCACGTGTGAATAGTATGTGGGGTCTGCCACTGTGGGCAGACCCCCTTTTTCCATAGCAACCCAAAAGATGAATCCATGCAGCAAAAAGGGAACTTGACTTGTTTTGGATTTAAACTTTTCAATAAAATAAGCATTCACATGGTCTTACATCATATGCATGTGTCTTACACGTGATACTTTTTCAAGTGCTGAGCGTTCCACGTGTTCGGCAAGTTTTTCCCGGACTTGAGCTCTTTCAGGACATACGCACCATTGTCGAGTGCTTTGACCACCTCATAGGGTCCGATCCAATTGGAGTCCAATTTCGAGGAATTCCCTGTTCTAACATTCAGGACCCAATCCCCAGCATTAAATCGTCGAGCACTAACATTTTTTGCGTAGTAAGATCTAGCCTGCTAGTGGTACGAAGCCAGGTGGACCAGGGCCATGTCTCTCATTTCCTCTAGGAGGTCTGTGTTGCTGCTTAGCTGGCCTTCGTTTAAGGAGGGATCTCTCACCACTTCGGAACGGAGGGTCGGGAGGCTGACTTCAGTCGGGATCACAGCCTCTGAGCCGTAGACCATGGTGAATGGCGTTCTTCCAGTCGACCTCCACTCTGTGGTTCGATGAGCCTATACAACAGCCGACAGCTCTTCTAACCACTTGCCTTTAGCTTCCCGCAAATTCTTTTTGATGTTGCTGAATATGGCTTTGTTCGTTGCCTCCGCTTGACCGTTCCCTTGAGGGTAGTTCACAGAAGAGAAACTGAGCCTTATATCATACAGCTCGCATAGCTCCTTGACCTTAGCATTTTGGAACTGTGTGCCATGATCGGCATGTATCTCTTTCGGAATCCCGAACCGACAGATTATGTTCTTCCAGATGAAGT